>MEHQ01000236.1:185924-394600 GCA_008828725.1 Saccharina japonica
GGGGGGGGGGGGGGGGGTATTATGATGCCATTATTGTTACAGTCGGGGCGAGTTGACTCTGTGCCTCACTTGAAAAAAAAAATGGACTCTAAAATATTTGGTCGCAGGCAGCATTACTAAACAATCCCGTGGCGGGTGGGTGCATGCCGTGAAGCCGAAAGGCGTGCAAGCTTACGTACAAGGCTGCAAATAAAAAGTAGGGGTAGCCAAAAGGCATGAAAGCTTCATAAGACTGCAAATAAAAGCTTTGTAAGGGTGGTATTAATAGTCACTCTCGGCCGAGTGGCTCTGGAGCGGCAGAACAAGAAACGGACCGAAATAAGTGAGTGCCCCCCCCCCCCTCCACCGTGCCAATGTCACCATGCTGTCAAAAGTGAAACGCTTACCATGTACCAGGTAGGCATGTACTATTTACGGGGGGCCATAGTAAGCAGGACCCATCTGGTACACAAAAACCTATATATTTCAGTAGTTTTTGGTAAGCATATTTGGTCCTGTTAACTACGTTCCCCCGGAATACTGTAGAACAGCTCAGTTCCTCGCAAAATAGATCAGTGTGACATGGAGAGGTTTGGTGCACTAGATACGCAGTAGCGAGGAGAAAACGATCGTTATCCTATAGGAGATAGACGGTGGCCGCAGACGGCGAAAAAACAGGAAGGGGACAAGATAAGCAAAAAGTTCGGTGTGTACCTGGTGTAATATGTAAGGAAAATGCTTAATAAGCGCCTATAATGTTGGAGGTGTCTATCTTTGGAGTAGGAACGGTGCTTCCGCCGTCTCGAAAGGGATGCGCGGTCAATGGTCAAACGACCAAGACAAGCAACAAAGGAGTACGCCCCCACCCCTCGCCAAATACCGAAGCACGTCATACGTCCCATGATCCTCGAGAAAGCAGACGCGTATATCGCCCCCCCCCCCCCCCAGTCAGACAGAATACTTAATCCGAAAACTATGCCACCCCTCTTATTATGGTTTTGCTTGCCATCTCACAATCAGTGCGCAATCCCTATATAGATACTGTCAATCGCAAAAGGCGACGCAAAAAACAGAAAAGAGCGCCCCTACGTAATATTATTGCTACGTTTGCAATCCGACAATCGATGTGTGGCGTTTTGTTGGCAATCGAAAAAAACGACGAATAAGAATGTACTACTGTATGTAACGGAAAACCACGCCCCTATTCTGTATATCGTATTATTATTCTTATTATTCCATTGGCCGTCTGACGATGTGTACGAAGCGCTTGTCCAATCATACCATCCATGATCCAATGATTTAAAAATGATAGAAGATGTTACCAAAATCAGATCTACCTCAACACATTTGACGAAAATGTACCAATAATAATGTAGTCGTAAAGAGGGTTAGTTAGGGTTAGCACGCGTCTTCCAACACAATGATTGGTTCACTCACACTTCTCGCTCGACCTTTTGCTTTTGGCAGCGACTGCTGCGCGGACACATGCGAGGACAACACCTTCACGTGCGGGGTGTCTGGCTACGTCTGCGAAGACTCCTCCAGCCCCTCCAAACTATTCTGCAACCAGACATCGCAAACACAGCAGGAAACTGATGGCGGCGCGAGCTCATCCTCATCTGCCACCTCGGGGGCGGACCTCGCCGGAAGCACAACCAGTAGTGGTGGTTATACAAACAGCACGAATAGTACCGCTGCTGTCTGGAACGAAACGAGGGCGCACGTGTGTTTGAATTGCGACCCGGCGATGAAGGACTTCTTCTACACCATAGGTAAACTGACTGCACGATCTAGATCATGCTTGATCTAGATCATGCTTGATCTACTGTAGATCATGTTTGGTCTAAATCATGTTTTCCGGGTTGTGACGGATCTGTATGGTTTGTATGATCTGCATGATATGTATGATCTGTGTGATCTGTATGATCTGTGTGATCTGTATGATATGTATGATATGTGTGATCTGTGTGATCTGTATGATCTGTATGATCTGTATGATCTTTATGATATTTACGATCTGCATGATCTGTATGGCACGGGTCTTGCGTACGCACACGTTTTTCAGGAAGGGGATCTTTACTGTACCATATAGTGTACGGCTCTTCTTGCTCAACATGTCACAACGGAAAATGTATGTATCTACTATTAATACTCTAGATTATTTCAGTGTCTAGATCTATATCTCGCCCTTGGCCATCAACCCTGCCTATTCGTACACACGAGGCTTGTACTCCAAACACATACACGCGCGATGGATGGAAGTGTGACACTTCGTATATATGACAACGAAGCATTACACGCAGCTTGCCAAATATGAGAGTTTCGACGAAATCCTCGATCTCACAGCTGTTGTTTTTCTTTATTTCATTTGTAGAGTTTGATCAGATTGCTGATGGCACACATCCAACGTTTCATGCGTGAGTGAGTGAGACCAGTACGCAGTAAGGAGGAGGAGGCGGAGGGGAGGAGTGCCCGCTATGTACTATCTACTATGCGTGATCCCGTTATGAAAGAGGGGGGAGCTGAAGAAGCACGTACGTAGGGGAAAATACTTGTAGCAGATGGGATGGGCGCAAACAAAAAAAGCACCCCCCGAATTGATATCAAACCGAACTTACGTTAACTCTGTATCATGAGTTAGGGAACAGGCGTTGCACAGCGGTTGTTGGTGGTGTCGATATTGCACGCCCAGGAGACCGCACGTTTTGAGGGGACATCCACATCGTCTTGCACATTACTCGTATTGTTATGTGCCTCATTATGTTTACTATTATTATTGTTGTTGTTATCCTTGCCATTCGGCAATGTGTGTAGCAGGAGCTCCAGCTTTGATCACTCAAAAGCACTCTGAAAAGAAGAAAACCACAGAAAACATAAAGAGCTCTCTGCGCAAAAAATCTACTATGTTCTGTACCTACCTACCTCCGGCTTGAGCTTTGTCTATGATACTCCATTTGCTGTCCTTACCCCTTCCTTCTCACCACGTACTCTTCCTTTCTACCAGGTATTCGCTATGACGGGGTGGGCTAATGTAGTAAACACTAGTAAATAGGACCTACGACGGTACACACAAAAACCTACCAAGTATATATTTACCTCATTTTACGAACAATTTTGGTCCTATTTACTTTAGTCCTCAGTAATAGTATTTATCCTTTTGTCATGAGACTGTCACTGTGAGGCATGAGAGATCTTCAACGGTGATCACTCAGGAGCACTCCGAGAGAAATCAGCACAGAAACCCAAAAGAGCTCTCCGCACAACAAATCTACTCCTTTGCTGTGCACTCTACTCCCGGCTTGAGCTTTGTCTGCTCCATTTGCTGTCCTTACGTATTCCTTTGTTGTTTTACTTTTACTTCAGTTTCTCATCCCGTTTATTTTGATGTCTTCGCCCTCCCCTTAGCGTTCTCTCTCCTTCCTATGTAGCAGTAGGCTCTTGCTAACAATGTCTGCCTGGTCGGTGAAAACCCAACATGCTCCGTTCCGGCATTGTAGGGGTGCGAGGGTCTATGGTCAATACGACTGCGGCCGTGCACGACATGATGAGTACCTCCTCCCCACTACGGTACGCGCCTTGCATTTTAATCGCCACACCACCGTAAGGGTTTCATTCAACAACAACTTTTACTACTTTCTTCCCCACGACCGAACGCAAAACCCTCTCTCGAACGTTTTTTCTTTGTGTGTTGTAAAAAATGTCAGGCGACGGCATCTGTGACGACTGGGCCAACGTTGCCTCTTGCGCTTTCGACGGCGGCGACTGCTGCGAGGACACCTGCATGCACACAGACTGCGTCAACAACAACAACGACAACCAGGCAGCAGCGGCGGCGGCGACGACGGAGCGTACCTGCTTCGACCCTTCGTCGTCGCTGTCTCTCTGCGGCACCATAGACCCGGAGGATACAGATTATGACTACTACGCCGCCCTGTGCAGGTATAGATAGCCCTGCGCCCTTGCTATATACGATGATATATAGAGCTAGTTTTGTTTTTTTGTCGAATCTATTTCTGACTGGCGAGGCTTCTTAACCACAGGAGCCAACCGCACGACATTTTTGGAACGACATTTTAATATTTGCTGTATATGTATACTTGGTGTGTTATTGTTTTATTTGCCATCAGACAATGTAGAGCGCTTGTTCCAATCATGCCATCCACCTGCATCCACATATTATTATTAGAATTGTTCCATTTGCCACTTGACAACGTGCAGCTCTTATTTCAGTCATACCATTCACATACCAGGTATACCATATACCTATCAATCATACCTGAATACTTGACAAACTCATACCAATAGCAATGCAGTCCCCCCTTATGAATGAATGATGCCTGTACCGACTCGTAGCCGACATTTCACCAATCAAATCTTAAAGGATGTGACACGTACTTGTGTTAACATTGCTCGCCGTCTTGGGCTTTCAAGGGCGAGCATTTACATTGACAATGTCAACACTCGGCCACTGCGTGACTATGAATAGGGGGCGACACGAAAATTGGTGTCCGAGTCACGACGTCAAGTAACATGATCATATACATACTCCTATATACACTCGTGGAACTGCTGGGCCGCTCACGCTGCCCGTAGACGATTGATTGGTCACACCAAAATTTGTCATTGGTTTGGTCTCTATCGCTTCTATCGCTTCTACCGCTTCTATCCCTGCTATCCCTTCTATCCCGTGTACCCCTTTTATCCTTCAAAAGGGGTCCCAAAGGGGGGCTATAGTAGTGGAAGCGGTTACTGCTGCCCTATAAATAGCGGCACTCGCCATGGAGAGTTTTTGTTGTCGTTTGCCCCCCTGCCGATTATTACGCCGGGAACACTTTTCCTTTCTTCATGATTTGCATGCCCTACAACAACAAATAGATGGCGTTTTCAATTGTATACTACTTGCACACTCCAACCATTATTTATTATGCCGAAAACATTTGACATTATAATTTATCTTCTAAAGAACGATCTCCCCTAACACGAAAATAATTAGCGCTTTTTTTGTATCACTTGCATCCTGCAACGATTAATATATATATGCAGAATATATTAGACATTATAATTTACCTTCGAGAAGAACGATCTCTCCTGGAAAAACTAGACTTGTTCGAAGCACAACAAAAAAATACAGAGGTTAAGGACGAAGTAGGTGCAAAAGGGACTAAGTTAGACTTCGTTCACAGGTTTCCTTTTTTTGTTTTGGTTTCCCTCGGTTTTCTTCTTGAGGGGAGTGTTTTTGAGTGATCAACGTTGAAGCTACTGTTGTCCAATACGCTATTGTAATCCACTAGTCTGAAGTCCAATAGGCTACTGCAGTAGTCCAATAGTCTACTGTAGTCCAATAAGTTTGCTTGCTTGATTTCCCCCGGTTTTCTTCCTTTTGGGAATGCAACATTTATGAGTGACTAACGTTGAAGCTACTGTAGTTCAATAGTCTACTGCAGTCCAATAGTCTACTGCAGTCCAATAGTCTACTATAGTCCAATAGTCTACTGCAGTCCAATAGTCTACTGTAGTCCAATAGGCTACTGAAGTCCAATATGTTTCCTTGTTTGGTTTCCCTTGCCTTTCTTCTTCTTTCTGGGAATGCAGTATTTATGAGTGACCAAGGTTGAAGCTCATGCTGCCTCACATTGTTATACGGATGGCAAACTCAATAACAACAATGTATATGTAGGTACATGAAGAAAAAAAAACGTCCTTGCTTTGTCAAACGTGCCGTCTTTGTGGAATTCCCGATGCCGAATGGAAGCGCAGGGAGTGTCCTACTTTCGCTTCGGAGCTAGGCAGCTTCATCGGCGACGGCTTCTGTGACTCCTTCGTCAAGTTCAACTCTCCCGAGTGCTTCTTCGACGGTGGCGACTGCTGCATAGACACGGTGACTAACTATGGAGGAGGGATATATATCATATACTATATACCTTATAGACGCATGCTAGTGACGCATGTGATAGAGGTGCACCTACTACTTATTTTCCGGGGCTCCTTCCTGGCTTGATTATCTTGATTATAGTACAGGATATCTGTTTCACCCAGAAACTGCCTCTGAGTGCAACCCGTACCACAACCAATAACGTGTAAAACACAAATGGCGTTCCGGCGATAAGGCATGTCTTATAAGGCATACGCCTTATTGAGGAGTATACTATTAGTCAGTAATAATCATAAGGCGCATGCCTTATTGGGCAGTTACTCCTCATATACTAACAGTAATAAGGCGTGCCTTATTGGATAGTTACTCCTCATATACTAACAGTCAGGAATCGTCATAAGGCACATGCCTTGTTGGGCAGTTCCTCATTTGAGGAGTATACTAATAGTCAGTAATAGTCATAAGGCACATGCCTTATTGGATATTTACTCCTCACATGCCAACAGTCAGGAATCGTCATAAGGCACATGCCTTATTGGGCAGTTCCTCATTTGAGGAGTATACTAGTAGTCAATAATAGTCATAAGGCATGCCTTATTGGATATTTACTTCTCATATGCCAACAGTCAGTAATCGTCATAAGGCACATGCCTGATAGGGTAGTTCTTCAGTTGAGGAGTATACTAATAGTCAGTAATAGTCATAAGGCATGCCTTATTGGATAGTTACTCCTCGTATACTAACAGTCAGGAATCGTCATAAGGCACATGCCTTATGGGGCAGTTATTCCTCACATACTAACAGTAATAAGGTGTGTCTTATCGGATAGTTACTCCTCACATACTAACCGTCAGTAATCGTCATAAGGCACATGCCTTATAGGGCAGTTCCTCATTTGAGGGGTATAGTAATAGTCAGTAGTCAGTAATATTCAGAAACACTTTGGTAAAAAAAATGCCGCCTCTATCGCAGCACGCGTCCCCTTCCCCTCACCAACTAAACCCTCTCCCTACCCCCCTTCCCCCCAAACTAGCTCCGTCTCGAAAGGGATGCATGATCCATGGTCAAAAGACTAAGGCAAGCAACAAATGAGTACATCAGTTCATTGGAGGCTTTCGTCCATATGCAAGTCCGCCTCACAGGCGGTTTTTAGCAGGGTGCAGCTCACCCTCCATGCGACCCGCCCAATACCTCACGGCGCTTCGCGCTTGGTGCAAGCAATCAATGTCTGCCTGATTGGTGGTGAAAGCCCAACGTGCTCCGTCCCGGCATTGTAGGGATGCGAGGGTCTATGGTCATACGACTACGGCCGTGCACGACATGAGTACACCTCCCCCCCCCCCCCCCCCCCACCTTCAACTTACCCCCCTTCCTGGACAGTGCAAAGACGACCGGTGGGCATGCCCCGAGGAAAATTATGAGAGCGCCTACGTTTGCCTTGACCCCTCATCTTCTACCTACCTTTGCGGTCACCTCTTGAACGAGATCAACGGAGTGGAGAACATCTGCGAGACGTGCGCGGCGCACATGGGCCCGAACGAGCGATTCCAGATAGGGGACGGGGTCTGCAACAGGGACATGAACATCGAGGGGTGCTTGTGGGATGCCGGTGCGGGTGTTTTTTGTTTTGTTTTTCGTTTTCCATTTTTCGTTTTTCATCTCAATTTTGTGCGGATAATTTTGTGCAGATTTTCGGTTTCTTCTATTAATAGTAAAATTCAGGAGATTTTGAGTCTGTTTTATAAATGCGAGCCCGAGGGATGCTTGTGCGATGCCGGCGTGTGTGTGTGTGCGTTTTTTTTCCGTCTCAATCTTGTGCGGAGCTTCTTTTTTTTTTGCTGATTCTTATGCAGGAAGCTTTAGTTTGAATGCGAGCTCCGCAAAATATAGTATTGATGTTAGGCTAATAATACGACAGTCGCAGGAGAAAGAGAAAGGCTACACGAATGGAATACGCAAACTAAAAGAGACAGGCAAGATGAATGGTACTCACAAACTATACCCCTACTTGCATGACTGTCATATCGCATAGTTAACGCGAAAATTGAACGGTATGGTAGCGCCATAAAATCGAACCGCGCCAGCACTCCTCCTCCTCAGCCCCCCCCCTCCACCCCACTCCCCCTTGCGCCCCCCACCCCCCCCAACCACCACCTACCCTCCCCTCAACCCCCAGTGCAAGCAATGCCTTCCTGGTCAGTGAAAACCTGACTCTGTGTTCCGTTTCTAGGTTTGCAGGCCGGTACGAGGGTCTATGCTGTCCAAACAAAGTCGGCCTCATGTCATGACATTGATATCTTCCTCCCCCGTTCCCAACCTCGCCCCCCCCCCCCCCCCCCCCCCACTTCCATCACGCCCCCTTCCCCCCCCCCCACTTTCCCCCCCACCTCCTCCCCTCGCCCTCCCCCCCCCCCCCCCACCCACCTTCCACCCAACTCCATCCCCCCACCGCCCCCAACAAAAACCGTGGGCAATTTTCCTTGTGCAGGAGACTGCTGCCAGAACACCTGCCGAACAGACCGCGAGCTGTTCACCAGGGCTAGCCCAACGTCCGCGCCCACGAGCGCTCCCACCAGTTTTTCCGCGTCGCCCTCGTCTTCTGGGGTCTCCTCGGTGGAGTCAGCAGCAGCAACAGCAGCAACAGCCAACCCTTCTCCGTCCCCTACGCCTCCCCCCACGGCGTTTGTTTCGTTGCCTGCGGTGGCACCGGCGTGCGACGATGAAGGTATGAAGGTATTCGGTGCTCGATTTAGAGTGTAGTAGAGCATATCGTGTGTCTATCTATGTAGGGTGTCGAAAACTGATAGAATTCACACTTAACCCGAGAAACTAATGTCACCCATAACAATGTTGCATTTTGTTGGAGGACCCGTTATACCGTTATACACGATAGTGGTACATACGTACTGTAGTAGCATTTTTTTTGGGCCAAAGTATTTATGACTGATTAGTAGTGCGCTCCTTAATTCAATACCGTTGGATATGCCCCATTAAGGTACCATTAGGGTTTTACTAAAAATGTTCGTGATGTAAAGCCAGGCTTTGGGAGTGTTCATTGGGTAGCACTTTTAAGCTTTACAGTAAGGTATAAGGGCCCTATACTATAACCAAGTGATTATGTTAAGAATGCATATTGGGTCTAAACAGGCCTTGACGTGACGGGTGACGGGTCAAAAATATATCGACCGGCAACCGACCGTCAAGGACCTCCCCACATAAAAACTAGTACATTTTGTTTACAGAGGCCTTGCTTGACGTGACGAATCAAAATTCTATGGGCCGTCCACGGACATCGTTGGTAGGCAAGGCCTCGAACACGACGAGGGCACCCTCGATTGATTACTCCGGGGGGATTAGGTAAAGGGCGTTTCGCGACGTCACAGACACAGACGCTGCATTTACTGGATCAAGTGGCATACAATGTACTACTCGTGAATGGCACAGACATAATGTACCAGCCAGGTAAAACGAAAAGCAGTACCGTATTGCTGTAGCGGTGTGAGCGTGATTCAACCATCACCTATACATGCATACGTGTTTATATAGATATATGGGACCGGTCGCCCCGGTGGTCTAACAGGTAGCCACGAAGCCTGTTAGCGTTGGAGGTCGGGGGTTCGATTCTCCTCGTATGGAGATTTTTATTCCCAAATGACACCAACTGTCGAGAGCGCATACTATAGCGTGGGTAAAGCACAATTCGACGAAAGTTGACGAGGGAAGAAAGTGCTGAACTCTTCTCGCGATAAAAAGCAAGGCAAGAACCGTAGTGGGGGAGGAGGGAGAAGAGCCTACTTTGTGACCCCGGATCTGAGTTACGACTAGGAAGGAGAGAGAAAGGAAGGGCAAAGATAATAAATGGGATGGACAAAAAAAAAAAAAAAAAAAAAAAAAACGTAGATCCCCTCGCCCGCACGACTACCGAATGTCCTGGGGCTAAATGTAGACCCTTTACCTACAGAGATACTCGTCGCACGCAGTTTCCAAGATTAGGATCTCCTAAATGCGTTGGGTTTGGCGGGATAACCCGGCTTGCAGGTGAACCGTGTGCGTTTAACCCCCCCCCCCCCCTCCTCCCCTCCACTTACCCCCCCACCCCCCTGCCCTCCCTTCTCCTTCGCCTCCATCCTACCGTCACCTACCTACCAAACATGAGTACCCCCCCCCTCCCTGAACGGTGCTCCGTCTCGAAAGGGATGCGTGGTCAATGGTCAAATGACTAAGGCAAGAACAAATGAGTACGCCCCCTCTCCCTCCACCCCCTGCGCGCTCGCTTTCCTCCTTTCGAAGCCGTGCTGGATATGGAGTGCCCAGCTGTTATTCTGACGATTGGGTCTAAAGTGTATGTGGGCCGTCGGAGTTTGCGCGCTTCCCCCCCCTCTCTGTACTCCTCCCCCCCCCTCCCCCGCCCCCGCTCCCCCCCCTACTTCTCCGCCCCCCCCTCTCCCCTCGCCCCCCCCCCGCTCCTCTCTCCCCCCCTCGTGATACGTTGACCGTGCAACCTCTCTAACCCTATCATTGCACCCTACCGTCAGACACTACCTCTTTTAGTGGAGACACTACCTCCTCTCTCAGTGGTGCATTCGAGTGTTTCGACTGTGCTGGCGAGGCCGTCACTTACCTTTCTGGTGAGGTGCTGTGCCTCGACCCTTCGTCAAGCGACTACGCCTGTGGCGACGCAGCAAAAAACTCCATACCTAACCAGGCGAGAACACAAAGCAGGAATTCGATCGTGTGCGACCACACGAACGACAAGGCCCCCACTCGTTCTGCAGCTACCACTCCTCCGCCCTCGTATATATATATAGACCATGACTCATATTGTTTTTGGCCGCTGCTGTGCTATATGTGTGTACACGAAGCGTACTTCGACATGGTATATGAACATGCTCAGGCAGCTTTGGTCTGACGCTGTATGATACCTATAGCTGTAATAGTAGGCAACTTTGTTCTTGCGCTGATTTTATCGGTAACCACGCGCAGCGCTCGCCCTTTGCTTCCCACAGACACGATAACGTCCATCACAGGATTAACAGATACGTAGAAGCATAATAGTATCCCTCCTCCCGACCTTAGACCTGCCTTCTGTGCAGACTTACAATTACAATCAATCAACGTTTTCTTCGCCCTTGTAGAATACCAGTATAAGTATACATATTATTGTCCGACGTTGTTGCTGTTTTATACAGAGAGGTACGCTGCTGTAGCACTCTGTGATTATTGTGGCCGTTTAGTAGATAGTTGTCTTTGTCTGACCATTAACCATTAGAAACCCCCTCCTCCCGGCCGGAAATGGACTCTTGTCTGCTATTGTACGCAGAGACATACGAAGACTCTAAAGATTTGAATGACGGTTTCCACCCTTTGTCGGTATTGTTTTATCGGTTCACAGGGGGGGCTCTCTGCGATTCTTGTGATCGTTCAATCGCCTTTGACTGATAATAATTTGAATGACGCTTTCCACCCTTTGTTGTTGTTCTTCTATCGGTTCACAGGGAGCTCTCTGCGATTCTTGTGATCGTTCAATCGCCTTTGACTGATAATAATTTGAATGACGCTTTCCGCCCTTTGTTGTTGTTCTTCTATCGGTTCACAGGGAGCTCTCTGCGATTCTTGTGATCGTTCAATCGCCTTTGACTGGTAATAATTTGAATGACGCTCTTCCGCCCTTTGTTGTTGTTCTATCGGTTCACAGGGGGCTCTCTGCGATTCTTGTGATCGTTCAATCGCCTTTGACTGGTATCTCGTTGGGAATGGAGGGTGTCAGAACTGGCTCAACAACGAGGAATGCCTGTGGGACGGAGGGTGAGAAAACTTCGCCTAAACTGATCGCAGATGATATGATACGTATCTGGCACATACTCTTTGTGGCCAAACTGGGGACGTCGACGCTAGATCCCACTATTAATAGTTGCATGAAATACCTAGCCCGGCAGCAACCGCTGGCCAGCTACAAAAGCAGCAGCCCTGTCTGTTTGCGCGTTCTACCAGTCTGCCAGCACTGTTACGTGCTGTACCCACTTGGTATTTTCCAACTCACACGATCAACCAAACAGTGCCTCTTTGCTGTTCGTTTAGCCACGAATATGAACCAAACGCCTAATTCTCTCTAGAACAACAAACAACAGATTATTCTTGGATCGGTTCCCGATCTCAGATAATCTTCTCCTTTACACCATTTCCGTTACTGTTAATAGAAACAAATATTCCTGTTACGATCGTCAAGAACGCGAGGGTGCTGCTAGGGTGTACCGACGCCTCCGCCGCTTCGTATTAGAGCCGATATGATCGGAGAGATCGCTTTCCCTCCAGAATTTCCAGATTTTCCTGGTTACTTTTCGCGCAATTTTGTATAACTTCGTGATTTTCCAAAACAAAATTCTTCCAAATAAAATGTGGAATACAAGTTTCCTGGTATTTTTCCCTCTGAAGAATTTCACAGATTGCGACAGAACGCCTCCTCCGTATCTTGATACAATTTTCCCAAAAATCCAAAAATTGGAAATTCTGGAGCTCCGAGCTCTCAGAAAATAGTAACGGCCCTTTTAATAGTCGTGTTCAATACTCGACTAGATGCTTGAACAAACTGGCAGTGTTCGTAAAACTTCGAGCTGTCACACATTTACCAAACAGAAGAACGATCACAGCGCCAGGAAAAAAGGGGTGCTACAGCAGCATATTGCTAACTGTTACGAAGCCCCTCCCGCTCATCGACATTTGGCAACACGTTGGAAACAACGAAACAACGAAAAAGGAGAACTAACTGACGGCACGCTGGACACAACGAAAAAACGAAATGGGAAACCACGATGACACCACGTTTTTAGGAAACAACGGAAAACAAAACCTAACGGTATATGCTTCCGACGGTGTTAGATTTTTGGAGTTTTTTTCCTGTATGAAATCATGTGATATGTGCGTGCTTATCTCTTCCCAAGCCGACGCCTATCTAACCTCCGTCCCTCCCGCTGTGCCTGTGTACGCATCCATCCACCCCCGGTGTGCTTTCCCGTCTGCCTGGTACCTACCACCTGTCACGGGGCATTCCAGAGACTGCTGCGAGGCAACGTGCGTGGAGGAGGCAGGCCCACGCGGTCAAACCTGTGGTTCAGTGGGGTACAACTGCCGTTCGCCAACCGACTAGAGGGCTCAACAATCTTTATTTACGGGCTTTACATTTTACAGATGTCGGAGGTTGCCACACCTGTGGTCCAGTTCAGTTCAGTGGGGTATAACTAACTGCCGCACGCCAGCCGACTACGAAGGAGCCAACAATTTTACGGACTTTTTGCGAAAGTTGGAGGCAGCAAATAAGCGGAAGAGATACGTATTCCTAGAGAGCTGCTGACGTAGGGTGTAGATGTAACACCCCAGGCCGCGAGATAGTATATTATACGTAGGCCGAGCTCCCTGGCGTGTATGACACCGTACGTCCGGGTGCTGTGAGCAATGTTCTCGGTATTGAACCTGAGTTAGTTGTATTTAGTACAATTTTGCACAGCGGCAGTAAGTGTACGGCTCAAATTGTCTACGGCTGTTACTCTGTACCTCGTGCGGTACTCGCTCAGTACTGCTGGCTAAGGGGGTGTCAGCCGCACAATGTACACACACGTACGATAACAAGCGGAATGAAGGCATTACTGCTACTACTACTGCTTACTGTGAGTCAGTGGTTAACTATTGTGAAATGGCGAGCGGAGAGCGAGTGGTAACAAAGGGTACACTGTAGGCAAGTGGTTAACTAATGTGAAATTAACGGCGAGCAGAGAGAAAAAGTGGAAACAGCCGGTACATTGTAGGAAAGTGATTAACTAATGTCAATTGGTCAGCGGAGAGCAAAGGTGAACACGGGGCACACTTGTGGGCAAGTAGTTATGGCATTTCAGATCGTCAGCGAAGAATGACTGGGGCGCTGCGCCGTGAGAGGCCGCGAAAACAAGAATAATGGTTACCCGTCAGGCAAAACAAAATTAATCAAATAACAATAAAATAACAAAATGAAAAAATGGCCAAACAAAGCTTCCAACGCGATGGCGGCAACTAAATGCCGCCAACAGCGTAAATGGAACTCGTTTTCCTTCGCTGCGGTCCCTGCACCGCCTGCTGCCCCTGCTATACGTACACAGCAGCAGGTACAGCACGTAGCTCTCTACGCTTAAGTTTGCCTCCCAGTGCCTGCGGCTTATAGTCAGCAAATACTAGTAAAGGTGTCCATGGAAGGAAAGGGAGCACAAACTCATCTCCGACCAGGTGAAACCCTCAGTGCCCTTCCGATCTCCGATCGATCCCCGGTCTTACACCGCCTGCCTGTACTCTACGTACACAACAAACAGTTATTTGCTACTCTACTGGTATACTATTTACTGCCACTGCTTTCTGTACAGAATAAGCAACTTCTAGCCACAGTATATACTGTTTCCAACGAAGGCGACACAAAGTGATGCTCTAACGTTATCTCCAATATCCAAAATAATGCCGTTTTTAACTGCCTGCTCGCCTACCTGCCGGAAATATTTCGGGAGTTTTCTGCTTTTTGGCATCAAACAATGTCGCCACCTCAATGAACTCAACGGAATTGATTGAGTCTAATGCCTCCAATGGCGCAGCATAATTTATCCCTCAAATAAAAATCTGACAACAGAAACAAATCACGGTACCGCACGTGCGACTCAGAAGTTTGTGGGAGGATTGTGTCTCCGGGGATACGACGACGGCAACAGCAGGTTGACATGTAAATTGAAACGGCGGCTGATGGGCGTTTTCGCCCGATACCCCACCATGTTGTCGCGATGCCCTTCTCACCCCTATGGCTGGATTCAATTCTTGATGCTGCCGCATAAGAGTGTGACAGGTGTCACGAGGCACGTGGTCTGTGTTAATCGGATTATCCTCGTGCGCTAAACGTCACTTTTCCCCTCGCCATCGCCGCATGCAATCAGCAACGGGCTGCTCCGCTGCCTCATGGGAAGAACCCGCGGGCACTGACGGAGAATGTGGCTTCTTGTGGCAATAAAGTTGCGCTATGTACTTCTCCTTGGCCTTGTTGCCCTGACCCACAACCCCCCCCGCGTGCACCGTACGAGTGTCGAAAGGGCTGCCCGCCTCTCCACCAAACGAAGAGAAAGACACCAAGCATTTCCCCTTTTTAGGACGCACACGCAGAGGTCCCAGGTCTTGGAAGGCGGTTGCACCTCCGGCGTTGGCGCTCATGTCAGTGAGGTACACCTATCACACAAGGGCCACCAGCAACGGCACAAGGGCTCTTAGATCGATGATCATCAAACAGTATCATAGCGTGAAAATGAGCTCAGACCAAAACATGCGCGGGACCGAAAATAATAACCAATGCCGCGCGTGTTTTTTCGTGACAAAAGGGTGGAATACGGCGCGCATCGCAGCGACAAACCAAGAGATGGAACAGCATTGCAAAAAAATCGCGGCTCACCAAAATAGTGGCAGTTCTCTGGCCCCCTTTGCTCGCCCCAGTCTCGCTGGGAGGAAGCGCGTCCAAATGCCAGTTAAACCTCTCTCCAGGGCGGCATCTTACCGTCTGCGGTTCCTCCCATTGGCGGTTGTCTTCCACTCCCAACAGTGCAGATGCCTTGTCCAAAAGTTCGGGCGCCGACGCGTAGTGATGGAACCACGTCGTCGACGTCCGCTGCTGCTGGAATTGCCACTCGGAGCTGGTGGTTGCACTTTAAAGCTCCATGGTGTTGAAGCCGCCCTTTCGTCGGCCCGATTGTTTCTCTGTGGACATGGCCACGTATACGTCGCACTCTTCGGACGTGAAGAAGTCTTCAACTTCAAGCACTACGGGATCCGCGTGGAGAGCTTGTCGTTGAACAGCTGGGAGCCTTGTCGCTTCTGCACGCGGCTGACAACCTGGCGCGTACCGAAGCAGTGGGGCAGGAGCAACCACATCAGCCTCGACGACGTATATAGTGCGGAGATGCGCGAGGACTACACATCGAGCATGCACAGCCGTATCAGGTACCTGGTACCTGTAGTTCCTGTTATAATACTCGCACTACACTATTTCGGTGGACCACAGTAAATAGGACCTACGGGACACACAAAAACCTTGCACATTATCACTGAAAATATTTGGTCCTATTTACTAGTGTTTACTATGGTCCCCCGTAATAGGTGTAGCTGCTCTGTTATCACGAGCCCCCCCGGTCATTTAAACATTCCGGTCGATGTCGAGTCGCGCTGATTTTCGTAGGACCGACCATTAGGCGTCAGCTTCTTGGCTCGTCAGCATAGCCGCTAGGGTGATAAGTGACAAGCACCCAGGCAGCTTGGAGGGTGTCGGCCATGAAAGTGTGTACGTACGAAATGTTGCGTCCTCAATGCTGAGGGGGTTCTGTCGTTGTTCCTGTGGCCTGAACCATATTTCACCTTACGCAATTTCCCCATGATGTGTTATGGACTCGGTATATGCATGTTACGTGTACAGCGAGCATACCCAACCACCTAATCCTACTGTAATACTCGTTCAATGTACGTTAATACGAGTAATACCCTGGTACAGTTCAAGCAGTATACTTGTCCATAGGCTCGAATCAGCATCCAACAATCGACGTGGTTCCATTGACAACAATATCGTGCGCCTGCCAACCTTGTACATACAGTGCGTGTGTACGGCTGCATACTGATACCAGGTATGTCGCAATGTTCGTTGTGAGGAGTGAGACAATAGCTCAGCGAGAACGTGCAGTAGGTGTACAAGTAGGGCTGTAAACACGTATTCATGATATTAATATTACATTACAAGGCGCTTCGCGTAGCGGGCGGAAGCTCGCTCGCAAAGAAGAATGGAACGGAACAGGCGGTCCAAACACTTGGGTGCAAACAGGCGACTGCAAATGCCAAGAGCTCCATGCTCCATCCAGGAAAACAACCCGGACGCCGCGTGCACTCCTTGTACAGTACGTCGTAGCGCTTTACTGCGCTTTACTGCGCTTCACTGCGCTTCACTGCGCTTCACTGCGCTGCGCTGCTGCGCTGAGCTGAGCTGAGGTGGGTGTGCCTTTTTTGTTGTTTTATGTGGCAATTCGTTTGGCACATGGTATGGACGAAAGAAAAATCACAGCACGGTATAGCACGGCACTGCACGCACGGCACGGCACAGCACCACACGACAGGGAACCACACGGCGCTGCGATGCGCTGGTGAGCTGAGCCGAGCTGTGCTGCGCTGCGATGTTGAGCTACGTAGCGCTGCGCTGCTGAGCTGAGCTGAGCTGGGTGTGATTTGTGCCATTTTTTGTGACTCTATGTGGTACTTTGGATGATACCTGGTACTTGGATGTACGAAAGAGAAAGGAAAGCATGGTACGGCACTGCACAGCACGGCACAGCACCGCACCACACGGCAGGGCATGCACCTCACGGCACCACACAGCGCTGCTGAGCTCAGCTGAGCTGACCTGTGCTTCGCTGCTGAGCTGACCTGCGATTCGCTGCTGAGGTAGCGCTGCACCGCGCGGCACTGCTGTCGCCCGAACATGCGACCTCCACGCCAGGGACAAGAACGGCCGCGAGGGAGGAGGAGCCACCAGACCCAGGCAGCAACGGAAGCGGTGTGACCTTCCTTGGACTCGCCGGCTAGTCGGCGCGAGCCCTCGCCACAATCCGTGGAGCACCGGCGGCGGACCTCTCCGAGCACGACAGTGCGCCCGCGACAGGACTCGTCCCACGGCCGGGACGTAAGCGACGGCCCAACCGGAGAACTCGAGCGTCTGGAGCAAGTGCAACAGCGGGCGCGGGAGACCACACTCCGGCGGAAAATGCGCCTTCGACACCTACAGCTCGAGCTGGACGAGGTGGAGCGTGCGGAGAAGGAGGCTGCCGCGGCTGCTTTCCGGGGGGCTCGAGGCCGTCGCTCGGGCGAATCGGGTTAGGGACACCGCCGCTGCTCCGACCCCGCCCTCTTTGGCGCGTGAACAGGGCGTCAACTCCTGGGGTCGATACGACTTGGGGACGCTGCCTTCTTCAACGGCAGTGTCCTGTGCATGGCATCTTCGCCACGAGAAGAGTTCTCCTTCGAGCTGGTGGACTCGGTCGTCGCTAAGGCCTTTGCGCTCCTCGCGTCGGTCAGGAGGAGGGCAATACAGAAGGCAGACCTCCTTTCGGTCGAAAGGGCTTATGTGGAATCTCTTGGGGAGCTACGTAAGGGCTTTCCTACTGTCGTCGCTGGACCAGCAAGGAGCTCTCGCTTTCACGGAGCACGAGTTGCTTGCAGCTGTCGTAGTTAAAAAAAAACGTTAGACTGTTTTGGTTGTCTCGATTTTGTTTTGGTGGCGCAGCTGTGCTGGCCACAGCACACGCGATATCGGCCAAGGTTGTACTGATTATCTCCCTCTGCGTGGTGGTCGATGCACGGGCGCTGTATCCCAGCTGTGTACCAGAGTAGCCACGCCCGCGTCGTCGTGATCCGTCATAGCAACAGACCCCGAGTCTACCACCCTTAACAAAGTTGAAGTTGTACAATGCCTCCGAGGTCTTGCTAAAGCGTTTTCAATCGCTTTTAAAAGTGGTTGAAAAAGGCCGGGAAAAAAAACCATTTCAGATCACACCGATTACAATATCTCGGAGGAACATTTTTTCCACAACGCAGGCCCCATAAGACGCGATTCTGATCAAATCTGATCATATTTATGACCCTGGAGACACCCCGAAGCCTCCGTAAAGATTCGTAAAATTTCCTGAAATAACATATTGAAGGACGATACTCGTACCCAAATCGGCCTAAAATAATTCGAGGATCGATCCCCAATCCCCACCAAAAAATATCATCGTCGGCAATTACGGGCTGAGGAGGGCTGTGAGGTGGAGATTACACCGAGCGAGACAGCTTAGGATCGGACTATTTTAGGATTTAAGTTTACAACGAGTGTACGACGTATGAGTGTACGAGTAGGCTCGTAAACTCGACGTAAACCGCATCTCTATCTGCTGTCTGGTACGTGAATACGTGTACTCACCTCTGCGGGCAATCCTGTCGTGCCGTCTCCGGATGACAAAGCGTCCTAGACGTTTTGCGGTGTCCTCTGCTGCTGAGCGAAGAACGGTGGAAACTGCGAGAAGGCATCCTCTGGCAGCTCTCCAGCATTCACAGTGGGCTTCGGTGTGGGTTACTTTTCTGGAACTGGCTTGAGGGGTGGCTTTGTCCCTGTAGATTCTTGCTGTCGCCGATTGCTCTGGTTTCCAAAGCCGACCATGTTCACCGCGAAACATGTGCTCCTTGCATTGTTCTAATAGAACGTTGTCACGCCTGTTGCCAGCGCTGCGTAAACGAAAATAATACACCGCAAATTCATGCGTATTGTTATATTACTCGTACCCTCTACCGCGCACCGACCTCCTCGCACCGAGCCAACGTAACACAGGTCAAAACTGCAACATGAGCCGTGTTCTGCAGGATAAGCACGCCCTGGGACCTACCGCCTTAAAAAATAGTGCAACTCCATCGAAACACATGCCACTCTTTTTGCCACGTACTGCATACAGTACAGGACAACAACTCGGATCTACGCACAGGTCGTACACGCACGGAGCACGCTAGCATCTTGAAGATCGTAGCTTAAGTGTTTCCACACCTTGCACCAGTGTAGTTGCGTGCTGTTGGTGTCAGCGATGAGGTTCTTCTTCCTCTCAGCTGCTCTGATCATAGCGCCTTCAACGGACGCCTTTTTCGCTGGATCTGGATGTGTGCCTTCTCTGCCGACGCCGACAACAGCAGTCGCACGTGGCAGGGGTACACTACCGACCGCGGCGACTCGCACTTGCTCGGTGAGAATCGCGTCTGCCACTCTCGTGTTAGAGCTTTGAGATGGGAGCAGAATCAACAATAGTGGTGACTCGACCGCAATGTTTATTTGTTTTCTTTTCAAAGCTTCAATCCGCCATCTTCCATTTCTGTGTCATGTGTGCTGTGCTGGTTTCTTGAAATTTAAAATGATTCAACTTATTATTAAATTACAAGGGCTCCGCTGCGCGGGCGGCTAACGCCGCCCGCTACGCTCGCGGAAGGAATAATAGAACCAAATGTGAAAAGGGTAAAAGAGGAGCATATATTATTGTAGCTGCAACTGGCGACTTGATAATGCCAAGAGCTCCATATGTATGACGGCCATCAATACAGGACAAAAACGATAGTGTGTGAACAACACGAAAACATATCGCTAAGAAAGCAAAGCTTCGCTTCGAGGGCGGTTGACGCCGCCCGCTACGCTCGCGCAAGGAAAGGGGCAGAAGAAGTCCACTATGTGTAAAGACCGACTTGAAAAGGCCAAAGAGATTCATGGTGCAATGCAACGAAATACTTATTGCTGCACGCAACTGAACGTACAGTACCCTGTCTACTGCTGTATCTGATGCGGCATGTATGTGGCAAAGCAACTATCATACCTGTACGGCGACAGCAGTTGTACACCACAAACAAAGCAAACAACACAAACAAAGAACAAACAAACGTACAGGCGACTTGCGAATGTATACGACAGTAAATCTCCATACTCCAGGACAACAAAGCTGTATGTTCGAAAAGGAAGAGAAAGCACAGCAACATGGCTCGCAGGACGGCGCTGCGCTGCCTGCTAGGGGTGTGAATTGTGCCTTTTTCGTCACTGCTATGTGTGGTAGTACAACAACAGCAGTAGTAGTAGTACCTTCGATCTTTATATAGAAGAGATAGAGTATGAAAGAGAAAGCACAGCACAGCACGGGCGTCAATCAAGTGGTACAAATAATCCACAAAACTGAGAAAGACGTACATTACGTACTCGTACTCGAACAAAACTCCCCGCCCACCCGCGATCACCTCGCCATCGATTCGGTCCGGGTCGAGCTCTACTGCCTCTCTGCCCCAGTGAGCCCCGTGGCCCACCTCGCGTGAAGCCGGGTACTCACAGTGGCTCTCGTTCGCCCGCTCGAGGATGCTGATGCCTCTGTAAAAATACTGTTTGTTCGATAAATAAAGCACCGCTTGAACTTTTCTTTTATTACAGACAAAACGATCATTATAATGTCGGACATACTGGATTCATTGCAGCAGCAGCAGCAACAGCAAGGACCTTCATGCTCCCCTCGTGTCTCGATGGACGACGCCACGCCTAGCCACGAAAAAGACGACCGCGCTCCTTCTGACCCCACCTCTACTGGCCAGCGCCCTCCCATACCCGCGATAGTGCCGGGCTCGCACACGCTGTCGTGCTCACTGGGTACACGCAGGAACCCGAAACCGGAAAGAAAAGGGAAACATGATCTCGCCGACAAAGTAAAAACTGGTACCATAGGAAACAGGAAGCAGCAAGTAACGAAAATAGGAGAAAACAAAGAAAGCCAAGAACCTCCGGAAGGCAAGTAACTTCTGCTTCGGCAATTAGAGGCTGAGAGTGGCTGCGAGGTACCAAGATATGCCGAGGAAAGCTTCCGAACCAAAGAAGATAAAGTTATGTATTGATATTATCGTGCTGGGTCAATCTGTCAATCAATGTTGCACCAGATGCTTTGAGTATACTCGGAGTATCTAGTACTTTTCGTACTCCGAGTACCGAGAGTATTAGAGTACTGGTGGCCTAAATACTCGGAGTACTTGGAGTATGAGCAGTACTGAAGGCCCAAATACTCGGAGTACTGGGAGTATGAGCAGTACTTATACTCGAGTACAAGCAGTACTCGGAGTACAAACATCTAAATTACTCGGAGTACTCCGAGTATCGAGAGTATTGAACACCGAAATACTGCGAGTACACAAAGTACCTGGAGTATTTTTTTCTCTAAAATACTCTAATTATACTCGCAGGTAATGGGAGCATCTGTGAATTTTGAAATGCTATAAACGCCAGTCACATGCTCCCAGAACCTGGGAGGAATAGACGGCCGAGTCTTTAAAATGTTGACAAAGATGCTCCTAACGTACTTCACACTCGAGTATACTCCGAGTATCGAGTACATTTCGTACTCCGAGTACTTAAGAGTATTAGAGTACTGGGGCCTGAATACTCGGAGTACTTGGAGTATGAGCAGTACTGGAGCCCCAAATACTGGAGTACAAGGAGTGCCCGCAGTATCGGACCCCGAAATACTCCGAGTACAAGCAGTATCGAGAGTGTTCATACCCGAAATACTCCGAGTACGAGCAGTATCCCGGAGTATCGAACCCCGAAATACTCCGAGTACACGAAGTACCTGAAGTATTTTATCTTCAATACTCCTTACGTTGAAATTTTGAATGTCCGATGTCGTAAAATGCTCTATACCGGTTCGTACTACGCGTACGTAATAACAGCGGGTGACCACGGCCATGGAGGCGAGCAAGAAGGCGGAACCAGGCGCAAGTGGCGTGGCGAATCTCAAGAGCTGGGACCCTTCAGCGCAGCAGGTGCGTGTTTTAATGTCGAGTCACCAAGTAGACTATTGTGCGAGTAGCTTCCGCACTGTTTTAATTGCCCCGCTACGTACAAGATACCTGGTGCGCTGTTTCGCGAAACAGGTTGCCGTTGCTGTATATACAACGTGGCACATGAAGCATGATGAGGTCATCTATCTCTGTTGCCCCCTCTCGGCGTAATTGCTCGTTCTCGTCCTGTCCTCCCCAGGCATTTCTTCAGCCTGCATTCCACAATAAAAATCCTGTGCGAGTGGCGGCGATGCTAACCGCAGCCGGACTCGCCGCGCGGGGGAGCCTCCTGGTTCCCGGCAATCTGGCCAAGGTAGGAATTGATGTACGAACAGCAGGAGTACTCTCCTCACTACTGTTGTACGAAGTAGTATCATACCTGGTACATAATATCATACCTGGTACAGAACACTTTTGCGACACTTTCGCCCAATAACGAATACAATGAGTGAGTCAGGCCTAGAGATGAGAGATGGGCACCGGATTTAAAAGACAATGGTCAACCGCGGTTTTGTGGAAACCCAGCAAGCGTGTGTAACTACGTACGTAATTACAGTAGTCGGTTTTTCAAAACAAATAGTGGCGTTTGTTTAGGTCTGGTTCATCGGTTAAACCGGCTAAAAACACTGGTTTAACCGGGAACACTGGTTATAACCCGTCTGCACACTGAAACGTGCCTGCAGCACTGAACATTTAAGAGTATTTGTAACATGTTATTACGGAGGACCATATTAAATAGAACCTACGGTGTACACTAAAGTCTATATGTTTACCTATTTTTACTAACAATATTTGGTCCTATTTACTATGGTCCCCCGTAATAGTAAACGTGACAGCGTCAAAGTTGGTTGACCCAACGTCGATTGTGCCTACTGTAGAACGTATAATACCTACCTACAGAAGTGGATGATTTGCGGTTATCTTGCATTAAAACCAACATAAAATAGCGCCCCCGAGCCCCAGCGACATGTTTGCCGTACTGTATGCCATACTTGTGGTAGGCCATGCCAGTATATTTTCAACAGAACAGAACGGAACGACAGGCGTCGACGTGTGGTCCACAAAGTAGGTCCTTTCCCGTTGCTCTGCACCCAAAATCTCCTTCGTCTGCTACCGCAGTTTATTCATGTGTTCTCGTACGCTTCCTGGATGGGAAGTACGATGTGGGTGACCTTCGTGGCGGGCATCACAATGATGCGGAATCTTCCGCGTCAGTCCTTCGGGAAGCTTCAGGTCTGACGATAACTGGCGAGTACGCGTTTAAATCATGAGCCTTTGAGCTGTCATACAGATACGGTACGATTTTTCCCACTTCGGCCGAAACTATAGTACCCATGATTTGAATGAAAGGTTAACCATATAGGTGCATTTCTACTTGTCATGTCATCCTCGCCGTGCGCCTCGTGTGCATCATGTTCATTCTCGCCATGGGTATTAATAGTATGCAAGATGCAAGGCGATGTTCACTGTACATTAACTCGCTGGTTGTCCTTTTCTCCCCGTGCTCTGACAGTCAAAACTGTTCCCGGCATACTTCCAGCTCCACTTCAGCGCGATCGTCGCAATCCTCATCACCCGAGGTTCTCCTCTCAGGTACAATGCCATGGTACAATACTCCGGAGTATGCCGTAACAACGTCTCCGACTTTGGTTTCGTATTTTTCGTCTTCGTGGAGTTGTGAACAACCGCTCATGGTCACATTTTTAGTTGTTGTCAATATGTTGCTCTTATCACTACGAGTAAAAATTTTTTTTTCCTTATTTTTTTCCTCCCATCTCATTTATTATCTTCGCCCTTCCTTTCTCTCCATCCTACATATTAATAGCAATAACTCAGATCCGGGGCCACAAAGTAAGCGCTTCTCCCTCCCCCCCACTACGAATAGGAAATGAGGTATATAGACGAATGTGACATGGAGAAGTTTGGTGCACTGGATGGTAGCGAAAAAACGATCGCTATCTTAGGAGACAGATGGTGGCCAAAGAAGGCGAAACAGGAAGGGAATAGGATTAGCAAAAAACACGGCTGTAATATTTGGAAACAACGTAATGAGCGCCCAAGTGTTGGAGGTATCTCTATTAGGAGTAGGAACGGTGCTCCGTCTCGAAAGGGATGCGTGGTCAATGGTCAAATGACTAAGGCAAGCAACAAATGAGTACCCCCCCCCACCTGTACGCTTCGCTTACCTCTTTGGTGGGATCGTACGTAGGCGCAAGCTTTCGCTCTATCCAGCCCTTGGATCGCTTCTCTTCGTCTTCGTGAAGCGCGGTGAGGCCTTTCAAGAACGCGTCGCGCCCAGAGGCAAGCCGGTACTGCTGCACCGGCCAAACGCGCCTCTCGTCCTTCACGGCGTACCTGCGTATACAGGTGACGTCGGAGGCAGCGGATGTTTGGAATCATACACACCTTGAACAGATCATGATCTATCTATCTACAGTAGATCATCAAGCCTCGCCGCCCCCCCCCCATTTCTCTACTTTATCGTAGATATTGAATGGGTTGAGTCTTGGAAGAAATTTCCCATTTTTCTATACTCAATCTTGGGTGTAATTTTTGTACTGCTGCTGTGTGTGTCCCAACAGTATATCCATCGTATAATAGCATACATGGCTACAAATAGTAGAACCCCTCTATCACGTAAACTCGTCGGAACACTATAGTATACCTGGTACGTTTATTTCAAGTTCCCCCCCCCCCCCCCCCCACTACGGTTCGTGCCTTGATTTTTATCGCGAGAAGACCGCAGCCCTTTCTTTCGCTCATCAACTCGCATTGAATTGCGTCTACCCACGCTGCTAAAGTAGGCACTCTCAGCAGTTGATTCCATGATTTATATATTTGCAAATAAACTCAAAAAGTCTGACTCACGTGGGATTCGAACTCACGAAACCAACTCTAGGAGCATTCGAGGGTATCACTAGCCCACCGGGGCGACCGACTCAAACTTGGTGTTTATCAATCACGTTCGACCTGTGATTAGTTACGTGTGTGTTTGTATGGCTTTTCTGGAATGTAGCAACTGCATTGTTCAGTGCTCGAAAATCTCAAGCGAGAGAATGCCTTCAGCTCAACGGCCTTGCACCACAGAAGGCGACCACCATCACACATATGACTGCTGCTGGCGGCGGAAGCAAAACCCTTTTGAAGACAAACACACAGAGATAGATGTGCTTATTCTCGACAACTTCGTCGTTGCTCGCATTGGTCTTATATACCCGTTGCCGAATCGGGAAAATGTTTTTGGACAGGTCCCGTGGAGGTATAACCCTGCTCGCCTCCCTCGCCTCCACATTTTTGAACCTGGTGCTACTAGAACCAAGATCGACGAGCATTATGCTTGCAAGGTGAGCACACCGCTTTCTCAAGCCCGAGGCGAGGCTCTCACGGCAACCCGGTACAGCTACGAGTATCACATAGCACGACAATTTCATTTCATTTCATAGTGGCATGGCACATGGCACATATCGCCACGTTGGCGTCAACTGCAGCGTGTAAAATGGACGGTCAATCGGACCGTTTCTATACAAAGTTAGCGTGGGGTAATTAATGTAGCTCTCGCTAGGAATTCACATTGGTGTTTACTTGTTAATGCCGTCAACTGTTGTGCGCGCTGGAGGAAGGCATAAGGCATAGAACGCAAAAATGTAACTAGCATATTTTCGGCCGGACGCCGCTAATCTCCGGCTTCACCCAGCTCCGAAGGGTAAGGCATTAAGGCATACCCTAGATTTTAGGGCTGGGCACTGGCACAGTATGTACTGGCAGTAGTATTCTACTGACTGACCCGGCCAGTATGTTTGCCAGTAGGTTTTTCTCATGTACGTCCAAGAAACACACCATATTATATTAATAGTATGGAAACCCACCAAATGCGTTCCGGAAGGAGAGAGGAGAAAGGAGAAACAGTGTACTGCTGCAATCCAGTATACTGATTAATTTTCGATGACAGCATACATCGCTACTGACTGAGTCAGCCAGTGCCCAGCCCTACTAGATTTTAGGTGGCCGTACAAATGATCAACTCACGTTATAGCCCATTACCCCACAATGTCCCCGATGTTGGGAGAAGTTCGCCCCGCACCATCGGGCCTCGCCTAAAACTACCGTGTTGCTACCCTCGTGCTTCCGATTTGTTGCTTCAATGAGCAGGTACAAGCTGGAGGACGAAGGCAAGAAGGACTCCGAAGAGTACAAGGAGCTGGGCGCAAAGTTCGGCATGTTCCACGGAGCATCATCTTTTGTTAATCTTGGGGCTCTCGTGGGAGCCTTCGTGTATTCGTGGGACTTGGCATCCATGCTTCCTGTATAAAGTGAATGGGAACGATGTTGATTGTACTCGTAGCAAGGTCTGATATATGTGGCGGGCAGTGGTCGGCGGAGATTGGAGCGTCTTTTTGTTTTCCCGAACGGGAACATGGACAAATGTTTGGGATGCTCTCATGGGGTCTCCGGGGTTTATTTTAATGAGAGAGGATTTCAAGGAACGCCTTTTCTTTCACTCTACTCGCTAGTTGATACAAGGTTTTACTTCCTGTGACCACCGGTTGCTTCATGGCAACTCGAGACTCCCCCCACAGTGAATGGTCCACATGACCAAGCAACCCCGTGCACGAGTCGATCCATTAAACACTGCTTAAGCAGGGGGTCTCACGAGCACCTTCCCCCCCGCGCAGGCTGCTACTCGCTTTCGCATACCACCCTTTCCCTTTAAAAGATCACTGGGTTTGCACGATACCCTTCTCAAATTAAATTTTGACGCGTAGCACATTTAGGAAACTATTATTACACCAGGTGCACAACAAATGCCCGCGTACGCGCACTCTCACATTCTAAGTTTTCGCCACCCGGAAATTGACCAATCAGAAAACTGCCGGCACCAGTATAGTGGCTTGTGACACATATTATTTTTAGTACCATGGTATTGAACATGAGGCAAACTACTGTAGGTCGTTCGGCCTCGGAGCAAACCTTCCGTGTAGTCTTATTCAGCTTGCACATACATGAAAGCAGCTCCCAAAACGCACCCGACCCGCGTGCTACGTATGATAGCCTTCAAGGACGTGTTTAGTAGACCATACAGGCTGGTTCAAGCATATCACCCCAAAATTTACTCAGTAGCCAAAGTCCACTCTGTTCTTGGGGAGATAGAAACTGAAATTTGGCACACATGTTCTATGAGACCCTGCCGACCCGTTAACGGTTGGGTTTGGTTTTTACGCGAGATTTCGTTTTTGCGAGATTTGGGTCTTGGGGGAACCCGAATATTTTTCGGCGACGAAAAAAACACAAAAACACATTCGTCAATCGTTCGGCAGGGGCATAGAACACGTGCAACAGTTCAGGGTTCATATCTTAAAAACGGCATGGACATTTGGATATTTGTGCGGTGAAACGTGCAAATCCCGGCATCGCGTCGTAATTACTTAGTTTCAGCAGTGAACATGGCTCAATATATTGATCACACGCAGTCAGATCTTCGAATATTTGCGTGAAACTTTGTACAAACATGCCTTAGACCATCTGGAAGTGGCTCGTTCAGGAAAAAAGGGGGGGGGGATATACATGTTCCTGTAACGGAAGCGACTGGCTATTATTGGCTTCTTTAAAGGCCTGTGATTGGTCAGGCCACATTTTCGGTGGTAGCGCCAGTCCTATGCCCTTCAAAAAAATGTGGTGATGTCAGCCTCTTCCACTGCTCATGGCGATCAGTACGATACCAAATATGTGATTTGAGTTGCTATTATTGCATGCGCTATTCGTGGCTGACGAACTTCGGGGTGTTGTGCTTGAACCAGCTCGTATAACATCACATACTCTGTGGGGGTACCCGGGTACATATACACGAGTATGGCCAAACATCCTCTTGAAGGACACCATCAGACTCATGTGCGCGTCTAAAATGTGTTGAACCAGCAATCCCCTAGGGTTTATTTCACTCTAGGGCTTCTGTCAGCAAAAAAAAGTTGTACGTCCGTGCGTCCGCCTGGCTGTCCTCGCCCCCTGTTCGTTGTCTACAAGACCAGGCACATTTTTTTTCAAAACGGCTCCAAACGGTTGACGCCCGTAACACACGCAGCGGAAATCGATAGCCCTCACGGAGACGCTCGGCATGAGCCAAAGCCCACCTGCTGGGGTGCTGTGTGTCACGAGTTCTCGGACGAGCAACCGTTCTGCCCATGACCGAGCTACTATTAATATAAAATACCTCAAGAAGACATTAACATGATCAATATACCGCCCCCCCCATTTTTTTTTTTTTTGCATTGATTGGGTGGTTGTATTACTTTTATTTTTTTGTCTAATTGCTATTTTTAGTGCCGGGTACCCGCGTATCCGATATCAGGGTGGGCAATCGGGTACCCTGAACGGTGTGGAGCCTGTCGCGCCCATAAAGCACTATTACGGGGCAGAGTAGAAATCAGGACCAAATATGCTTCGTGACAATACTGGAATATATACTGTAGGTTTTTGTGTGTGTGACCGGTCCTGATTGCTATGATGGTCCCCCGTATTGGTGGGTCGACGAGCGGACAGAGTGTACTACTTCCGGTTGACACCAAATCGAAAAGTGCATTCAATACCTGGTACTCGATAAGCGACCCTGTGTGCGGTGGATGTCTTTGATGAGTAGAAATAATGATTATTTCAGCGTTTTCGTGCATACCCTGTGTGTGGTGCATGTCTTTGATGAGCAGGAAGAATGAACAGCAAAACATGTTTTATTCAGTGTTTTGATACATACACAGTATACCGATATTACATCACACCTAAGGTGCGTCGGTTTTGATCGTCTTCATTTCATGCAGAAGCATCAGCACGCAAGCGCAGCCGGAACCATCGATGATAGGTCGCTATACAAATAGTAAGGGAGCATTTGATTACTCGTTAATGTGAATTACGAATAGATGCATGACAAACACCTTGTCCATTGACGCAGTGCGAATTACTACCAGTAAACATTCATTCATAATCAATTGCCTTTTTCCTCTCGTCTCCGACTCGTGTTGCCCCCTCTCTCTCTCACAAATGCACAACTCTTCCAACAATTTTGTGTACATTGCAGCCACAGACGTGGCAAGACCCACACCCTTCCTCCGTGTCCCAGGAGAACCTTAACCCCCTACGCAAGTCGCTACTCCCCGCTTGCACATGCACCTTCCCTCTAAAATTGTCACTGGATTTGCACGATGCCAATCTCAAAAACTTCAACCTTTTCCTTGACGCGCAACACATTCAGGAGGAACCATTCTTACACCAAGGTGAGCCACAAATCACCGCGTACTCGCACTCTCACATTCTAAAATTAGTGGCTTACGACCCATTTTCTGTTATTGCCAGGTATTGCAACGTGAGTCAGACTAGATCGTTCGGCCACGAAACAGCCCTCGGCGTAATGTTAATCTCGTAATCTTGCACATACATCAAAGCGACCCCCAAAACGCACCCGACCCGCGTGCTACGTATGATAGCCTTCAAGGACGTGTTTAGTAGACCATACTATATCACATACCCGAGTATGACCGGGCACATACCCGAGTCTGACCGGGTACATACCCGAGTCCGACCGGGTACACATCCGAGTATGATCAGAACAACGAGGTTCAGTACCCGGGTATCCCAGAGAGTATATATCCTTTTAACACACCCCTAGCAGTCTTAACACCCCCCTTAGTAGCCTTAAACGTACCCGACCCGCGTTCTACGTAAGTATAATAGCCTTAAAAGTAAGAGTCGTCAAAGTACCCGGCCAGTGTGTCTGGCGCGAGGTCTAGCGGGAGGGCCACCGCGTATCCGAAGTAGGGGTTGGGTCTTTTCTTGGTGTCCGCCACGGCGCTCTTGAAGTGTTCCACCCTGCTTGGCGTTTACACGGAACATGGTGTCGCAAGTAAAACGTTTGTTTTCAGTGGGCGTGTGAAAGGGTTATGTGTCACGCGCGAACAGTAAGCGCCCAGATCATACCCCGTACGTCATTGTGCTTCCGTTGAGTGGGAGGTAAGAGCCTTCTTGGCATCAGCCTCGAGATTCAGAAGCGAATATGCCGCCGTGCAGTGCAGGCAAGGGATGAGGTCGGACCGTAGGCGATACCAAAGACGCAGTCTACGAAGAAGCCGAAACAACCGAAGTGCGATACGAAACAGGAAATGCTGTGATGGTTTGCGAGCAGCGTAACCTTTCGTGAAGCGACTTGAAAAAAACGATACCCCAAAGTTGGCAATCGTACCGAGATACCAGACAGACAACAAATAACAGACAATCGCTCTCTCTATAGACTATTGATATTCATACTATATACTATATATGAGTGTACCCCTGTCTCCCAGCGACGAAATTGGTGTCTGACCTGTCCCATTCCTGGAGTAGCTCTGCAAGCGCTTGGAGGTGCTCCAAGTACTCCTGCTCGGAGAGGTGGAAGCTGCTCTGTCCAAGGTATCTGGCAAACAGAAACGCCATAAAGATGAGCGCACACAAAAGCGACCAAGAATATAAAAGTATACTCCGAGTTTACGTTTTACTTATTTTTTAGGTATTCCGGGTTCACAATCACCCTCCAACGTCCACTTCCACTATTGTGTGTACCAACTGCGAAGTGACATCTGAACTGCAGTATAAACCTTATTCCACTTCAATTCCAAGGTCGTGTATTTCCCAAAAACGTGGCTGCGGCTCTGAAAGGGACAAAAGGGACAACTAGCCGCTTGCATGAACTCGCACCCGTCACGCAATGTCCAAGTCACGCGCCACATATGCATCCATCCATCCATCCACCCATCCATCCGCTTGCTCTATGCGTTCGATGCGTGTGATGAGTTCGACATGGCGGCCGTCTACGTCCGGCGGTTACTCGGTACTTACTTCCACATGACGTTCAAGCAGAGCACCGGCTTCCCCGCGAAGACAGTTTTGTTGATCTGCACGTCGTACGGCACCTCGAACTTGTCCACGATCAGGTCGTACATGTCGTACCCCGTGAACTCTGGCTGCTTCTTCTTGCTGTCCATCATGAAGAGCAAGGAGGGGGAAACAGAGCGCAGGCCTCAATCGGTTGATCATCAGTGTACTATTAATAGTTGTCTATATAGGGGGGGCAGTGCTATAATAGTTTCGAAACTGCGAAGACAAAGCTCGGGCAACAACGGCAGTTTCTAGTGCGGCAGTGCTCATGCCGAAAACACAACGATACAGTTCGGGCGCTACAGGCTGGGCTGGCCAAGAACAGCTTTTTAGTTCGTCAGTCCTTATCTCATGAACTACGACGAACTAGTCGGAGCTGAGCATATCCTGTTGATCAGCCAATCAAAGCGGTCATGCCCGTCTGTGTTGTTTGCTGATTGGGCACGTTCGCGCAATTCGTCGATTTTTTTAGTAGTTTGTTGAGCTTTTTCAGCAGAAAATGTCTATTTGAAATCATTTTTTATGCGGCGGAATAAAAATTGCCAGCAATGCATCCCAGATTGCACCTCATCTGAGGACACTCCAGCACCCACACGGGCGCGGAAAACATGGCGTCCAGCTCGCCTACGAGCACGGACGCGTGCAGTCGCTGGCAGAAGACATCCAACGTCAGCTGCTACCCAGAGCGTGGGTCTGGGAAAAGTACAAGCTCACTGCCAACCCTCGCAGCTTTGCCCTAGTTTCGGTGGGAATCGGAAAAATGGGATTCTCAGTTGGTTTTTCCGAACTTTGAGCTGAAAACTTGACACATCATACTCAAGGGAAAACCGAAGGGATTGCCAACTGCACCATTTTTTTTTTCTTTTTTTTTCCGTCAGTTGTAGCCAAAACCAATTTTCGTTTTTTTCTGAAATCTGCCTAGTTCACGAAAAAACAAAACAATCAAAATGGTGCAGTTGGCAATCCGTTCGTTTTGCCCTTAAGTAGGACGTGTCAAGTTTTCAGTTCAAAAATTGAACAAACCAACTGAGAAAGTGCCTGATCAACTAAAAACCTATTCTTGGCCAGCCCAGCTCGTAGTTGTTCGCTACTGCTAATTGTTGATAAAGTTGATGAACAAAACAAGCACCGGCAAAATCTAGTCCGTGCACAAGACAAGCTGGAGTGGAAGCAAACATAATGAATCAGTCCGAACATACCTGTTCTGATTGATCAGCCCTCTCCGAAAGCCATCCATATCCTGAGCCGCTGCTGGTTGTACTGGCGGTTCCTCTGCGCTGTCCACGTCACCATCCTCAGGTGTTGATTCGCCATTAATCATGTCCGATAAACCGCTCATGAACTTGTCCATGGGACTTGCAGCCAACTTGTCGAGGCCCTGTGCAGCCAAAAGAGGCATGGTTTGGTAAAGAGGGGTTGTTTGGTAAATACGCAATTGTTTGGTTAAAGAGCCGTGGTTTGGGCAAAGAGGCGTTGTTCGAGATAAAGAGGCAATGTTTGGTAAATGTGTGTTGTTTGGTAAAGAGGCGTTGTTTGGTGCTTTGGTACAGTGGCGTTGGTTGGTAGAGAGGTGTTGTTTGGCTAAGAGGCGTTGTCTGATACAGAGGCGTGGTTTTGATCGCTGGGTCATCAACGACTCGACTTGAGCCCTATCGTACGGATGCAGTGACAAGCCACGATATAACATCAACGATAGAGAGGACCCGCGGCAGTGTTTTCCAGGTTGTCGTGCTCTACCTTGGTGTCTACTCACCGGTCTACGTGGAGGGCTACAGTACAGTAGCCCTCTGCCACACACACGCAAACAAACACAGAAGAGACACTCCTATGCGTCATGTCGTGGCGCACAGCGTAGCTACTATTAAATAGTAGACCACGCATCGTCGCACAACGTTACTCTGATGCACTGATGGTGCTATTCTGCCTTACGAACACACTTGCTGCTTGCCTCCAGCACGTCCAAGAGTATTTTAAGTATCTTGTGAAGAAAACATATAACTACCCTGGACTATCTCCACTTGTACTCGAGTAGTTGTACTGATCATAACTGGAACGAGGAGGCGTCGATGAAATGATACCAGCATGGCATGACAGCGAAACAAGGAACACGCCAAGGCCTCAGAGGGACAGACATGGGATACCGTCGATTCCGAACAACGCATCAGTACAATAACTGTAACACGTAAACAAGAGTATGTAGCCCCCACCACCCCTCACTCACAATTCGAGCACTGCGATCAGAACAAATTACGTTCAAAAGTAGGTGCACAGCTCTAAAGGTCTGTATGTAGTACCTAGCCCATATAGCCTACGAGGTATGTACAAATGGCTATCTATATAAATACTGAAACCTTCGTTACCTTTGTATTACGTAGCATATACCAGGTACCAGGTATCGTATACTATATACCAATGTAGTATACGAGTCTAACATCGTACTTATATTATATTCTACTAGCTGTATTTGAGTGCCATGCGAAGTGCTGCACTGATACTGTTTGCGGGTAAAAGGAACAAAATAATATAGTTTTACATCAATCCAATTTGGCGGAATATCTTATATTATAATCTTGACATACTCGAAGGTCATCAGTATTGTGCCATCGGTGTATATATAAGGCAGTAACTCTTAACTATCAGGTACCTGCTACTACAGCAGTCGTTCATGCATTCATATTAGCTTGTCAATCGATAGTTTGTTTGTGATAAAACGTAGACATATGCATGCATGGTGTGCAACGTGGGCTAGACTTCAACCTCATCACTATGGATAGTCACTGGCCGAGTTACTCTAGAAGCAACACCTCCTCTAAACACACAAACACGACTCCGCACGATTTACTATTCAAGGTACACCGGTACGTGCCTGCATCAGGTGCTGCTACTGTAAGAAACCTATTATTTCAGGGCAGTCCTCGAGAACGACTCTTGACCCCGGGAACTTTTCCCGGGGGAGCTACGTAACGACCACGGGAATGCACGGTAAATTGTGTGTGGGAACCGGTCACCACGGGAAACGTTACCGCGGGAACTAGCCGCCACGGGAATTACCGGGAAATTGTGTGTGGGAACCGGCCACCACGGAAAACATTCGCGCGGGCAATAATCACCACGGAATTCAACGTGAAGTTGTGTGTGAGAACCGGTCACCACGGGACTTCACGGGGCATGAATCAGCCACCGCGATATATGATTTTTCTACATCTTCATGTTTGTATTGACTCTGTGTGGCTGGAGGTTGGGGCTACACGTGGACCCTTCTAGTCTTGGTGGCGTCCGCTACGGGAGATGACTTTTATTATAACTATTATTGTATTTGCCATCTAACAATGTGCAGGGTGAGTATCAAATCATGAAAACAAAAATGACGAAGTTGGTACAGCAGTATGTTTGCCACTCGATTGTCAATTGTTACAGTAGTATGTTTGCCACTCGATTGTCAATGTGCACCATGGCTCCAGCGTCTTCCATCACCCACGAACATTCCCAAAAATATGAAACCAAGAGAGACCATGGGTCAGCCCGTGGGGTACACCGTGACGCACGTTAACCGTGGCGAACCTCATGGGGTTCATCCATGAACTATCCATGAAGTATGACATGCGTCGTTCCATGGCGGGTGTCCGTGGGTTATTCTACGGCTGACCATGGTATATACCATGGGTAACCATGGATTGGACTTGGACCATGGACTGGTCCATGGGCTGTCCAAGTAACGTAGATCATTGGTGCCAGCAGGGTACCATATACCGTACAGCGAAACACTCAAAAACTTGTTTTATGGTCTATGAAAATAATCAAGATAATTCTAAAATCATAAGGATTAAGGATTCCAAAAAATAGAACGCCAGATCTAGTGTATATTTCAAAAAAATAAAAAACAACAGCTGTGAGCTCGAGGATTTCGTCTGTATATACCATTTTGTTCCGAAATATAAGCACCGTTTTTATTGAATATTAATGCATAAAATTTGCTTATATTTAGGGACAGAGTGGTACAACTTTAGCGACGTGCGGTATGTGCTGATCTACCGAGTTATCCTGTGCTGACCGTCCTGACGGGAAACATTATCGCGGGAGTCGGGAAGTCGATAGCTCCGCACGGTTTTACCAAACGGGATCGGAAAACCATGGGCCAACAGACATTTCCACCAGAACCGTTTGGGTGGGAGCAAGAATTAGGATTTGGGTGGGATCTGTTTGGGTGGGAACGGGAAATCAACAATTCCAGGGGAACATGGGTGGAAACGGGAATTCAATACTTTTACGGGGAACTGGTCAAAATCCTATAGTCCGTTCTTTCCCACAGGATTTTTCCCACGGGAAATTTCTCGAGGACTGCCCTCTGATAATATTAATAGGCGAACGATACGTAGCACATGCTGTCATATATTACGGATATAGTACTGCTGAAAGCTAGCTGGCGAAGCCAAAACAACACAGGTCTTTTTACGGCACGGCCTGTAAGCAGATGACGGATGACACGCATATACTAAGCATGCTGTCATGCAGGCACAACTTTCTAATGTGTTTAGGGAAATGGAGCTAATGTGAATACAACCCTTGAGCTGGTCAGGTAATCACAGCAGCAGTCGGCTGTACTTGGCGCTTGCGACGGTACGTTCGAACATAATTTCCAGGCGCGTGCCCATCTCAGATACCACGTACGAGAAAGACAAAAATGAGATACGAAGTATAAGTATATTAGTATCAATATTAATATGTAGGAGGCAAAACGTCGGCCTGTTTCTTCTACGAACCGGTACTTTTTTAGGCGCGTGCCCCGGCGTGCATTATTATTCTCCTACAGAGAGGCACGTGTACTCGTATTTTATCATACCCAGCAGGCGGGAACGGAGTTTAAGCCTAACTACATGCTGGTATATATCGTATGATACCAGGTACAGCATAAATACCATAAGATCAATACTCTCTCTAGTACCTGGTACCTTTTATACCTGGTACCCTGATACCGGTACTTGCTTCACCGCGTTGTCTCGCTACAGGCAGTTTTAGCGACATACGTAGGGCTTGAATTTTGGGGATAACGACCGTGACGACTAAACCACGCAGAAAGAACTTGATACCTGGTACCGACTGCTGTACCTGGTACCACCGCATGCTCAAGCATTTCCGTAACGCTTTCAAAATCTACTATTTAGCTGTTGTGGATCCTGTGGGTGGAACTACAGTAGGTGTACTACTATTATACTATACGAGGTTACCGAGGACAAGGGTCCACGTCACACACCTGTACAGCAGTGTCTCCATCACCTCGCGGCCTTTAGCATGCGCACATTTAGAGTAAACGGGACATCCTCCATATCATACAGCTCCCGCTTGAACCGCGATCAGCACCTCCAACACTCTGATTAACAACAATCTTCTCTTACGATAGATTGAGACTGGAGACAAGCAACGCGGATGATACTCAATCGATTGCGATACTACTGGTAACACATTGGACAACACTTACTACTTGGTCGATAATAATGCGGCCCTTTCTCAACACCTTTTTTTTTAGTTAAGGGGAAGACCGGAGACTAGCAACGCGAATGTTACTCATTCGATTGCGATACTAACACAATTATACTATACGAGGTTACCGAGGACGCATGAAGACTGAAGACGACCTATCGTATGCATCATATCTTACTATACAATTTGCATCATTGCATCCCCAAAAATCTAAAATCCTGACCTCACCCATCATAAGACATGGCAACAACGCGATTCCTCAAACAGGACAAAAAATGTGAGGTGCAAGTTACTCGCGACTCGCGACGACAAATAAACTGGGTTGCCCATCCCCCGTTTTCGTCGACATTTTTGTGCTTGCGTTTTTCGTTTTTAGTAGCCGGTCGCCCCGGTGGTCTAACAGGTAGCCACGAAGCCTGTTAGCGTTGGAGGTCGGGGGTACGATTCTCCTCGTATGGAGATTTTTATTCCCAAATGACACCAACGGTCGAGAGCGCATATTATAGCGTGGATAAGCACAATTCGACGAAAGTTGACGAGGGAAGAAAGTGCTGAAATCTTCTCGCGATAAAAATGCAAGGCAAGAACCGTAGTGGGGGAGGAGGGAGAAGAGCCTACTTTGTGACCCCGGATCTGAGTTACGACTAGGAAGGAGAGAGAAAGGAAGGGCGAAGATAATAAAGGATGGACAAAAAAAAATATATATATATATACCTGGTACGTTTTAACCTACTGTTGTATCTATGACGTGATTTGAATGAAGCATGGCCGTGTCTCTCGCTTTTCTCCAACAAGCCAACAACAAACAAGTCAACAGCCCAACAGGCCAACAAGCCGCGTGGCGTCGAGCTTCTTTGTGGCAGGCGTCGTTTGGGTATTGTCATGCCTCGTCTGTCGCGTAGTGTGTTAATCGTAGCCTGTCGGTACGTACAGAAACAGTCGACGTACGTACGTACGTAGCGTCCGACAAAATTGTCAAAATGCCGACCCTAAAATCAACACATCAACACACAATCCGCCGTACACGTTGCTTGACACACACTTGACACTGCCAGCCAATAAACGTGCGAAGTGCTGGCAGCAGCAGGACCCCGACTTCGGGTTGGGCGTGCTGTTCTGTTCATTTTTACAATCTTGGATCATACCAGTGTTGCGTATAATATCATATGTACCTGGTACCTTTGGTACGAGTACCTTCTACGACACACGCTGTAAGCTGTAATACGACGAGGCTCCTGCTTCTGCTTCTGTGGGAGTCTGCTGGTTTTGCTCTCAGCTCAGCTCTGGTATTATACTTGTTCAGACAGAAGACAGAACCACATACTGTAATGGTAACACTGATTTGGTAAAAGCGAAGCATATGAACGCCAATCAGGCAACCAGTCTAATAGAAGGCTCTGACACAATGGGACAATAGGTCACATCGACAGCAGTGTGCAAACGTGCAGACCTCGTGCTGTGAGGGTTCCTGTGTGCTGTGTGTACCAACGTCAACACAGCAGCTGCTGCAGTGCCAGCATCACGGCGATTGCAACGCGTCGTCTCGTGCGGAAGAATCGCTAATACCGAGAGAGAGCAAGCCGTAGTAACCTAATGCGCATGCGAGAAATATTTTGCTGGGGTTCTGCTGCGATGCAACGTGATGCAATGACACATCGCTACCGCCGGCATATGCTATGTTCACATCTTCCCACCTGACATCGATGCCGCCGAGAGAGACTGCCAGTTCCGTTCGCGATGCCGATTTTTCCAGCTGGACTACTACTGTGGAAAGCATTCGTCGTTGTGCACAGAACCACCACCCCCACTGCACCAACCCAGGCTATCGGGCTTCGCGACATGTTCCTCTTCCAGTCCTCTTCCCCTCTTCTCCACTTCTGCTACTGCTGTATGCTCTCTGGTGTGTCACATGTGTGTGCGCGGCTTCAACTCGATGTTGTGTCTGCGCTGGCTCGAAAACGCCCGAGTGCAAAAAGCCTCCAAATTTCATAAGAAAACTATAGTTTGCTGAAACAAACTCGAGCAGCAGAAAAGAAAGCGACACGCAAAGCAAGGATGGCTATGCCTGTGGCAATGACTGGGGGCTTTGGCTCCCTCCCCAGTTCGCTGAAGGATAAGCAAAGGCAGGCGGTTCTGAAGCTGTTAGATTTCAATTCTAGCGACCATGGTGAGTGGCAGAGAGTCACCGCATCATGCCTCGTATAGTTGTCTCATTCTGTTCTGCTACACACTGCGGCCTAAGGTTTACGCAGCATCACGACCGCTTCCGGTTGTAGATTGTAGGTTGCGTTTCTCGGCGGTTGCACGGCAGGCGATCTGTTTTGCACTCACTGGAGACGGGAGGCTTTCAATCGCAGAATTGCAGGTGCATTGACCGAGCTACCAACCCCCTAGTTCCATTCACGAGGGCAAACACACACCCTGTCTGATGAAAGAACGTCGCATTTCAGGTCAGATTTTCCAACTAGACAGCTGAAGCAGGGTTGGGCCGCAGTGTTGCCTCGTACATACATACCTGTTGTATATACCAGATAACAGGTACATCGGAGGGATACGCACAACTATTACAAGTGTTTATGTCCTGATGTCGTCATCACGTTGCCACCTTCCACCCTGCTGAGCTTTCCGTTGTATCCCTACCAACACGCTCCGAACCACGCCTTCTCTCTACGATGCCATACACGGTTGCAGGCAGTCGAGCTGGGCAGGTTGGCGAGTGGTCCGACCAGTGGAAAGTTTTGGTGTACGACAAGCCTTGCCGGAACATCATCTCGACACTTCTACACGTTACGCAACTCCGGAAGCAGGGCGTTACGCTACACATGCTGGTGAACACGCGTTGACACTTCAAAGTAACTCTGCTTGCTCAGCTGCTCAGTAGCAATGCCCCGATTAGCCTGCCGCTTGCCGTACGTAACTCATGCACCATGCACCTGCCAGCGGTAATGTGACTACAAACAGTATATGACACAAGGTACACTCGTAGATACGTAGATACCTGGTTTATACGTAATCGTGTCTACTTCGTATAATAGCTTTTTTAGCTTGGATTGGTAGGTGTCGCGTACGTGTACGTACGACGTACATACTGGTGGTGTAGTCTACTATTAATATTATTACGCAGCACTTCCAGGTACCAGTATGTACTACTGTAGTACCTGGTACAGTGGGTACCCCGATTTAAGAGCGCCCCCGTGACAATCTTAAACCAAAGCAAGCGCTCTTAACTACACATTGCTATTACCTGTAGTGTGCAACACATAGCTTTTAGTATAGGCGGGACATGACGATTTGACCGCTCTTTAATTCCGAATGCTCTTATCTTGGTCGCTCTTAAGTCGGGGTACCACCCACTGTTCCTGGTATGCTACAGCTACGGCGTGCTGGTGAGTCTATGTTACAGCAGTTCAGTCAATTATCTCCATGACGAGCTTTCATTCATCAAGCATCGAGGCGTCGAGGCGCGACGAAAGCAGAATATTTGCGGTCTTTAACTTTCCCAAGAAAGACCAGGAAAACTTCGCTACCCTCTGCAGCGAGACAACCGCAGCCGCCAGGGTGGTCTGCATGTCTGCGTTGCCAATCCAAGCCTTTTTTTTTAATTGGTAGCATCAGCAATTTCACCTCAATTGTCAATTGTCAATTGTCAACTGTATTGTACCATGTACCATCCCGAAAGGAGTCCCTTACCGTCATGCTGTCGCCCTGATCTGATACCCGTCACTATCTTATCTTGATTTCTTTTTGGTTGGTTGTGTCTATGATGCAAAGCTGGAGACGGAGCGAGAGGCCATCCCTGATGTACCAGCGATCTACTTCTGCCGCCCAACCGCTGAGAATATGCGACGGATCGCGGCCGACTCTGGCAAGAGATTGTACAGGTGAGAAAGCAACACAATCACTTGTTCTAATAGCAGAGCTGCCATGGTAAAAATACACCTGGTACCTGTTACCGGGGTATCATGGCATCATGCGGTACCCCTGTCGGGAAGAGTCGGATTGGTGTACGAACCGACTCCTGCTGTTGCGACCGTTTGCGGCATCACTACCTTTAGTGCGCGTACTGCTACGTATGGGTCAAGTGTCAACTTCAACACCGGAAAAATATTGAACACGTTACTGCTCAACCAAGAGCGAAAAAGAGTGACTCCTGTGCTGGTCTCGACACTCTTCTTCTATACGTACGTCCACCAAGTATAGTAGAGCTGCAAACCCTATCATACGTACTGTGCGTCTCTCCATTCTCCACGTTATCCACAAAACAACTTCCATTCCATGCTTTGAAAACCACACACGCCCTGGCCGCCGCAGCAATCTCTACCTAAACCTGTCGAGCAAGCTCGAGCGGCCGCTGATGGAGCTCCTGGCGCGAGAAACCTTGGCGAAGGGCAGCGTAGACATGATCTCCAAGATATTCGACCAGAACTTGGAGTTCGTGTCCTTGGAGCACCGGCTGTTCAGCCTCGACCGCCCAGGATCTTACGTCCAATATAACGATCCGACCTGCCCAGACGCGGAGGTGAGCATCTCTTCAACCAAAGCTGGCCTCTTTATGCAGCAATATTGATCAATGTTGCCTACGCCCATGGTCTAAGAGAGCTGAAGTACGGCAGTACGGCTCATGTATGGAGCCCCGTCAACAATTATGGTGGTCTGAAGGAGCTATTCATGTTTTTTTTTCTTGTGACCTGCGCCTTGCGGTTTCCTGCTTTGTGCAGTTGCACGCGGCCGTGGTACGGAGTTCATAGGAAGGGGCTTTTCTCGTTGGCGACCGCATGGTGTCCAAATCGTGTGCGTAGGGATTTACCGATCATAAAATACGCACCACGTAGAGTTTTTTTTTTCCTCTGTGGTTGTTGCAGAAATCTGGCCACCTTTCAACCTTGCCCTTTCACTGCCCACTACGTACAAGGGCATCCTTTCTGTTCATAGGCTTAGCTCGTTTTCGGAATTCCTGCTCCCTTTTACGGGAATTGCTGTACGCTGCCACGATAGCCATGCCCAACGTCTGGAGTTCGTAGGAGTAGCCCCTCTCATCTACTATGCCGCCGGCGCAACACGAAGCAGGTGACAACGTACATGCGGAGCATAGCTAGCGCTCTCTTTGGGGTGCTGGCGACGGTGGGTGGGGTGCCCATCATTCGCGCGCTCCCCGGAGGGCCGACGCAAATGATTTCGGAGCAACTCAGCAAGGTGCGTTTCTGTATTACTTACGGGCACTCGTGTTCTTTGCATGTGTGCGATATTTTGCATGGTGCAACGTGTTGAGGCAGTTGTTGCGTTGCTCGACATTGAGCTAGCTGGCCTTTTTTCGGTCCCTAAGCCGGGACTTTTTTCGTCTTCAGTGTTGACGCTATTCATCCAGGTGTTCGTTTATTTGCAGGCCGATCACCGACGCTGGGAGCCATGTCTTGTCACGTAGTACTGATGGCTAGCACTGCTTACAGTCAAATGTACCGCAAGGGGAACATACGATCGACTGAAAATCTTTGAGTTAGTTGACTTTAGCTCGGCGGCTGTGGTCATGCTTCGTTCACGATATTATCCGATACATGCTGTACAGGCCCTTTGCCAATTTCCTTCTGGCTTGCCTGTTTTCGCGTCCGGTCAACCAACGCACGCGTCGTCTTTCCTGCTCCACCAATGAATAGCTCATCAGCGACCATCTCACGGGAGGGGGGACGGCGTTTAATTCGCCGGGAGCCGCTGGATTCCAGAGGCCGCTCGTGGTCGTGATGCATCGGGGCATGGATCTCGTCTCTGCTCTCAGGCACAACAGGTGACATACATTGAATACCCGCAAACACATACGCGCCTGGCGAACCTGTAGTCCCTTTTGCCGTATGACGCGAGGAGCGCGCCGGGCGTCGACGTTGAGCTCCTTGGGTGTTGTGCGGGATACGGCAAATTAACTCAACGAGCGTGCTGCTAGTGGCGCCTGCTCGCCAAGTTTAGCCAACAACTCGGACTCGTTGTAAACTCTTTGGGTTTTGTGCTTACGTGATGTCATGCTGAGCGGCTTTCCTCTAACCTCTATTGAATTGGGGGCCTATCGTAGCGAGATACTGATAGACCACAGTGAAGCACAGCAAATCACAAGAGAAGGCATCGTGCCTACGGATGATGAATCTCCACTATGTTATTATAGTATTGGTAGTACCTTCTCGCTGGCAGACCCTCTTATCCTCTATTATTCATGTCTATTTCGTGTGACGCTGCTTGTGCGATTCCAGCACCTACCAAGCCCTCGTGGACGACGTTCTCGACCACCGATTGAACCGGGTTACCGTCAAGATGGAGGGAAAGAACGGCCAAGGGAAGCGATCCAAGACATACGATGTGGACGCAGAAAATGTGAGTGTGGCGATATTACAGTAGTGTTAGAGAACAAAACTTATGGGCGAATTTGTTTACTTGTAACAGCCGTGTTTGCCGATGTAGTGTCGCAGCAGCAGTAGCAGCAGCAGCAGCAGCAGCAGCAGCAGCAGGAGCAGCAACCCCGTGTTGTAGTGGAACCCTGCCTTTTCAAAGCCGCCTATACATCGGGGAAGCAAGGCTTTTCTTTGTTCAGCGTGGTTGTACAAATTGAGCGACATCTCTCTGACCTGACGTCGTTTACAGGACTTTGCTCCGGAAGGAAAACACGTTTTCCGCACCAGCCCGCAGTTAACAAACACCCTCCTTGTAAAGACCCGCCCACCAGCAATTTACGCGCTGCTGCCGCCCTTCGATGGGCGAGAGGCGTAGCGCTCAAGAGACGCGACTGTTTCCGTACGGTTGCCCCGTGTGATTGTAACTTGACGTTCAGCAATTTTTTCAAAACAGAAGAACAGCCGCCAGCACAACGACGTATATATGTATTTTGCATCCTATCTTCTCCATTCAGCCATCCCCGTACTGTCCTATCCTCTCTCCGCCTACTCCCAGGATTCGTTCTACCGCCGCTTCAAGGGCTCGCCCTTCCCGGAAGCCATCGAGGCTAATGGCTCAGAGCTGGCCGCCGTGACTCAAAAGGTAACACCTGATATACAAATACGACAACCACTGCTGTAGCACCGCTGGTGTGTAATGCATATTTTACGCTGCTCTTGTGGCTCTGCAGCACTGCACTCTGGCATTTTTTCCTCGCGTCTCGTTTTTGCTCGCCCGGGCGGTCAGCTTGTGTATATCAGCAATGATGCTCGATGTGATTCACCCCGCAAACCTTTGTATGATTGTTACGAGTAGCTGTCCAAACCAGGGCGCCCTCGTTTCTCTCTTGCATCCATCCAACCCTGCATTTTTTTGTCCACGAAAAACAGGAGGATGACATCAGGAGGAGGACCTCGGCAGCGGGAATCAATGCCGACGCCGCGTCGACCGGCTTGGGGGTTAGCAACCTCGGTGCGGCAGGGGGGGGGGACGAGGCGACGCAGGAGCTGGCGGCCGCCGTGGAGTCGCTCCCGAAGCTGCTCGAGCAGAAAAAGGGGCTGGAAATGCACACTAACATTCTCAAGGTGAGATCATGAATGCTTCAAGCTAAGCCGTGGAGGGACTGAATACGCAGGCCTGGGGTGCACGCGCATGTCGCACGTCATGTGCTGTGGTATGGACTGCCTCGGGGAGTTTACCCCAAATTGCACCCATTGATACGTTGCCGATATGCCACTGCCGACTCTGTGGGATACAGCTACAGCAGTACGTAGTAGTGCGCGATATTCGAGCAGGACGAGAGGGGGCCAAGGGCGGAATTTCAGACGCAAGGCCGTATGGCAAGTGTTGCCAATCACATTTATTCGTGACTTAGTAATTGGCGCTTGTGTTCTCTTCGTTTCAGGCCATCATGGACGACGTGGCGGCGCGTGAAATACCGGTGTACTTCGAAGTCGAGGAGGAGATAATATCTGCGGGTGCTAAGGTGACAAAAAACGATGTTCTCGGTTGCACTGCCCGCTCTCCATCTTGTCTCGTGCCTGCCTTTGTTTCCTTGCTCCAAGAGGTTTGCATTGCCCACTCAATCGTGACCAGCCTTGTGTTTTCTCGGTATTTTGGTTTGCTGTTGAGCGGTACCATCGCTGTGATTTTTTATTTCTTCAGAAAAATGGACGCGTCGCTGTTTGCGGATACGTTCCACACGTGGATACGTTCCACACGTTTTTGAACACCCAAGGAATCTAACGACGGACCGCACGGGACGGCTTTCACTTTGATAATAATTACTCCTCGCTCCGTCGGCACTGCTCTGATGCTTGATGCTTGATGCTCGATGCTTGATGGATGGCGTTCAAGCAAACCGTTTTGTGGCCCGTGAAAAGCGACGAGCACAACGACAGGAACGATATCATCAATCGTCTAATAGTAGGAAGAGCATGCAGCGGTATATCCGAGCATCGTCATGCTGCGCGGGTGTCTTTCATACGTACATAGCTCCTTACGTTGCTCTTCGGAAACACCCCCCTACCTCAGCACCCCCTACATACCTACCTCGCCACCTCGGTCTGCTTCGTGTCGCCGATGCCGTAATACCACCATGTCCACAAATATGAGGACCGTTTGGACATCATATAATTTTGATAGAGTATTGATGTGCACACTGTCCATATATATTTAGGGGCAGAGGGGTAGTCGTTGTTTGTGTACTTCGTATGAATCCACTCTTTTGCTCTGAAGTCCCTAAAGAGTTAATGAGCCACATCGACCATATTTCAGCTTTTCAACGCGTCATATATATATATATATTTGTTTTGCTGTGCCACTTCTCAAACGGCATTCCCTCCCGCTTTGCCTTTTTTTTGTGTGTTCAGTGTGTTCAGCGGACCAAAAGCCGAGTGCAGGACCTTCTCCGCAGCGGAAAAGGTTCGGTTCGCGACAAACTCCGACTGCTGGGGGTGTACTGCTTGGCGGTCAGACCACCAACGGCTGAGTTGACTGAGCTGGAAGGGCTGCTGAAGCAATCGGCCGCTGATTCGGGGGTGGTCGGGGCGGAGCAGGAGGCGGAGAGGGGGCTGGGGGCGATAGGTTATCTACGGCAACAGGTGGGTCAAGCAGAAGCGCGAGGTTTCCCATGCAAGTCACGTTCATGTTGACTTTTTAATGGTGTACTTGTGTACCGGCGATGACGCGTCCATTGCTTCTTTTATTTTGTACGAGTGCCTTCAGTGCCTTCAAGTCCCTTCAGAGCTGAACCCACGCTTTCGGAGAGACATACCACTTGGCATTAGTGTGGGATCGTTGTTGCGCTATTAGCGAAAGGGATCAAGGGACATTTTCTTTCGAAAACGAGAAAAGGACGATTCGTGAACAAAAAATATTTGACACGACGTGGCATTTGTTAAAAGGGAAGGGCTGTGAATAGACCACGGTTAGGTTTTTCGTGTTTTGTCACGTGTTTTTTTATCAGTAGAGCCTACCACTTATTCCAGAGAAAATGCAATGGTTGATATGACACGCACTAGCTGTGTACAAGACGAAGGGACTATTTAACGCTATTGAAAACATTGGTTGATTGGGTCTATCTGATTCGCCTACAGTAGGGTTAGGTAGGTTTATGGTGTAGTTCTGTTGGTCTCGTACACAGGGTATGCTTGTCAACCGTTTTCTCGATTCGGTGGTAAGCTGCTCTCTGTCTCGTCGCAGCTCGCGACATCAAGTTTTCTTGATTTTTTTCGAAAGTCTTCACTACTCGTGACGCTTCCGTCACCAGATAACATCACCAGATAACAAGACAACACCATTCGCGAAAAACACCACGTTTTGGTTTTCACGATTCGTGACATGTTTGGTCGTTCGTCAGAAAAACTACCCTGTATGTATGTATGTATGTATGTATGTATGTATGTATGTATGTATGTATGTATGTATGTATGTATGTATGTATGTATGTATGTATGTATGTATCCAACATATACTCAAGAGTGGTTGATTCTCACGGGCGCATGCATGCATTGCATAACCATAATCGCTGGCGCCACGAACAAAAGTTTGTTTCTCCCTCGCTTGATATTTGGCGTGCCATGGCTCCCTTGATGTTTCCTCAGATATCCTTGCAGCACTTGCCGACCATGCAAGCCGAGGCCGCATCAGGCGCGTCTCCTCGCACAGGACGGAACCAAATGTTGTCGGGACTATTTGCGGCAGCTCAGACTCAAGCAACCGGGTTGCTCGCGAAGGTACGCCCCTTGGCTGACGAGGTCTTAGCAGCAACATGAGCAACACGAGCCTTTTTTGCCAACATAGAGATGCACGATACTGCTACTGCTGCAGTCTACCGTACGCTGTGCGCAACGCCCAAGTCTTTGTCGGTGTCCTCACCGCAGCATGTAGTCTATACCGGTATGCTCCGGCGGCCGACGCTGAAATGTAAAACGAACCGATTGAAAATGTTAACCTTTGCCGCCCGACGGCGAAATGCAGAAGTCATCTGCAGCTCGCACCGTGGCATCTAAAAGCACCCCCTCCCCCCCCCAAAAAAAAAACACGCTGGAAACCGCGCAAGCTAAATTGCTATCACCTTTTGTGCCGCCTTATTCGCCACCCAGGCTGCCGCTACCGCGGGCCAGCTGCTCTCACGGGCCAACAACGCCCACGTCACTAGAGTGGTCGAAAGGTAAGCCCCGGCTATGTTCATCTACCACGCCCGTTGCAAATGCGCTTGGCCCGAATACAGCGCTGCGAAGATGATGTCTTGGTATCCCACAAAGATGTGCCTCTCACGTTGCGATGACAAACTCCTCCGACTTTGTTACATCCGAGCCCAAGGAACCGCGATTGCCAGTGACCTTGTTGTGTTGAACGCGCAACGAAGTTTTCAGGAGGAAACTGGAGGACGTTCTCGGTATAGTTGTTGCACTTTAACGTGCCCCCGCTCAACAAGTGTCTTGGGTGCTACTGTGGGGAGTAGGTACGCTGTAGTTGTCATGTTGTCATGCATGCACCCTCATTTCCGTCATGACACCGCTGCGTTTTATACTTTTGGGCACGTAGCAACCTCACATATACAGTCTGGCGTCGTTTTTTTGCAAGGACTTAGGAAAGTTACCGTCATATCTGCTGTGCCGTTGTATTTTACCGACCCTGTGCTATTGGAGCAGGCAGCATGCTCGGCAATCATACAACTGTACCATTTTATTTTTCCGCATCGTTCTTATCTGAACACTGAACAGTCTACTCGACAACGGAGAGGAGGACGAAGCGTACCTATACCTCGACCCCAAGCTCAGGGAACGCGCTGACCCAGCTGCGGCTCGAGCAAGGGGGCCGCCCCGAGAGGTCATCGTCTTCATGATCGGAGGGGGCTGCTACTCGGAGTACCAAAACTTGCAGGTGCGAACGACGAAATATCCCTCGAGAATTGGAGAAAGATACTGGCATGATAGACCTGGGGCTGGGTGCGTGTGGCTTTTGTTCGCGGTATGGTTGGCAAAACCAACATCACAGCAGTTTCTTGTTAAAAACACGGTGCTTGCATTCATTAGTTGATTGCTGGAGATTTGTTTAGCCTTTGGACCTCTGTCGAATGATAAATGGAACTTTTGGTTTTTGTTTTGTGGATCTGAAATCTTGTGTGTCACAATTAAGAAATTGGGTACCTACTGTTGTTCGATTTCAACCGCTTTTACCCTTTCGCACCTCAGGCAGATCACGATTTACGGTAGGTCATCTACAGATAGATCATAATCTAGATGATCTAGTTCCTCACCTGCCGTTGTGAGAGGTTTGTGCAGGATCTGCATGCTAATAGTACAGATCCAACCCAGGAAACGTGCGATAGATCATGCGGATTATACCGGTCCCACCCGGCAACATGAGCTAGATCATACATATCATACAGATCATACAGACAATTCAGATCATACAGAGCATACACATCAGGGATCTATCTTCCCTGAAACATTTTGATCATTAAGTGGGAATGGTCTATCTCATCCGTCCGAGGTGTGACTTCTTTTTCCCCTGCGAAAATGATCCAACTCGAGATCGAAGTCATTTGCCTAGACCTAAAACTTGGGTGCAGGTATTGCCCGCGTCAAGGATGCCTTTCAAGGCTTCCAGTATGTAATCGTGCTTCCCAGAAAGAGTCACAGAGTACCCCTCAAGCGTGTTTCAAGGCGAGCCCGCAATTTTTACGCGCTTGTGGTGTGGGACCGCTTGTGCTCACTCTCCCTCGTTATGCATGCATCCGTCTCACAGGATTTCGCTCAGAGGCGGTCGCAGAGCGCTCCCCTCAGTGTCACCTACGGGAGCACGGAGCTGGTCAATGCGGAGGGCTTCTTTGAGCAGCTCATGGACCTTGGCCAAAAGCAGGGATAATACACCAATGCGTTGCGAGTTGATTGAAGGTTCATTGCCTGGGACCGGGGTGGATCGTTCGGCGTGCTTGCGATCCAGAGCGCGGGTTTATTATCAGATATTTCACCTTGATGCACAAGACTGGTGTCGCGACTGCTGGTCAGTCTACGCGATAGGACAGGCCGGCACTACGAGTATAATAGTGTTGTACGAGGTAGCGTGTGATGTTGCAGTTGCAGTCAAACTGGTTGTGTCCTTGTGTCGCTTGTACAGTACCTGGTAGGTTTCAAGAGCAGTCGCTCAAGGGTTTTCGCAGTGGTACAGGGCATCTATTTTACGGTGGTATCATACGACCCGCTTCGTATGCGTATTATTTTGCAGTAGGTCTGCTGCTGAGCTGAGCGCTAACCTCGTGGAACGCTGAGCTCTCCGCCAAGATGATGTTAATGGACGCCGTCAAGGCTTGCTCGGTGTTTTAACCTATTCTCGCACGTAAGGAAGAAGGCTCTGACCAACGGCAGTTGAACAACTACAACAATTGACGCGACAATAACAAAATTACTGAATAACGTCGTCATGTTTTGGCATGGCCTTCGCTGGCCACTACTGGCTATCTACCTGGTATTTACAGTACTAACGGGACCATATTTCTTATACGGAAACCCCTCCATCTATTATACAAGGCGACCAACGCGATCGTTTCATCCGGTCAGGAACCGTCTGCGGTTTACAGGCGAGGGGTGATGGTCTTGTCCCGTCTGTGACTGCAACGTACGCAGAATTTGGAAGAAGGATTGCATCAACACATTTGTTAGGGAGGGGGGCAGCGCGGCGACCGATTTGGAGGCGATGCGCTGTCGACGGTTATCCGCGATGGTATTCATAATAGAAGCCGTGAAACCATGGGCGCAGCCTTTGACAACATCACGACACTCTAGTAATAATACTCGCAGTAGTATACCATCCAGTAGTTCGTTGCTAAAAATAGTTGGTTGCTGCGGTCGCAGAATAGATGCAGGCGGTGCAAGACCTGGGGGGTCGATCGGGGATTGGGCGGGCATTGAGGGTTTCATCGGAGGAGGGTGTGCCCTCTTCCCTTCCATGTAACCCTTACTCGTACATACTATTAATAGCATTGCTGACTATATATATGCCGCAGGCAGTGGGAGAGGCAAACTTACGCGTATAAAGAGCTACCGCAAGTTTTACCTCCGACTTTCTCGGTAACGGACTCTCAGAATGCAATGACCGCATTGCTCATCGTTCCTTCCTGGGGGTATTTTCTAAGCGAGTGATTTTTACGGGTTGTTGTTGTTGTCTTCACATTAAAAACCGTGCCGGTCTCTCTATCCAGTACCTCCATCTGTCCGTACTAATCCAACACTCAACACTTGACAGTCGATTCCCGTGGTCACAGGCTAAGTTACCCAAAAAAGGTATACTGAAATAACAGTGGAACCCGAAGGGTCCGCAAAGCGATCAAAGTCAGTAAAAAACAGATAGTCTGGAGCCCTCCGCTCCCCTCTACACGGTATGTGAAGGTAAAAATAAAACTGGAAAAATGGCCAACATCACCAATCGGGGTTATACGGTTATACGCCCCCTGATTCTATATTGGTGCCCCTATAATGCCGGGGTGTTCCGTGCGGGGTTCACGCCGGTCAGGCAAACAAATCGAGTCCTCCTGCACAGAGATATTTCCCTTTTTTTCTTTTTATGGGATAAAGGAGGATCGGTCCACGGACCTCACTCTTCAGAATACCACGCCCTGCCGACGACGCCATTGTAGGGAAAAGTAGAGTTCCACCGCAATTCGATCGATGGAGTTGCACTATTTTTGAAGGCGGTAGGTCCCAGGGCGTGCTTACCCTGCACAACACGGCTCATGTTGCAGTTTTTACTCTGTGTGACGTTGGCTCGGTGCGAGAAGGTCGGTGCGCGGTAGAGGGTGGGAGTGATACGACAATGCACTTGAATATGCGGTGTATTATTTTCGTTTGCATAGCGCTTGCAACAGGCGCGACAGCGTTTTATCAGAACCATGAAAGGAGCACATGTTTCGCGTTGAACATGGTCGGCTTTGGAAACCAGAGCAATCGACGACAGCAAGAATCCACGAAGACAAAGTCACCCCTCAAGCCAGTTGCAGAAAAGCAGCCCACGCTGAAGCCCACTGTGAATGCTGGAGAGCTGCCAGAGGACGCCTTCTCGCAGTTTCCACCGCTCTCCGCTCAGCAGCAGAGTACACTGCAAAATGCCAAGGACGCTTTGGCATCCGCAGACGGCACGACAGGATTGCCCCCAGAGGTGAGTACACGCACAGACAGCAGTCACAGAGTTCACGACCCTACTCGTACATATCATCCGTGTTCACAGCAGTCCTACTTGTAAACCTACTTGCACTTCCTTACTGAGCTATTGTCCCACTCACCCCAACGAAAACTGCGACATATCAGAAGTATACAGCCTTACACACGCACTGCTGTACGAGGTTGGCCGGCGCACGATATTGTTGTGAACAATTGGTTGTGAATGGAACCACGTCGGGTGTTGGATGCTGATTCGGGCTACTCGTACGATGGACGAGTATGCTGTTGCATACTGCTTGAACTGTACCAGGTACTGCTCACGAACGAGTAGTTTACAGCATGAGTTATAGCATTGTGTCTGGTGAAATTTGGTGCACGCCACAGAAACAACGACAGAACCCCATCAACATGACGCGTACTGTGTGCAGGCTGCACCTGCAATTTTTTTTGTGCAGGATGCTGGTTTTGATGTGAGGCTGGCCTTTTGGGCCGCATTTTTTTTTTTTAAACGCCATCAAAACACGCGGCGTAGCCGCGTAGCTGCCCGTGCCGACCTCGTGCTCCCCAAGGGGTTGGGGTTCGGGTTAGTGTTAGGGGTGTGTCTGGGGTTGGCTTGGTCTGGGTCGACGGGCAAGGATGAAATTGCTACACACAGCCTGCACAAAAACTTTTGCAGGTGCAACCTGCACATAACGCACGCCCATCAACATGGAGGAACAACGTTTCGTACGTACAGTACACAATCTCAAGGCCGGCGTCCTCCAAGCAACCACCGCTTGTCACCCTAGCGGCTATGCTGACGAGCCAAGAAGCTGACGCGTAATGGTCGGTGCTGCGAAATCAGTGCAACTCTACGGCGACCGGAATGTTTTAATGGCCCGGAGGGCTCGTGATAATAGAGCAGCTAGGATACGCCTACTGTAATTTTTTACGTAGTGTAGTGCAAGTACTATAATAGGAACTACAGGTACCAGGTACGACCTGATACGCGTATGTACGGCTGTGCATGTTTGATGTGCAACCCTCGCGCATCTCCGCGCTACGAGTATATACGGCATCGAGGCTGATGTGGTACTCCTGCCCCACTGCTTCGGTACGCGCCAGGTTGTCACCCGCGTGCAGGAGAGACAAGGTTTCAAGCTATTTAATGACAAGCTCTTCCCTGGCATCCGTCTTCTCCACGCGGATCCCGTGGTGTTTGAAGTTGAGGACTTCTTCACGCCTGAAGAGTGCGACGCGTACGTGGCAATGTCCACAGAGAAACAATCGGGCCGACGAAAGGGCGGCTTCAAGTCCATGGAGCTTCAAAGTGCAACCACAAGCTCCGAGTCGCAATTCCAGCAGCAGCGGACGTCGACGACGTGGTTCCATCACTACGCGTCGGCGCCCGAACTTTTGGCGAAGGCATCTGCACTGTTGGGAGTGGAAGACAACCGCCAATGGGAGGAACCGCAGACGGTAAGATACCGCCCGGGAGAGAGGTTCAACTGGCATTTGGACGCGCTTCCTCCCAGCGAGACTGGGGCGAGCAAAGGGGGGCAGAGAACTGCCACTATTTTGGTGAGCCGCGAAAATAACGCAATGCTGTTCCATCTTTTGGTTTGTCGCTGCGATGCGCGCCGTATTCCACCCTTTTGTCACGAAAAGACACGCGCATGGCATTGGTTTACGTTGACGGTCTTGTGCATATTTTCGTCTGAGCTCACCCACGCTATCATACTGTTTAATGATGATCAATCTAAGAATCTTTTGCCGTTGCTGGTCGCCCTTGTGTGGTAGGTGTACCTCACCGATATGAGCGCCGACGCCGGAGGTGCAACCGCCTTCCGAGACCTGGGACCTCTGCGTGTGCGTCCTAAAAAGGGGAAATGCTTGGTGTTTTTCCCTTCGTTTGGTGGAGAGGCGGGCAGCCCTTTTGACACTCGTACGCTGCACGCGGGGGAGGTTGTAGGTCAGGGCAACAAGGCCAAGGAGAAGTACATAGCGCAACTCTGGTGCCACAAGAAGCCGTATCCTCCGTCAGTGCCCGCGGGTTCTTCCCATGAGGCAGCGGAGCAGCCCGTTGCTGATTACATGCGGCGATGGCGAGGGAATGAGTGATGTTATACACAGAGTTGGCCCTGATTGGTGTATTTCGCGTTAGAGATGTGCAGACAAGGAACGGTCGATGCGCATACTCCAGCCATCATTTATTTTGTTTCGTATATTACGACGACAATCGGATTAAGACAGACCACGTGCCTCATGACACATGCATCAATACTTATAACCAGCCATACGGGAGCGAAGTGCATCGCAACATCATGGCGGGGCATGGGGCCTGAACTCTCATCAGCCGCCGTTTCAAAATACATGTCAACCTGATGTTGCCGTAGTCATTATCACCAGAGACACAACCTCCCCACCAGCTTCTGAGACGCACGTGCGGTTCCCTGATCATGGCCGCTTCGTTTCTGCGCCCTCACGGTGTTCCACGCTCGCCACGTCCGCAATTTTTCGCTTCGGGCCGGTAGACAACGCGGGTTTATCGTCGCTGACCTCCGCTTCACAGGACACACTCGGTTGCCCCATTCCCGTCGTCGATCCACTCCGACTTTCGTCCAAAGAACTTCGACTTTGGAGTTCTCCACTCTCAAGCGCGATAGCGAGGCTCTCCGCCTCTGATACCACGTGCGCAGGGAAGTTGGCGATGCGGGCGACGTGTATTCCAAAGCTTCGATCGCACGACCCTTGCTCCACCTGCGGTGCAGTATTATTAATAGTATTATTAATGCCAGTGGCGATTCAAGTTCATTTTTTGTTGATATGGAAGTAGCTCATTCTTGAGACGTTGGTTTGCGGTTTTGTATGTGCTCGCGCGACTTTTGTGATTTTGGTAAGAAGTACACAATGCTCGTAGGGCTGAGTTGTGGCTTGCCTTGTATAGCATTGTGAGCTTGTTGGACGCCGAGTCTGCTTCGGCCGTGACGTGGAGGTTTTGGACACCACCCCCCTTCTTGCTCTGTTCCAACTCCGTCAGTTCGTGAAAGTGGGTAGCGAATAAGCACAGGCAACCTGTCGTTTGCGAGGGTGCGAGCGGACGAATGGCACGAAAGGGGGGTTCAATTGATACCGCAACCGGCTTCAACACATGATACTATCAACAGATATTTCCATCGTTGCTACGATAGTCTACGTGTAAAACAACTCGCCAAATATACAGAAAATAAAGTTCTCCAGAGTACCAGTCTAAGACAGTACGTACTATTAGTCATTTCGGCTTCCCGTACCCTTGGGACTGGCGGGACTCAAGTAATTTAGCCCCCAGGTACCCTTGGGACAGCCGGGACTCAGCATTTCAGACCCCAGGTACCCTGGGGACTGGCAGTGATTTCAGCCCCCAGGACCCCGGGGACTGGCGGGCTGGCGGGACTCAAGTCCTTCCACCCCACATGTACCCTTGGTTTTGGGACTGGCGGAACTCAGTCATTGAGCCACTATTACGGGGGAGCATAGTAAATAGGACCTGCGGTACACACAAAAACCTATATATTTGCCTATTTTTACTAACAATATGTGGTCCTATTTACTAGTATTTACTTTGGTCCCCCGTAATAGGAGCCCTGGGGACTGGCGATACCTCAAGTGATTTCAGCCCCCCATTTACCCTGGGGACTGGGTCCTCCAAAATGCCTGGAACTGGCGAGAGTCACTGACTGAGTCCCGAGGACTGGTATACTCTGACGACCTTTCTGAAATTTGACAGCACGTACCGGATGAGACAAGTCTGTCCGCAACGGCCCACGCGATCCCGAAGCCGTCACACGTCGATGTTCCTCTGCCTAGCTCGTCCACTATCACCAGCGCACCCCTGCTCAGCACGAGGAGAAACGCGCACAGACAGGAGGGCACGTTAATCGCCATGGTGCCCATCTACTGTAAGTGCACCAAGAAAAGTTAAATGCCGGGGCTCCCTGCGACCGCGCGGGTGCATCACCTGCTGGCTCTTTGAAGGATCGCCACCGTCTCCAACATCTCCGCCATGAAAGTAGACACGCCCCTCAGCTGGTTGTCCGACGCGCCGACCCTGCAAAGCCAAGCCGTTGTCACGCACGGCAAGTTATAGCGGTCGTCAAGCAAAAAATAGATAAACGCCTTGTCAAAAACGTTGAAGCGGGTATAATATGTTGTCCAAACAAATCAATCGCTCTGCCTTCACTGCCCCGCTCATGGCATGCTAAATGGGCGTGCTGCATAGCAGAGTTCATGTAAGTTGAGTGGTCGTCGGTTGAGCTCATAGCGTGTGATAACCAAGCAAGTAGGGACACCTTTTTCGCGGCCTACCTCGCACAGATTCTGTCTGTGACCGCCATCGTCGCCTCGTCGGCTGGCACGAAGCTTCCAATCTGCGCGAGCAGGCATGCAATGCCCACCGATCTGATAAACGTCGATTTTCCTGCCATGTTCGGGCCTGTGAAACCACGAGGGGGGGCGTCCCGTGTTGAGGTGGAGCGAACAGGAACGCAATCACTGACGCGTTTGTGCCATGGACATAGTGACCAACTCAGCATCACTACCACGTAGTAGTACGGGCGAGCTGAAAAAAAACATAGAGGCCTTGGTTCGTATAGAGAAAAAACATAAAAACCACAGTTGTGAGATCTTGTTTAGTCGAAATTCATCTTTGCAAGCTTGTTGTTATACTTTGATCACGCGTGCTACGGCGTGCGTAGGGTTTTAGACGCATTTGTTGACGTTACTGTATGTGTTACCTGTGACGATGGCCAAGCGGCGGTCGTCTCGCAGGTCGACGTCATTTGGGATGAACATGCTAGACCCTCTTGCTGCCTCCACGCTAGGATGCCGCAGTCCCTGCATATGTGTGATGCAAGGGTAGATAAAGGGGCGGGTCAAAAGTTGGCCCTTCGCAAGTAGTGAGAAGAGTAGTAGCATCGACACCGCAGCTCGGCAAGTCGGTGTTTACTGTGCCAGGGTTAAGAGCAGCGTACACCCTGGCAGAAGATGCAAACGAACAAAAAATCGTGGGCCGTGCTGAAGACACCCATGCTGTATGCGGTACTGGTGCCCACCTTGATGTCGATCGTTTGTGCGCCCACTGGCAGCAGTTGGGGGCGGCACCAGTCCCAGGTATGAACGCACACCGCCAACGCCACGAGTACATCGATCTCCGACACGACCTGTTAACGGGCATAGCGCACATGGTAAGCATGCAGCAACATACATTCAATCACGGACCTGGAACACTATATCAATTCGGGAGCACGAGTACTTCCAAGCTATCTGACTAGACCACTGACCTTCGCAGCACACGAAAAAATCGGCGCGTACGTGCCCGCCACCGCGACAGCTTGGTCCACGATCTTGCTGAAATATGACACAAAAGGAGAAAGGTGGCGCACGACGCACAAGAGCACGTCAGTTGGAGACACAGCGACACATCCGGATTAGTGAAATAACACGTTGCAGCAGCCGCATGCGTCGTCCTTCACGCGTACCACACTGCTGTGTAGCTTCGAATTCACTTCGATATATGGTGTCGATGATTCGCAGCGTGGTGTACAGACCAGCCTAACATTTCGAGTAAGTGGTGCGCTATAGGCGTCGAATCGACAGCAATGGCGACCGTTTGAACTGGAGGGGCGCCGATAGGTTGAGAACGGCCGAACATCATCCGCAGTGTCACCTTTGCACATCCTCGTACTGGCCTTTCAACCTGGTGGCTCGAGCGTCGATGGAGCGCAGCCTATCCGTCGTGAAAAGTACACCGGCCTGTGTTTCAGTACGCCCAAGGTTTGTCGCGCACACGTCGAAGCGGGTAGGTGGGGCATGCTTTCAAAATTATTGGGTAGACAAAAAAATAAGAGATTTTCGTCAGCAACACATGGCATCGGTCACATTCAGCCCGAACTTGCGTTGGACACCGCGTGCGTAGGTATCGTATCTAACAGAGATTGGTGTCACTGCACCACAGCAGACACTACAGCAGGTACCACATTGAAATTGAACTAACCCTGCTGGTATGATAGCGATGGGCCATTTCGACAACGCACAAATATTTGATCAAAGCAGAAATAACCCCACCTTTTGCACGGAGAGAGTTAACGCCGCCCTGCATTTGCCGACCAACCCCTGGTCCTTTTTGGTGACCCTCAGGTGGTTTGAGTGCACCGCGTTGAATTCCAGCTTGATCTTGCCAGCACCAGCCTGCCGTTACGTGGAATAGTTTTCGAGTACTTTGGCATCTTACAAACCGCGGAGGCCTAAAACGTCTGTCTCCACAGTGTGCGTCCTTTTGATTACGTGTTGCCAACTGGATACGTACAAGCTCGTGCTGCGGTTGTGACGCGTCTTCGGTCTGCCTGGTAGTCAATTGGGTTTCAAGGTGATCGGCTACAGCTGGAAATATGCCACAGGGAAGGGAGCGGCTGGTCGAACGAACGGAAAAACTACACCCTGCGACTATTACAGTACAAGGTTCATTCAATGCTGCAATTCTTCTTCACGTTGCAAGTCATAGTTGAAGCATTGCATGGGTACAGCAGGATACGGGTATCCGCACCTTGGACTCCTTCTCAACATCCCGCAGAACGTCAGCCATATCGGTCTGCGTCCGATCGAGCTCTCGTCCAAGCCGTTTTAGCTCTTCGTGAAACGACGGCCTGACTCGAACCTGCTTCCCCCCGCTCTCCCGTAGGTGGTCAAGATCTATCACTTCCTCGCACAGCGATTGGAACTTGGTCAGGTCAGACACAGCCTGCGAGAAGATGGCCGCACCACAGAAAACAAGGACAACAAGACTTATGAACAGCACGTATGCAAGATATATTGCATTGCTGTGCTTCTGCCCATCTTCACTGCCCTACGTGCACCAAGAAAGGTAATACTAAGTATACCTGGCCCAAACATTTTATGTGCTCCCTGTGAAAAAGGTTTGACCCGTGAGGCAAACAAGGTGCTGGTATCGCTCCAACTTGCATGGAATATACACACAGCGAGTGACCCGAAAACCAGCAGTCACACATTATGCTTGGCAAATCAGCAAACAAGTGAGATGGGGATACCTGCTGGAGCGGCAAGATTAGAAGTTCCCTCATCAGCAGTCCGCCGTGTTGGCTATCCGTAATCTTGGTGTCCTTGGTGTCTGCCTCATGCGCGGTTTCCCCAGCTTCCTTGGCATTGTCATCGGCTTCTTCGATGGCGTCATCAAGAGCATCGGCGATCGACGACAGTCGCATCACCGCTCGATATACCCCGAGCAGAGTTGCCAGAGTTACTCTCACGGGCTTTTTGCGCAGAAATCGCTGCATGATTTTGTCCACATCTGAAATTGCGAAAACAAAACAAGTGCAATTGGTTCACAAGCAACAAGACGTCGGGAACCTGGGAATATGTACGGCAGAAGCGGCGAAGCCTCGGGAGGAGGCTCGCGAAGAGGGGCATGTTTCCTGTGGCTTAAACGGGGTTTTCCACCCAGCCATGGCCTTAAAGCAGCGTCGCATTTCACGGTAAAAAATGATTCCACGGCTCCGTTGGACTCACATCACTGCAAAACCTAGCATACATATTACCTCACCTGGCATGCCTCGGAGCATTCCGCTGCCTTTCTGAAGCGTGTCAATCAAGGCCTTCTCGCCGCAGATGGTTTCGATCATAGATTGGCGCCGGTTGATCTCTTGCACATCCACCAGCGGGTGCTGCAACCACCTGCCCCCAGAAATGACGCAAGCGAGCGTGTTAGAGAAGCACGCCAAAAAACGTATAATACAAGCGGCCACCATCAATGTGGTGGAATCCCACGGCACACGGTCGGCACATGTAGCATCAAACTGGTCTCTGCACGTTTGGAAGACGCTGGTAATGAATCTATAGGAACGCGTACCTTTTGAGCATCCTCGATCCCATAGAAGTGCAAGTTTTATTCAGGATGGAGAAAAGACTGAAGTCCGACCCTCTGGAGCCATCTTCACCGTGACCAAGGGCTGAGGCTAGCTGGAAGCGGCCAGGGGCGGGGAACACGCCCATAGCCTTTGCGGCGGCCGCATCGTAGTGCATGTACTTCTTCAGCTCGTCTGCTCACAAGGACCCAATCATTGCGGGGAGTGAAACAACAGGTGGAAGCTTTCACATCGCTCGGGCCGGATGATGGGGGTTGTGGCTACAGTACGTGTACAGATGGAACGGTATATAGCCCTCTTGGCGTACTGTATATACGCCCGCGGTTGACAAGCGGCGGCCTGCTCACCTATAGTGAGAGAAAACGTCCCATGATTGGAGGCGTCCTCCAGTAGCCCAAGATGTCGGACCAAACCCTGAAGGGCTCCTAAGGCCAGCGGCAAATTGCGCGCTGCTGCAACGTGGCAGGTCTCCGCTTTCTGTCCGAGAGGGTGGCCTACTCCTGGCAAAGGAACACCAACGCCGCTGCCCTCGCTCACGTTTACAAGTTCCGCAAGATCCTGCACGAAGCACGGCATAGCGCGCGCATCGTACACGTATTTGACGCTCATTGCTTCGAATGCAAAACGCTGCCAATACTACAAGAGTGGGGAGTACAAGACTGAACTCAAGTGTCACGTATGTCGCATAAGCTTTAAAACTGACTGTCGACTCTATGCTGCTACGTTTTACCTTGATGGCTTCGTCTTTGGTGCCCTTGAAGAAGCTCTTAGCTTTCGGGGTGCAAAGAACATCGCAGCGCGCCATGACCTCTTCGATTTTTCCCTGTAATGGCCCTTGGTCTTCAAGTACGCACTCTCTTGCGCCAACCTGATTAAGCGACAATATATCAAGTATCGCTAAATATTTAAAGGTAACGTTCGGGGTGTAGAGCTATCGGTGCAGTACAGAACACAAAACCTCAACAGGTGCGACTAAAATGACGTATGCAATAACCGAATACGTGGGACAGAACCATCTTGCCCTGCCCTAAGGTGTGTTGGTGGCCAAGGCAGCAACGGAAAATAACGAGATCACCGTTGAAGCATGCTCAAGGAAGAATGAATCAAATCACGCAATCCTTCCTCCGGCCGACGAACCTTCAACGACAGCGGCTCACCTACTCTACATACCAGGTGGGTACCAAGTAATTTGTTTCAGGCAGCAGATGCGTGAGACAATCGCGGGGCACTTGGCTTCCTCACTTGAACCACCACACCCTCGAGATCTGCTAGTGCGTTTGTATCCTGGAACTGAAGAAGCCCCAGATTTCGAAACGACGTGTCAGTGTAGGCCACGCCGACACCCCCTCCAGCCGTGGCGAACGCGGACATCATTACCGCCGTCCCACTTGTCGCGTCCTCTTCCGGCTGGGCCTCTCCTTCCCCTGAGCATGGCAGAGCATGGCATGACGCAAGGGAAGAACCGACACGGTTACAAAAATCTGCAGATACTCTTGACGATGAAAAGTGCAGCACGCATGACATCGCACGGTCGCACGCAAGTCCGTCGAGGACAACACCACGACATCACGGCAACATGCTAAGGTTTCTGACCGGGATGTATGTCCGCCATGATAGCTTGCATGTTGCCGGGAGATGCCGAAAGCCGCAGCCGCCAGCGGGTGTTCGAACCGGGCTCTTGCTCCCATACTTCAAGCCGTAAATTCCGAGCAAGCAGGGCCGGCACCAGCGATGAAAATACTTTCACACTGCCATCGTTTTATCATTTTGGGGGGAGGAGGGGAAACGGATGGGGAGGGCGAGCCGCAATCAAAACACGCCCAATAATGCGCACACGACAGAAGTGTTACAGATTGTCGTTGCTAATATACTTCTGCTGTGCAAATGGTCCAGTACTGGAATATACCTGATCTTCACTGAAGCAGGTATATTATGAATAGTTGTGTTCACGACTTGGCCCAGCTTGGACAAAGTAGATGATAGCCCACACTAACTCATCGCTACATCTTCATTCCGAGAAATTTCCCAGGCGGTCAGGGTTAGGGTTAGGGCTTAAAGTCAAGTGCCAGGTATATTTCAATCATTGTGCCGAAGCTTGGCCAAGGTCTACTATTAATAGTACACCAGCCCTCCAAGCAGACTCTGAAAAAAAGTTATACCCACGGATGCGCAAAGCTCTTACCAGGTCAGGTACATATGCTTACGAAGTGCATGACTATACCTGGTAGTCAAAACTATGATATGGTATCAACACAAACATCGAGGTCATGTGGTTCGCGTTTGACAACGCCACGACGGTGCGATGTGCAACGCTAACCTGACAGTCAGACTGGGAAGTCCGCCTTGCACCGATACCGCGGAAGTGTTTTTGAAAGCTTCACGTCCAACGAGATCAGCATCTTTGCCGTGACAGGTGTAGTATATCCACTCCTTGCTTCGCCGGAAAAAGCGTACCACTGTCGGTGTGCTCTGAGGAAAGAATTACGCATTGACAGGACAACGGCAGGAAGGCGGCACGCGTTCAGCGCACTTTCAAGACATAAGGCAAAGGGGTGCGCCGTGGAAATCGCCGCACATGCCTCCGCCGCTGCTCTACTTTTTCGAGTAGCCTTTCCGTGTTCACCGCTACCAGGTACCCTGCCTGTGCTATGATACTACGAACGGGTATGATGCCGATATATAATACGTGGTATATTATACTAACGAGGCCGTTTTATGCCTATAGGCAAAAAAGTCTTTTCATAGCGGGGGGCGTACAGGCTCGTGTTTTTTCGTCAATCGTTGGTGGCGAGAGCTGCACGTTGCCGGTTTCCACCAACTCGGCGTCTGCAGATGCGGGCGAGCCCAGGCTAACCCGTGGGACTTGTTTCGTCGCATCACGTTTCGAGTTGGCCACGGTCGCCGTGCTGCTGCGCTTGTGTTGGCTCTGTTTATGCTGTTTGTGCTCTTTGAGCTTTGAGCGACGGGATTTCGTTTTTTTCTTCGTGTTTTCTTAGAGCGCACACTGCGTATTGCAAGTATGAGGCCGCCTTGCCCCGTTTACCTCTCTACGAGTATGAGTCCGTTTTTCGCCTATAGGCAAAAGGGCTCTTCACACCGGGGTACGTTTAGGCTTCCTCTATATGTCATAACTCTATCTGTTGTGTGTCTGTTTGCTGTGTACTGGCTGTCGGCGGTCTGTATTACTGATTGCGAGAACTGCACGTGACCGGTTTTCACCAATACAGCCTCTACAGAAGCGAGCGAGCTTGGGCTAACGCGTGGGACTTGTTTCGTTGCATGCCGTCTCGAGTTGGCCGCGGTCGCCGTGCTGCTTTGGGTTTGGTGGTGTGTTTAGAGTGCGGCGTTTTTTTTTGTATTGTTTTTCTTCTCCTGCGAACGCACTCGGCCTACGGCATGTATCAGTCAGCCTTGCCTCATATTTTTTGCTACGTACTCGTACTATTATACATACCTGGTATATATTATGAACTGCTATTACAGCATGAGGTCCACTAGACTTGCCTCATTTACCAGTCTACTAGTAATATTAGGGCTGGGGTACTGGCGCAGTATATACTGCCATAAATACTACCGGTATATTGATTGAGACACCAGTAGATTGAACAGTAGACTGAGTTTCATGTCGCACAAAACGCCGTCCATATTGGTGTACTGTACCGGTACGTATGCTATAAAAATTGAAACTTCATATAGCTGAAGGAAAGAGTAAACGAGAGGAAGAGGGAAAGGAGAGAGAGCGAGACGGGAACTTTGCGCACAATGGACGAGTTCTTGTCTCCCGCTACCAACGCGGACCCATATTCCCCGGGTTATGATCCGAAATTAAGCGAAAATACTACAGTAAAACAAATCGCTCCCGTCGGGCCCCCCTCACTAGCGGGGGGGGCGATGGCGTCAGGTTAAAAACACCGAGGTACAGCAATACAGTACCCATTTTAAGACCACTCGGTTCAAGGCCATAGCAGAGATAAGACCAGGTAAATCGGCTTGTCACGAGAAAAAATACTTGGATTTGGTATGTGATCATTTTTTCATCACTAAAATATTAGAGCTATGGTGAGAGACATGTACATTGAAAAAAAAACACGTTTTTGGGCTTGTGGTGGTCGTAAAAAGGGTGTGTGCTGTCTTTACGTTGAACGGTTATCTCTACCCAACTACCGTGTAACACGGAAGTAAGCACACTCCCCTTAGATGACCCCTCCCCCCCCCACATGAGCACACCCGGTGATCTATTTTTGGTCCGTTTTTCGATAATCACTTCATCAACGGGGGTACGTTGAATACCACACCCCCTACGGAGGTGTGTCTGAAAACAGCATCAAACTCCAAAATGGTCACACCACCTGGCGGATACCATTCACCCACAACACTGCTACTTCTCCTCCTACTGTGCCCTAACCCCCAACCACCGGCGCCGGTAGTAGGTTTGTGGGCAATCATGGAACGTGTCGCGTGTCATTGTACTCGTAGCATTCTCTCGAACACAAACCAGAGTACAATGGTACAGTGTATTATTGTTCGGGGTGTCGGCTACTGTAGAAGCAAAGGTTTCATATGCTTATGGCAGCAGTTAGTTTTCAGCGCGGCAAGGGGCTCTGAGGAGCAACCTTCTGGAGTTTTGACACCATTCAATTTCTTTGGTGGTACCTGTAACCAGGGCATACGGTATTTAGGGCTCCGGCGCCTGTTCCGTGAAGAGAAACATGGGCTGGAAAGCGTGTTGCGCTCACGGACCGCAGGCGTGTAGCCCTCCCTCAGGGGCTCGCGGAGGGTCACCGGAGGCCAAAAAGCGACCATTGCGTAATTGTTTTTTGGCAAAGTGTGTTTAGGCTTATTATCATGCCGTCGGATTGGAAGAATCAGGTCGGTTTCCGATCCGTTGAAATTGGACGGGATGTTTATGGATGCCTTCCCTATCGTCAGTCGGACCGAGTTTGTAGTTTTTCGTATGTATAATGGATCCAGCCATAAGACTGAACATCTTAATACAGCCATAACTTCCTCAATTCTTCCTATTCTAGATAATGTCGAGCATTTTTGTGGTGCCCTCGACAAATTCCACAAGAGTTTTTCAGGACTTATTTCCATTGGAGCTGTTGTTCGAGCTCCGATTATTCGTCGTTGATTATTCGTGATAATTGACAATATGCTATTAATAACTTGATTTTTTTTGTAAGGGAAAACTCAGAATACGAAGATCGGCTCAAATTGGAATGGCGGCTGAACAACTATGGTAGAGTTCGTCCAGGGCATCACAAAAATGTCTCACATGGACCAAGATATTAAGAATTGCCGAAGTTATGACGATTTGGGCAAAAACGAAAAAATAGTTGTGTTTTATGTGGGATGTGGATCAAAAATAAATAAATGCGCACCTGTGCGCAGAGTGATTTTGAGCGCGGTAGCACCCCCTTGTTCGGAGTTGAAAATACAATAAAATAGGCTTGATGCGTAGCTTTCCGAATCTGCTCTTATTTTCTGTGGACTCGCTGTAGTTAGATTTTGAGATTTTGTCATTTTTGTCTCGTGAAGTGCCCCTTGGAGCAATGTTCAAACCGCGACCACGAACGAAATAGTTGCAGTCCACACGTATATATGGGATCATTCGAACGGCCTTGTGAAGGGCTTTCATACGCATACTTCAGATCAACCCAATAAGGCGGTGCGCCCGAATTATTAATCCGAAGGCCCGATTTTAGGCTTGCTGCTGGATTCACCATACGCTTTCTGGGGGCGGTTGATACGCGCGTTGAAAACTGCTTCGTGTCCTGCTCCCGGGTTCTAGGAGGTGCTGCGCTGCGAGCGGCAGCAGCAGCAGCAGTAGAACAGCCACGCCAGCATCGGAGGTGTTCAGGCTGCTGCTGTGTGGTTTGACCGTGTGTTTAGAGGGGTGCAAAGAGATGTGGTGGGCTTCACAAAAAAATTCGAAACATTTTCGCATCCCATCGAAAAGCTCGAGTTTTTCGACGGGATGCGTGGATCGGATTGCTCGATCGAAAAAGTTGAGATCAAATGGCTCTTTTTCAACAGTAGAGTGTTTGCGAAAACGCCTTCTTGATACTGGTACTTCCCTTAAAAAAAAAAAACACCAATGTTTTAAAAAAAGGGGTAAAATGTACTTGATCGAAGGTGGGAATTTGACGACACGTACGGTACATTTTTGCTCTCCATGGCATTGGCTTATAAACACCGAGCACTTTCATGTCTCGCACGCACCAACCTGGGCTGCTTGCTGTAAACAACACGACAACCGCTGGGAGCACAGAGGCTCGAGAGGTGTTGCTGGAGTATGACGGAGTATGACGCGGACAAGCGGCGTTGGATTGTGCCAGCGGGGCGCCGGCGGACTCCCGGCGGCCCCGCTGCTACGGTCGCCGGCTTGGTGTCGTACCGCCTTGCTTGTAGATCCCGACAGCACGACAGCTCGTGTATCGTTTCAATTCGACTACGCTGCGGCAGCAGCAGCAGCAGCAGCGGCGGCGGCGCGCCGCCACGGTCTATATGTCGGGCGCCGGGTGTGCTCGGAGCGGAGCGCGTCGGCGCGGTGGCGCGCATAGGCCGAGCGCAGCAGCAGCAACACACGACGAGAAGAATAGTCGGTCCCAAAATAAAAAATGCAAAAATGGAAGCTTTTGCTGCTGCTGGTGCTGGGGCCGATTAGGCTGTTTGTTTTTGTTGCTCAAGCGGATGCTGCCGCTAGCTGTGCTTCTGCTTGCGGTCGTGGGATAGCAGCGGCGGCACTGCGGCTAACTCTGCCGCCGCCATCGTTGCTGGGCTACCGTTGCTACTTGCACGCTGTTCTTATTATTTTCGTTCTTTTTTTGGTTTGCCGCGTTGCCGCACATCCTCGCTTCCCTCCTCGATTTCGGAGGCGTCGCCTGTAGGATTAGGTTTACCTCGCTCGCAAACACACCAAGATCATGATGGGAAGGCCATTCACATTTTTTTAGCGGAAGGAAAGTATATTCCTATAGACGCTTTTTCGCAAACACTCTAGTGTACGAAAGCCCAAAAGCCCGATTGTGCCTCCAATTCTTATGCAGTTGGATACGTGGATCGAAAAAGCCGGTTTCCGATTGGAGACAGAATCGGGCTTTATTATACTGTTGAAGAAGAGCCTTTTCGATCCCCAATTTTTCGATCGAGCAGTCAGTCCCATCCACGCATCCCGTAGAGTTTTTCGGCGGGATTCGTGGATTGGATATCTCGATCGAAAAAGCTTTTGAAGCCCACCGCATCTCTCTCCACCCCTCCGAACACGCGGTCACACCACACAGCAGCAGGCAGCCTAAATTCCTCTATGATACGATGCTGGGTTCACTGCTCTCACTACTGCTGCTGCTCGCAGCGCAGCACCTCCTAAAACCCGCGAGCAGAACACGAAGCAGTTTTCGACTCTCGTATCAACCGCCCCCAGGAAGCGCACAAAAACTACGAACTCGATCCGATTGACGATAGGCAAAGCATCCAGACAAACTCCGTCGAATTTATGGTGGAGCGCAAGCCGATCTTTTCGATCCTCCCAATCCGACGGCATAATAATTTAGACACCTAAAACGTGTTTTTCGACCACAGCGAACATAAAAAAGGTGCCTCAATTGTCTTTCCCGCCTCCGCTGGGAAGGACATGCCCAACAGGTTTTTCGCCTGAGGCGCGAAATATTGTGATGCGCTGCGCGCACCACACCTTTCGGCGTCTGTTGAACTAAACAGCAGTTAATTCCAACCTGGACGTTGCGCCAGCGCAACAGCTACTTCATGCCCTACCGACAACCGTTCTGCGGCATTGCAGCAAGGCGGGGATCTTTGCTGTCATATCCGGTTCCAGGCGTGGACATCACCGGCAGTATTGCGTATTGCGTGGGAATGCACAAGTAAGGTGGTTTCAGACCAAAGCCTCTCACATGTTAGCACATGTTTTGTTATCACACCCTTTGTTGCCGGTATCACCCCCGTTTGTTGTCGACCCCTTTGCTAATACACCACCATCTGCAGTCTGGTCGAGGTCTATCAAGGCTCCTTAGCAAGCGTTACTACTGGGTACCTTTAGTACACACCCTCGTTACCACACCACCACATAATGAGCGCCTATTGGTAAATGCTTGTTGGAGGTGTCTCTATTAGGAGTAGTAACGGTGCTCCGTCTCGAAATGGATGCGTGGTCAATGGTCAAATGATTATCATGCGTAAGGCAAGAACAAATGAGTACCCCCCCACCCCCCCCTCCCATCCCCCCCGTTACCACCCCCCCTTGCTGTGGGGCTCCCGTGCATGCTGCTTGTCACCGGGGATGCGTTAGATAGCACCCCCCAACACAACAGCACACCCGGTGGTCAAAATGTTAATGTTATCACCGAGGATAAGGGAGTTCGAAGTGTATCTACAGCAGTACGACGTACGATTACAGCAGAGATGTCAAGAGAGTCCGAGAGTCCCCCAGTGGACCTAAAAAATTAAAATCATGTTTCAATCAACACTTGAAAATTGAGTACAGACGGTGACCCGATCATAACTGAAAGTAAGTTTGCTCACCTCAAGGCACCCGAAAAACGCAGCGAATTGATCCGACATGCAAAAAAGGTGCCAAAGCTGTGCTCTGACCAGCTGCTCAGCAGAAAGAGGCCTGGACACCTGCTGATGTCCACTACTACTGCTGTGAGCAGGAAAGTTTGAAAAACGAAAAAACTACGACTTTTTTCAAATTCTCAAAGGAGTTGTATCACCATCCCCAGGGCGGGGATCGGGAGTTTTACCGAGGCACACATTTGCAGTGAAATTTGATTTACTTTCCACTGCTGCTGTCTCGTGTAAAAACTCTGCACGAAGTCTCTAATCAGGCCTCGGAGCCGCTCTTCACGATGATCCGGCTGAAGAAGAAGCAAGACGTAAGTGCACTTTTAAAGTTGCGCTTGATTTCGGCCACGATTGCTGCTGTCTTCCATCCAAATATTTCGATTTGAAGCTTTTTGTTGTTGAAAATTGCTATTGCACCCGGGGTGCAAACAGAGCTGCTCCAACTTGCAAATTGGCTCTGCAAGCTTTGTAGTACCTCAGTACCTCTCGTCCGCGCATCGTGTTTGGAGACAAGCAAGGCGGGAAAATGCATTGATGCATTGGCACGCGAGAAATAGTATCCTTATGTTAGTGACGAGATAATTATCTGACCTCGACACGTTTGGTGGGTTGATTACCTTCATTTACCAGGTACCGTACTCTGTAGATTCGGTCCTACGCTATATAAACGTTCAGCAGCAATAGCATTATTAATAGCAGTGCCGTACTGGCACGTTCGCTTTCCTTGCGTAGGAGAGATAGAAGCTCCAACAGTGGGTCTCATCGTTCCGGGGCAAATTGATTTATATTGATGCTCATTGCTTTGCAGAGGGGCACAGCTCAGTTTGAGTGGCCAAGATGAGTGACTGCAATACGATCGTACCCGTACTGCTTTTAAATGTAATCTCGGCACGAGTACGTACACAGCAGCTCTACGACGTCGTAAACCAGGTCTAGACTACGAGTACCAATGGTAGACCTCCAGCTCAAATACCGGTATTATATGATCGTAGTCGTCCCAGTGAGTGCATGCTGGTAACTTTCGACTGCAGTGCGTGTATATACGAGCTTCGGGACTCTGTCTCGTTAGACGTCCCTACCAGGTGATACATATTTATACTACAGTAGTACTACTAATGTTCGTATTAATACTATCGCAATTCAGAATTCGTTGCGTCAGATCACTACGTACTACGTAGTACTACTTCAGTTACGAAGTCGGCAATCGACCCCGCTACCTGGTACTCGTACCTGGTGCGACGTACGTATTTGTTGCCAAAAGGTGTCACCAGCAGGGCTCAGCAACAGCAGTTGGTACTATTAATAGTACTCTGCTAACTTCATGTACACCGTTATACTGTACTTTTTGTAGTACTGGTTCGTAAAAGACACCGGTACCGGGTATTTGTTATTTGTTGTTACAAGTTACAAGCTGTACGAGTACATAGCCGACTCTGTCGGTTGATTCGCTACTCATACGCACACGATTCCTTACTTCAATATACCCCAAAACTTTGATACGTATTAACCCTGACCAGGATGAGAGGGCCGCCGAGGCATCGGCTGCGATGGAAGCAGATGAGGAAACTCCATCCAACGCAGCGGCTCAACCAAAGGGGGGCGAGGAGAAGGCCGGCGGGAAGCTTCACGTATTGGGAATTGGAGGACGAAGGGCCAAGCGAGGTAGTGCCAAGACAACTGGCTCGAAGAAAACACCAGGAGAGATCCGTATTCAAAAGGGTGAGACTGCGCAGGAAGGCAGCATGGCAGCATGATCTATACTACAAAGAAGTCGCTCAAAGGCTTCGATTTTCGAACGGAGCGATCTGCGGAGTATGTTGTCCCCGATGCATAGCATGCAGAGCGACGTGGGGATTATATCGTGGACTGTTTGTACAGCAGTAGCACCGCTGTAGCACTCGTAAGCAAACGGCGTACCGATATCCCAACATAGAAGTTTGGGCGCCTGTTCTTTATCGTATCATGTTATATGTAGGCGCGTGTGTTTCACGCCATACGCATAGGTGTGATCCAGCCCGTGTATCACGAAAAGGAGCAAGGAGTTTGAGTGCGTACTGGGACCTGATGCTATGTCTATAGGTACTACGTATGTCTATAGTCTAGTAACACAGTACTGCCAGGTGTATAGGAAAATTAGTACCAAACAAAAGTAAACTCGGGCAGGGTGATAGCCAGTTCTCCGACCTTTCTGTTGGACCTGGTTCTTTTTATCTGTGTGTTACGTCATCAATTCCGGCTGTACAACTTGCGAGGGGTACGTCTTGTGCCTACTGTACGTCTACTGTTATACAACAGTACGTAGGGGTGACCAATAATCATTAACCATTTACCTTAGCGGTTGAGTGGTCGTGCCTCTCAATCGCGCGACTTTCTCCAATTGATAGCGGCACGAGTAGAGCCTAGCCGTTCGCGCTCTAGCATGAGCGTGGAGTTTCGCGACATCACCAAAACAACCGCTGATTGCAGTCACATTGCGGTCCCGTGTTTTCCCATCCTACGTGTCGCGCTTCTCTTGCTGTTTCAGATATCGCGGACTTGGATGGCGGAAGCGTAGCAGAGATCACTTTCCCCAACCCCAACAACCTGACGTCCTTCAAGGTCAAGGTGTGGTGCACGAGCTACAGAGCTCAATGGCGAACGGCCTCTTGACCCACAGTTCTCTCTGTACGTAGAACGCGGGGCAAACTAGAGCACCAGGTCGCTCACACGGTCGCGCTCGCGGTTCCTCAAGTAGACGTCATCCCGTAGGTAGTATTGGTCGTCGCAGATTGTCCACGCTTCTCGTCACACCACCGCAACACACGTCTTTCGGCAAGGTGGTTATGGTCACCTGCCGAAAAATGCGATGCGGTCCCTCGTTTGCCGAATCCCGCAGTCTCTCTTCGTGAGGTTCGAACACCGTCGCTCGAACTACATGTCCGACCACCAACATCGTTCTGTGATCCTCGACGCTCTGAAGCAATACACGAAAGGTCCAGCCTATATACGGCCGATGAGTCCGACCGAGGGTCCCTGCCGGTACCCTTGTCTGGTGCCATCGGCCCTAGAACATTCAGACCGGACTGCAGTCCTTATGGCATGCGTTACAACCCTCAACTCTCGGCCCCGTCTGTTCGACGCATAAACTCCCCCGTTTTGCTTGCACACCGTGTTTTTTATTTTGTGTTATTTTTAGGTAAAGCCCGACAGCGGGTTCTGGAAGGGCGCTTCGTACCACTTCACCTTCACCATTCCTGCCCTCTACCCCCACGACCCACCCAAGGTAAACTATACATGGACCCCATCTCAAACGATGACTTGGTATTTGGGTACCAGCGTGTGCGCAGTTTCTTGAGAGGGCGCTTGTCGCCTTCCTCTAACACCCCGTGGGATGAGGTGCCTACCGTTTAGCTGGACAATAATCGTGACGTCATGAGTCATCTTTACGATCTCGTATGTGGGCCCTGCTGTGTAATGACTGGTGTCCGTGCTTGATCCCTTGTCCACGATGCAGGTGCTGTGCACAACAAAAATTTACCATCCGAACATCAACCTGCAGGGGAACGTATGTCTCAACATCTTGCGCGAAGACTGGAAACCGGTGAGTGAGGTCAGGCCGTACCGCACCTGGCAGACAACGAGGCGCTCAGTAATGCTCGGTCTGCGCTCTTGGCGATGCCTGCTTTCTTATCGTGGACTTGTGAGACGCCTAGCTATACCTCCGGCGATAATGATATGCATCTTTTGGATGGGAGTCGAATTGACAAGGCGTCGCTGGAACGAGTTTCGGAATTTTGTCAGTAGCGGTTCATATACAAAGTATTTTTATAGGTGTTCGGAAAGGGGGTGTCGTGGTAGTTCGGTCTGGAAAGCACATGTGACATGGAGGTACCTGGTATGGGCATGAGTGTTCACACGCGTTGTTGTTCGGGCGGATGATAGCCAGAATCAATCATTTACGCACGAAGTGTAATTTCGCTCCATTTTGCGCAAATGTGTATCAGTTCAGGGTTCAAAGAAATTGCGCAATTTTGATGTGCGGTTCCTCTTTGCTCAGACGTCCCTGAAATGGCAACCCCGTCTTTTACTTTTCATCAGATAATAGTACTGGTGCTTCTTTTTAGGCTTCTCAATCTCTTGTTTTGTTTTGACTGCATGTAACGTTTTTCCTTTCTTCCAAGCGATGGTCCTGGGCCGCCGCCCTACCTTATATATACAAACTGCTGTATACGACTGCGACTCTATTACGTTTGGAGTACAATGCTTTTTATTTCCCAGTTTTAAATGACGGCACTCACGTATGCATTGAAGAGGTCGTCGAGGTGACCTCAAGCTAATACAAGGGCTTTTTATATGGTGTCCACATGCATTGTTACTACTGTATTGGAAGCTTGGTGTGTTCGCCAGTGTGATGGAGCCACTCTTCGTGCGCTTTTTCAGCTGGTAACGCCGTTTCGCTTGTACACGGCGGCGTTTTTCAAGCGCGATTGTGGCGAAACCTACCGTATCGACCATGCTTGCGTGTACAGTAGTTTAATCGTTCAACCGCTTGGATGCTTCGTAACGACCTACTCCCGTTGGTGCAGGTGTTGGATATCAATGCGGTCATCTACGGGCTTATCTACCTGTTCTACGAACCAAACCCCGAAGACCCCCTCAACCACGAGGCTGCAGAGCTCTACCGCGAAAACATCAGCCAGTTTGAGCGAACAGTCAAGAGGACGCTCGGGGGCTGCATGATGCAAGGGGAGGTTTTTCAGCGACTGATTTGAGGAAACGCATTTTGGCCTTTGCTCTCCTTCGTACATTAGATAAACGCGGGATGTCTGACTCATGGGATCGTTCGAGGAGAATGGCAGCCCGAGTTAAGTTTGGGTTACACTCTTGCTTGAAGCATACCTGTGCTCAGCGTCCACCGGTTGGCCCAGCAATGCCTGGGTGAGGACCAGTAAGACTGGCGTGAATAGGTGTGCAGGTATCGGTTAGGCGCGATTTCGGCGTCTGCAACAAGGCTACAGGGAACATATGATACGAAGCCACGGTTGTAAACCGACCACCTCGATTGAACCACCTACGCTCTGAGAGCGCCTTTCGATTGTTTATGCGTTGGCTCGGCCCCAGTAGCAGATGGCTGAGGGAACCGCGCGCTCCAGACATTGACACAGAGCTGCTGTTCGCTCCGAGCAGCATCTTTCTCCTTGACGGTATATTATACCGTACCGGGCCCGCAAAGTGTCCAGCAACGATCAAGTTTTTGTTTTGAGGCGATCCCGGCTATTTTCTCCTCTCGCATCGACTGCACAACAAATATGGCCAGTATCTGATACCTGGATTACTGGTATCCCAGGTACTGTTGTGTAGGTGTATCACTCTCGTGCCTGTATCTGGTAAAACAGATTGTCGCGCATCCTATTTTAGGTATATACGAGTACAGGGGAGTCACAAATCAGTCCATCCATAGCGTGCGTGGAAGATTTGTTTCGTGTCTTAGTGCGGCCCAATGTCGATCATGGATAGTTGTGGAAACAAGAGATATTGCCCGATGAAGCCCCAGTCCGCGACCCAGAACCAGATTGCGCCATCGAGTTGTGCCGTGATTGATTACGAGTCGTACGTATACTCCTAGTAAAATAATAATGCCTCTTCGCTCACTTGCAACTTGCAACCTACACGTTAATCCTTCTTGTTGCTGAAGTGGGTAACCTCTCGATATGCATATGATACGACCTGCTACCTATATAATTACTTGCATTTGGTAAAGCACGCCAAGAGTGGTACGACCAGGTGTGAGTACGAGCTGCTGCACCAGGCTGTACAGCAGTAGTTTTTATAGTACCCGCAGCCAGCAGGGTACTGACTCTCGTGTACGTACGTAATGTATTCAAATTCAGAAAACAGGGGATTTTCTGTTCTTGTGTCAAAAATGGCGTAAAGGTGGCTCACGAAAGCGAGGTTTCCGGAGTCTGCAAAGCGGCATTCTGCATGTAGCTTTATATTACGTATACTACGCACTACGTGCTACGTACGTCAATTAACGGACGCACGTACGCACGGCATGCAGCACACCTGACACGGGTGTGTACCACGTAGAGCATCTACCGGTACGGCAGTACATTTTCACCCGGAGAAACATGCCTGACAGGACATCGAACTCCTCGATAAAGAACGTTGGGGATTTATTTTTGCGAGTGTACAGCAATTCAAGAGCTACACGAATTCGGCCATCACGAGCAAGAGTCGCACAGTGCGGCATCGGCGTGTGGTGCAGCTGCCTACCTTTCGGTCTGCCATCACCTAGACAAGTGGTTATCCCTGTATCGATTTTCGCTCTATCGCGCAACTCCAACGTGCTTGTTCGAGCTAACGGCCTCTCGCTCTTTTGAGCAACTGGGAGAGTTGTCTGGGAGAACCTGTAAGACATGTCCGACTACGTGGACGGTCCGCCAGCTGATGGCCGGATCGTGGAGCTCGCGAAGCAAACCACATCTCGTCTAGAGATTCTATGGGACGAGGTCGGGTACACTCCTGAGGAAAAGCGCCGGCAGATGCAGGGGCTGATCGACGGATTCCAGACCTTGTGCGAAAACAAGGTAAATCAGGTTCTCGCTCGCGTACGTTGTGCCTGGTACCCGATATTCACGAGGTGATACGCGTAGGCGGCTCGTGGAGCCATCCGCACGGTCACCGACACCACCCAAAGCCATTCGTTGATCTTTCAGAGCATGTGCTATTCTAGGCAACATTTGGAATCCTCGCTATGCGCTCCTGTCGACTCAACAGCTGGTTTGATTGATTTCGTTTCACAGGAAAAGCAAGAGGAGGGCGTGAAGAACCAGTTCGTTACATCCATCGCAGACGCGAAGGCTAGGATGAAGAAGTCCTGGGAGGTTCTCGGACAGGACCAAGCAGAGGTGAGCCATATGATACGACATGACACCCGTGGTGGGTCATGACAATATGCTTGATGCCTCTGACGTGATAAGCTGCTTGTTTTGTGCATGTCTGCGAGCCGCCAACGAGATGGCGTGGCATCATTTCTGCACCTGAGCTTTCTCCTGCTCTGTCTATCACGTTGGGGCTGATTTTGGCAGGATTCTTCGTCGGACAATATGAGCCTAACGGATCAGCTGGCGTTCTTCGAGATGGAAGCAGATGCAATAAAGAAGGTGACTTGTGAGCTTCGTCTCCTGAGATGAGGGCAGGGAGACAGACAGACTGCAACATACTCGTAGACGTACTTAACGCATATCATACTTTACCGGTAGGTAATTAATTACCTGATATGTTTTACATGTACAGCAGTACTTCTGTCTCCGAACTCCGAACGTACATGTACCTGGTTTTCAGCATTGTTACGAATTGCATTTACATATATACGTACTTACAAGCAGTCATAGTTTGCACCAGGTTGATACTGCAGTATACCGGGTACCGGGTACACATATGAATACGAGTATCATACGCGCGTAATTTGGTTTCAAGTACTACGTACGTAATATAAATGTGAGACTGCGAGACGGCCCAAATTATTGGAGCATCGCGGGCATTATCGATATTCGACAGCGGACGGCAACGTTTTCGGCACAGGGCGGAGTCGTCGCGATGATAATTACACCTACTAAACGATACCTACGCGCAGCACAGCAGTAGATACTGTCATAGATTTGCTTCGATACGCAGACGTGCGTCTGTGTTCAAACAAAGCCCTTCAGACTGATTATCGACGTGCCTGGTATATATAACATGGCACGACTGGTTTTCGTTGCCGACACAGACGTGCATAGCCCGACGAGAGAAGTTCGAGAAGCTGTCGGAGGAGGTGGTGCACATGAGCATGGTGCTGGGAGACGAGTGTGACGCCAACTTGGATGAGTGGAGAGATCTCGAATCTTCTCTAACGGACGAGAGGCTTCAGGCATTCAAGGACAAGAAGACGGAACTCAACAAGGCTACCGTGAGTTAACTATACACTATTATATTAATAGAAGGCTTCCCTTCGGGATTGTGGTTGACTTGAAATCCCGGGGGAGTCGCAAGCTGAAAAGGGAGAACACAGCAGGCAATCGTTCCTTGAACAGCTACTCATACGTATGAATAGCCACCGGGCAAGAACAAACAACATAAAACATCTCTTGAGACGCAAAGAAAAAATAAGTAGCCACCGTCCAGCCCAACGAGTTTATAGTTAGTCCTATTAATAATGTATGCTGACCTCTGGCCTTCGGAGCATCAAATCGCTGTCCAACATGCAACAAGTACATTCACGTTGCCTGACTGCAAACCCCGCGGCCATTGACCATGTTGTTCAGGAGTATCGCATGCAGACCGTTGCAACGCTCGTGAGCGCAGTACAGGACCTCATGGAGGAGCTCAAGATATCTGCTTCAACCGCCCTCGACAACCGCATCCTAGGCTCTCTGGCAATCCCTTCGTCAAATGGAACACCTGTGCTGCAATCGACAGAGGTACTGTCGCGAACCGGCAACGACCAAGTTTGTTTTCAATTCTGCTGCTGTTGATGTTTCTAGGGTTTCTCACACAGTCAAATCTGAACACCGTTTGGAGCATGTTTTGCTGCCCACGTTGGATGTTGCACTAAATTATCCCTACTATCTTCCCCCCACGCAGCGTACGCCGTCATCCGTGGGTATCGACAGGGCTGCACTGGATGAGCTATCTGCGAGGCACGAAGAACTGACTTCCCAGAGGGTGAGTTCGTGCGAAACGTCAAACGAGCAGAGGTTTAACCCCCAACTTTTTTTTTCCCGACCAGTGTGGTTCGAAGTATTACTTAAAACAACACCGTAGCGTGCAGCACGTTTGGTATGAATCTCTCCCAGATTCCTCCAGGCTATCCCACCCCGCTATTCTTCGGTGGAAGTAAGCCTTCTAGCGAAATATGTCACGGAGCGACAAATTACTTTGTGGCGGACGACCATTTAGACTTACTCTATCTACAGTACTATTCATAGTTTAGTGTGGAAGTTCCACAGGTGCGACTGACGATGCCCGAGACTGTATCTCCTGAAATATTTTCTTCCATTGCCTTGCCCCGTTTGGCAGAATGCTCGTCGGGAGAAGCTGGAGCGAATGGGCGATGAGATATTGGAGCTTTGGGGGCAGCTGGACATCGGCAAGGACGAACAGGTATGACGGTGGGAGCGCTGCGCAGTGGACGGGTTGATTATCTAGCGTGAACACTCAAGATGGTTTTGACAGGCCTATACAATTCCTGCATTGTGCTGTCGACGAAAACAGGCCTATCGCGCGATATGTCTTTCTACTAAGGTCAGGCTCAACATGTCTCAACATGTATCAACATGTCTCAGCATACGCAGTATAATAGTGCAATAGTGCGGATACTGTCGATTACTCGCATGTTTAGTTTAGTGGGCATGCGTCTGCTTGCCCAGGTGTGTATGTGGCCGCACCTCGCCATTGCGAAATACCTCACGCCGACACTGCCTTACTTATTTCGCTGAACTCATGTGTGCCAGCCTCCTTCGCGTGAGAAAATATTTGGATGCAAGTCGATGTGTAGCGGGGTGGTCTCCTATTAATAGTAGCGACGTCGGGTGCAAGCTGGTGCCCTGGGCATTCATTTCGAAAGGGTATTTGATGGTCAGGGAGGTGGGGACCTCATGGGGACCGCTCAACGTCGAGAGTGGGTTCGTATTCTCCCCAAAGCTCGAGTGACGACTTGCCCAGGCTCTGCATCGATTGGTAGATAAGGTCTCACACCGTATTTGGTTTGCAGATGGTAGATCTCCGTAGTTGGAATGCACGTTTTCGAGTTCTACTATATCTCCTGGCCCCTCTTCATATTTGCCCGTTTTTGTTCTTCTCGCAGAGTGCACTTCCAGTAGAATGTGCAGCATTAGTCGATGACAACGTTGTGTTGCGCTGTGTACCTCAAGCCGGTGTTGACGCTGCTGGGGCGCATTCATAAATACAATCGCCCTTGTAGATCGCAATTGCGCCCTGTGTCATGTTGCGGTTCGTGCAAGGGCTAAGACAGTTGTTATGCCCGTCAGCAGAGATAATTTAACATAGGTTACCCCTCAGGACATATTCAGGGAATACTCGTCTATGTGACTCCATGTTCAAGCTACTGCAGTGTTTGAGTACCACGGTATGGAACACGCACGTCGTGACTGTGACAGTGCTCCGCCAAGAGTCGTGTCGTTTGCAGATCGTTTCAGCTGATGGTTTCACCCTTGTCTCTGTCATTGACAGGATGTGTTCGCTGAAAGCGTGGACGGGATGAGTTTGCAGACGTTGGAGGCTGGAGAAACGGAACTCGACCGCCTTCGGAAGCTGAAGCTCCACAAAATGGGTGACCTCATACAGGCATCGAGGACAACAATCCAAGGTGATACACCGCAGACGCAGGGGTGCACCTGCAATTTGATGAGGGTGGTCACTAGACTATCTTGGTTATAGTATAGGAGCTCTGTATCACCAAAAAAACTGGGGTTAAGAAAGAAATGCACAACTTGCCCGATGGGCGATCCCATCGCTTAGGTCTGTAACGAAAATTATTGTCACAAACAACAAACAAACGGTGTCGGGTAGTTTTGTTAGTTGAGAAGCTCCGTCAGTCATAAGTATTGGCTCACATGGCCTAAAAGCGCTACTACTCCTATCGTAGAACTGCTCTGGCAGTCACACTCTCCGTTGCTGTCTATCGCCCTCTTTGCTTGCGTGTTTAACGCAATGCACATGCAATGTGAAGCCGGTCAAGTTTGATTGTGATTCAGGGCGATCCATCTTTACCGCATGTTGAATTCGTTTCTTTGCTGTTTCCGTCGTTCGTTCGTTGATGCTTTGCTTCACTCTACCATGCCAACTCACAATGCCCTCCCAGCGCCGCTATCTTGTTACGATATGAAGGCTGACGCATTTTTGTGAATATGCTATCATACCAGTATGCCAATCGATTCACCAGCGTTGCGACAAAACCGATGCCCAAAATGCGCACCACTCTAGCCAGCTTCGTTGACATTTCAAGTGGTGTGCTTTGTGCGGCAGGTCTCTGGGATGAGATTGGCTACAGTGAATCCGAGAGACTCGCCTTCAAGCCGATGCTGGTAACCGAGGAGGGATTCACGGAGGAGCTTCTTCAGCAGCACACACAGGAGGCGGCCAGTCTTCACTCGAAATTCGAAACTATGAGGCACATCCTCGAGGTACGAGTATGGTGTAGGGCTGCAGCGATAGGCCGTCGTTCAAGTGTTTGTGAAAGTTTTTGAGACAGCGGCGTTATAGTAGCATTGCAATAACGACAGCTTCGATGGCGTGGCGCATTCACCCGCATTGCTGTGTTGGTTGCACCGAAATTCGCAGAAAATCGAAGACCGCGAAAGCCTTGTCCAGCGAAGGATCGAGCTTGAGACCAGCACGAAAGACCCTAGCCGACTCAGGCCGAGGGGGACCCAGCAAGAACGAAGAGAACAGCGGAAGAGGTGAGACTGCTTCCCCGCAGCTTACAGCTTGACTGGGTTTTACGTTCTACAGTGGCAGTGCCTGCCACATGGTACCAACAGCAGTATAGGGGCAGGCTGACGAAAGATTTACCGTATTGTTCGAAAAATGCACCCACCCACTGGAGCAAATGGGTAACACGGCGGTGTTTGATGAAGAGCGAGTGTTGTATTGATAGTAAAAACGTATCGGGTACCATGTACGCATTACTGACTGTAGACAGGGGACATAACTCGTAACTCGTAACTTCCTTGCGAGTTTCACTTTTTTTGTCTGCGTGCAGCTTCTCTTGGTTTGTGTGCGCTATGATAAGCTGTTCGCGTCCACTTTATTTTATGTTATGTGTTGGTATGCTGACGGTGAAAGCATTCATGGTTGACAAACACTATGCAGACGTCATTGCACTACAAGCAGTCAAACGCCGGTGTGTTGGGTCTACACTGTTGGTGTCCATGTGCCGCTCTGAAAGCCATGCACCCTTTTGCTCCTTCTCTTTGCAGACTGCAGGACGAGCTCGAAGCTGAGAAGCTCATCAAGAACCGCCTTCCTCAGCTTACGGCTAGCCTCTCCAAGAGCATTCCCCAATGGGAGAGCACCCAGCACGCGGTGTTCTTGTACAAGGGCGAAAGGTAAGCCGCTAACGAAACTTGGAGACACCATTCCATTCTTGCCGGGCCTTGTCGTATTGCGGATCTTGCGTGTTTGGTTGCTATTATTTGTTGGTGGTGAAACATTAAGCGTTTTGCAGGTCTGCCTGAAGGTGTTGATTGAACACACGCACACGTTATATAAGCAGTTCTGCTGCCATCAACAACTGCGTGGTCGTTTCGGGTATGAGGCCTCAACTATTTCGAGGAGGTACACAAAACGACCTACCATACAACTTGTAAAACTGAGTATCAACTACTATTAATAGACCGCATGTCGAATGCACCAACACCTGATTATAAATATATTATAGAACAAGCGCGCCCGATGTATCACGCAGCTTTCATAGTTGGGTATCAATCACTCAATCGGTCGAACTCACAGCTGCAGTATCTGTAATAACTTTTAACAGGAGACGGCGGCCCTTCCAAGCCATTTACGGGCCATGCGATGACCTTCGTCGATGATGTTTATCGTGACACTTCCGTCTGACATAAATACCCGAATGTCAACGGTAACGGTACCATTATCATGTTTTCATATTTTGCAAGGGCGCAGCTCGCTTTCTTCGTTGGCACCGATTGCAGTATTCGTACCCAAGCATGCTCTTCTAAACCAATCGTACGCTTCGGCCTCCATTGTTACGTGGCATTGTATGATATATAGGTATCTTGACACCCTGCAGCGGTCGGAAGAGGAGTACGCGGCGCTAAAGGACAACATCAAGGCTGCCAAGGATGCCAAGAAGAAGGTGAAACCACGACAAACACTATTAGCAAACGTCCAGTATCATATCTTAGGTCTTGAAGTTAAGTACACGTCATACAAAATAAAAAATCTTCTCCCGTATGCTAGTATGGCGTCCTCGCTCAGCTGTCTGTTTCCTGGCAGAGCTGTGAATATGATATTATAGTAACGAAGATCCTCGCGATGCGACAGTTAAGATTTGAAGTTGGTCCCAAACGTCCAAAAATATGCATTCATTTGATCAATTTGTTCGCGTCGTCGAAACCGCAGGAGGAGTTGAGGAAGCATGCTATGGCTAGCCCCGCGCCGAAAGGGTCGAACGCCGTGGCTCTGGGAAGAGAAACACCTCGCAGCACCAGGAAGGCGGTGAGGGGCACGTTGCATTGCGTTACAGTTACTATACTACTGTAGTGTAGACTGTTCCGGTACATATTCTGCGCATATGCCGGTTCGCAATGCTCAACCCGCAGCGCGATCGCATCCGGTGTATCGACCGTTCTGGATCATGGCAACGGTTGTGTTGTTCTAACTATTGATTATACCAAGCACATAGTTTTAAATAACAGTATAACAGTATCATACACCCCCTGTCCTTCCTCCCGGTGTTTCGCAGCCTGGGTCAGTTCGCAAGGTGGTGGGGACCAGCGCGGCGAACAAAGTGCCCCGAACCCCGATGCAGCCCTCCGCCTGCTCAGGCAAGACCAGCGCGTCATCGGCTGTTCCAAGCCCTGACAGCAACTCGAACGGACGAAACACGTCCAACTCACCCGGGTCGTCAGGTATGTTGGCTCTCTACGCGAAAGACTACCGAATCCTCACTTGGATGGCGGCGACTAAATGCAGGACGATTCTGCACAATGCTGGTTTTACTATACGTACTCGCAGTGTCTTTGGCTCTTTCCTTGGGTGCTTGGTGGCAACCCTCGATTTTGGTGGATATAGGTTCGGGTGGGATCAGGGAGCAATGCCACGGTAGGAGAGGAGCCTTATTTTGTGAGCTCTCGACATGAAGAGCTCAATATCTAGATTTCTATGCGCTTATTCCTAAAACAAATGTGTACAGTTTCATAGGAAAAGTGTCACACCAATTGGTAGTTTCTTACTTGAGGGGTATGCCAATAATCATGAGTTAGAACAATATTGCCTCAGAAGCCAAAAACTAACTGCAGCCCCTTTTACCGTACCGTAGAATGAGTCCAGGGTGTTGGTGGGCCCTGTCGACGGTTAATTCTATACCCAGTCAGTTTGGAGGGCTCAGACCCGGGTGGAATCAGGGTGCTTTGCGGGAGCAGGACCTCAACTAGACTAAACCTGAGTGTTAGTCGCAGAGCGGTCCTGGATTTTGTATTGAGGTTTCGCCCGCTTGCATGGGAGCTCACTCAAGAAGGTGGTACATCAGACCTTGGCGCAGCTGATCGGTAGATTGGATAGCGCGTGGTTACGCTGACCGCACCGCAGTGTATGTTCCTTGCACGATATCACAGCAGTGCGTTGCTTGGGTTCTCATGATTTACGTATACGGTAAATGCACGTTCGCGCTTGCGCAGGAACAATGATAACGGACGTCAGCAACCAAATGGAAAATAACGGCGGTGGGTCGACGGCACAGGCACCGAAGCAACGAACAAGCACGGGGGGAAAGGAGGACGCGGAGAACTCTTCAATCGGATCCCCCCTGCAAACCTTTGAAGGTTTCGACTCTTAAAGCGCCCTGTCCTGGTGCTGTGTGCGCGCGAATTGCTTTACACAATGTCGTATCATATGATAGCTTGTGGCTTGTCGTATAAGTAAGATTTTTCCTTTATTGATGTAGTATCCCGCAGTTGCGTGATGAAATGCTCTCTTGAGTGCGTCACCGGGACAGTCTCTTTCTTCACAGTACTGTAGATTATATTTGCGTTCAGAGTACGGCGTGTTCGTGTTTTCGATAATAAGTGTGTTCCTGTTAATTTGTAGAATTCGATGTGTGCCGGAAATGTGTCATCGGCTTGGTAGATTTTGGTGTTACGTAGGTTGCGTACGACAGTTTTTTCGGCGTCAAGCGCTCTGTGTACCCTTATTACAGCAGTCCGCACCCGCGCTGAAAAACAAACGGTACCACGTGTAAAATGTACAAGGACCAAAATATATCCAATTTTGGACCAAAATATACCCAATTTTATTATGTGCTACGACACAACACACGCTCCTATCTGAACTACCGAGGAGTCTTGTGTAAACCGTCCCCGTGGTCTTGATACCGGCCATCGGGCAGACCCGTGTGTGGCAGTGGTGGCAGGGGTGGGTATTGCACCTGTATCGCGGACAAATCAGCGCGTAGAAAGTAACATTATAATGAGTAAAAAGGGACTAGTTTCTAAACAAAGACAATATTGCTATAAATAATCAGGATACTGGGAACTGTTCAAAATATGTTCGTGAAATTAGGAGGTTCATTCCATGCGTCTTGGCATGTCTTCGATTTGGCCATCGCATCCATTTGCATCAGGCATAGAAGTGTCCAACTTTTGGCTAGGGCACAGCACCCCGAACCAAAGAGATCCTCTGGCACGATACACCTGGATCCTTCTCAGAAGGTACTTCGCGTTGGTCGTTATATATGGCACCTCAACGATTTCGCAAGAGAGGCTTTCACTTGGCACTAACCTGCCCGGCATACGGTGCCACTGGCACCGCAAATGGAGGCGCGGCGTTGAAGGGTAGTCCTGGGCCAGGGGGCAAAGGCGGGGCTCCAGCCGATAGCGGCGGGTGCCCTGATATGGGCAGGGGTGGGGGTGCCAAAAGATTCGGGGGTGGAAGAGGGGGTGCCCAATTTCGCGATCCCGCTGAAAGAGGAGGCTGTGGTGCCACAGGGCCCACCGCAGCTTGGTGCCCTAGTCCGGCGACACCTTTGTGCAGAGCAGCACCTCGTTGCGTCACGTCAGCTGGTGCTGCTTTAGGACTCGGCGGTGATGGTCGATCTCCAGAACGACGAGGGTCGCCGGAGCTTCCGATGCGCTTTTCCTAAGGGGAGGGGGGGGGAGCAGCGTTGAGGCATGAAAACCAGTGTCAGGAGTGACTCGTCTTTTGCCTTGGCGACTTTTTGAAACACAGCAGTTTAGACGAGGCAGTCGGTATGAGGCAATCGGTAGTTCCACCGCACCTTCTTTCGTTGGGCCCGCTTGGCATCCTGCTGAATCAAGCCTTCCTCCTTTCGCTTTCGCTTTGTCTGGAACTCGTGGTAAGATCCATCGCGGTCAGGCAGCTCAAGCGGTGCCAGGTCAAGAACATTATCCGGGCAAATCGGATGCGTACGAAAATACCGAGTCTCCAGAGCCTGGTGGATAATTGAAGGGCGGCGTGCATGGCGGTTGAGCTTTGACGGCACTGCGTTAAACGCATACCCTATGATACTCATGTGATACTCATAGCGAGAAGCCGCGGCCTCAACCTTGGTGCACAGTCCCAATGGCCAACAGCACAAAGCGGGCAGACACACATAACATCCCGGTGTAACACACACCAGATGCATTCACACTGATGTCTACATCTCGAGTGTTCAACAAGCAACGGGGCCACGTCAAGTGGAGCGTCCCTGATTGCGGTACCTGAATACCTCTGTTCAAAAACGTGCGAAGTAAAATTCAAACTCAACGTTCTAGCCGGGATGGAGGCACGAATGCATACATTCATGGATATCGAATTCAACACCCCACACATAAATACACAGCTAGGGAACCTCAACCACCAAGCAATGTCAGGGATTTACTTCTCATATTCTTGCCAGACTGCCAAACATCAAGGGCGTGTTTTCATATCGTGAACCTCTGAGTCTCAATACGAGTAAGCAAATGCCGTAGCAAATGGTGTTAAGGCGCCATGAGTCAAAGGCACGCAGCGCAATTCTGCAGAAATTGCACCATTGGGTTCAATGTGGCAAAATCAGCACTAACCTGCTTTGCAGAAGTTCTCCGGTGGGGGTCCAGCGTCAGGAGTCTGGAAATTAAATCGATCGCCTCCGAGGTCACGAGCTTATCGGTTCCAGCCGTGCGTGCCGCTTCAGTCTGGCATTGGGTTCGTCGAAGTGGGTCGAATGCTGTCATTACTACTGTAGCACAGACTAAAATACTCAAGGTTAACGAAGGGGTCGTACTCACAGCTCACGTATTAAAACATTTTTACAAAAAGGGGAAGATGGAATGCTCTGCAAACCCGACGGAGCAAACAATCGTGGGTTGTCTAGAAAAACGAGGGGTGCGGCTCTTCATGGTAACGAGCCGACCATCCACGGCGAATACTACGCTGTCAATATCCGGAGGTGTAGATTAACAGCACGACCATGGTGTCGGCTCACCAAGTGCTGCCTCAGTTTGTCTGGGTACGTGATCTTCGGCATCATCGTAGCGAAGCTGGGAAGATCTTCGTGGCCAGGCCATCTCCTCGCGTCAGGTGTGCCACACACCTTGCCAACGGAGGCAATACAAAACCGCGCAAGGAGCGTACATCAAATATATACCGTGTGTGTCCTATTAACAACATGTCATTGCGTTTACAACGAACGGGCAACCGGTCTGCACAAATTCCCTCAAGCGTAAAAACCCAAAAGCGCACATCAATCGTTGAACCTCCCACACCTCGGACAGATCATCGATTATTCCTATACACTTGATGATCTAGATCTTTCAAGGCATATCTACTCCCGATCGTGTGCGATCTACCTCATGATGCCGGGTGGGACCCGTACAATCTGCATGATCTAGCACGTTTTCCTGGGCTGGAGCTGTACTAGGCAGATACTACACAACCTCTCACAATGTCGAGTGAGGAACTAGATGGTCTAGATCATCATCTGTCCGAGTAATATTCACCTGATGGGATCTGTATGATCTACTGTAGATTTCCCGCGCACGCTTGACCCGGTCGAATCTGTATAAAATGCAAGATCTGCAGGACACATGTTCGCGGTGTATGATCTGTATGATCCTCATGATCTGCGCATGTTTCGCCGGGTGGGATCTGTATCATCTGCAGAATCTGGTATATGCGCGCGGATGATTGTCATACAGTGGTGGTCCCGCAATAAGCCGGTATGGGTAAGAATAAGGTGGTATCTCGGTATAAGCGGCCACGATCGCTTGGCATAACTGGAACCCGCAGTGAGGCGGTAACCGCTCTATTGAGAGCTGGTCCCTCAAAAGGGCGGTCTTCCGCCTTATTGAGGGTGGTAGAGGCCTCCACATCTGTAGACACCCTCAGCCTGGCTCTCGCACAGTACCTCTGCACAGCAGTACGAAACCCCAGGATGTCTTTCATCCAAGCGCGTGCCTCTACGCCAGTGCAACAGGCGGACATCAGGGGTTTTTTCCACACGCGAGGAGGGGAGGGGGGGTAGCACAGCAGTAGTAGAGTAGTGTTCCATGGTTCTGGTGTTGTGCTTCTGGTCTCGTTACAGTAATGCTGCACTACTGTTCTGAATTGGTGCAACTACAGCAGCAATATGCAGGCTGTGTTAGAGTCATCATTCATGTCGACCACTAAGTGGTAGCAGGGTGCAAATGGGATCTGGTCCGGGTGGGATCAGGGTAGAGGTGTTGGTGTAGTCTATTATTGTTAGTATCTATTGGGCACCCCGTTTCACCCCTACAACACTAAATCACTCATAATAGCGCGTGGACTGCACTTAAGTGCTGTAATCCATATAGGTGTAAATAGGCGCCGTCCACATTTCCGCCCCTGCTCGTCGTCACTCGACGCATTCCTCCATCGTGCAGCGCTCCTATAGGTGAATACCTACTATACCGTGCAGTACAACGCATAAAAAATCTATGCTTCCCTCAGTAGAGCGGTGGCCGTGCTATAGAGAGAATATAGCAACCTCAATAAGGCGGTAACCGCCCTATCAGCGAGTAAGGCGGTTGCCCGCAATGAGACGGCAATATTGGGCTTGCACACCACTGCCTTACTAAGGGACCACCACTGTACACCACTGCTCTACACCAGTATCATGGTACAGCAGTATATCGGAACTGTTTTATACGAGATTGGAGTTACATTTACGACACCACAGCCCAAGGTGATTGTAGGTCCGTCCGCAAGTCACGCTCACACCGCACAGCTTCACAAGCACACGATCATCTAGAGCTTCATTTCGAGGAGTGCGAGTTAAATTGTGCCACCACCGATAGGGGGGAGTTGTAGCTGTTCGATGGAAATCACAATGACCTGTAACAAGGGGCTGACTTTTTCTTTCTTTCGTTTATGCCGCATAGTTTTCGTTGTGGAGTTTTCAAGAAGCATGAATTCGCCGCTTTTATCGTATGGCAGATGACAGCACGCCATTTGTCTTACGACCTACCGGTACGTGATAAGAGCTACGTACTCGACGCGTTTACGGACGAGGCGAGCTGCATCACGCAGAGCTTCCGCACATGTATGTGTTCCCCCGTGTGTAAGCCGTATGATATTCGCTCTTGCACACGTTTGACCGGGTGGAACCTCCAAGTTCTATTAATATGAATAGCTCTTGCAGACACGTTCAACAATATGAGATCTGTATTACCTACGAGTTGATTCAGGCATATCACCCCAATTTTCGCCAGTCACGAATGCCGCATGCAATTGCAACTCAAATGTCACATAGTTGGTATCATAATGACCGCCATGAACAGTGGAAGAAGGTGACATCGCCAGTTTTTTTGTTTAAGGACCTAGGACTGGCGCTACCGCCGAGAGTGTGGCTCGACCAATCACAGATCTTCGAAGAGGTCAATGATAGTCAGGCGTTTCCGTAGGAACACTTTTGTTTCCTCATTTTTTTTTTCTGAATGAGCTTTTTTCTGGTGGCCCAAGGCATGTTTGTACAAACTTTCACGCAAATATTCGAAGATTTGACTGCATTTGATCAATATAAAGTCATACCAGTATTCAACGCCAAAAATCGATTCGATGCTGAAACGAAGTAATTACTACAGTAGGCGATGCCGGGATTTGCACGTTTTACCCCACAAAGGTCCAAATGTTCACGCCGTTTTCATGAGATGAACGCTGAACTTTTGCACACGTGTTCTATTTGCCCCTGCCAAACCATGGACGAATGGACTTTTTTTTTTCGTCGCCGAAAATTCGGGATCCTCCAAATCTCCCAAAACAACAAAAAACAAAAAATCTAGCAAAAAATCATGAAATAAAAATAACCCCCCAACCGGCAACGGGTCGGCAGGGGTCCATATAACATGTGCGCCAAAATTTAAGGGTCTATCGCCGAAAAACGGCGCGAACTTTGGCTACTGAGTAAATTTGGGGTGATATGCTTGAGTGTGGACCAGCCTGTAGCACCTGCACACACATTGGCGTTTTCCGAGGGGGGATCTGGGTGATTTGCGGGATCCAGATCATGTCTGCTGAGTGGCATCTGTGTGATTTAGATATTGCATACATGTTTGTCTGGGTGGGATCTGTACGATCTGCATTATCTGAACATTTTTGCCAGTGTGAGCTGTATGACCTGCGCGATCTAGATACTATTCACCTCATGGGATCTGTACGATCTAGATATTATACACATGTTTGTGATCAGCGTGATCTGCAGATGTTCTCCCATGTGAAATTCGTAGCAGGTACGACGTATGATTTACATGATCCACCCATGTTTCGCCAGGTGGGGTCTGTATGATCTGCATGATCTGCACATGTTTGCCAGGTGGTATCTGTATGATCGGCATGATCTGCAGATATTCGGCCGGGCGGGATCTGTATGGTCTAGATCTTATGTACAATATTTCCATATCGGCGATAAAGGATCTAGATGATTTAGATAGATGATCTACAGTAGATCGTCATCTGTCCGAGGTGTGGAAGCTTCTCATGCCAGGTGCATGCTAGGTGCATCGACCTATCATACGCGCGTCACAGGCGAAAAACTAATCGCCAACGATCAGTTTTTGGTGGCCCCACCGAGGCTATCGCACTGACAAACCGATAATAGCTACGTACTCGTAAATACGTTAGAATTTGCAAACCAACGTAGCCTATTGGACTGGTGCACCTATTGTGCTCGCTGACTGCAGGGTACGGTCAACTTCTATCGCACCTTAAAAATGGCTTCCAGCTGTTCCAGCTCCACCTTGGCAGGAAAAAGTGGCTTGCCAATGATGAGTTCTGCAAAAATACAGCCTACCCCCCAGCAATCCACACTCGGGCCGTAGCGCGTGGCGCCCAGCAGCAGTTCGGGAGGGCGATACCATAGCGTGATCACACGATTCGTAAGGTCCCCCGGCAGGTCACTCAGTCGTCGAGCGAGACCGAAGTCCGCGAGCTGTGCGTGGACCAAAATCAGAGGGAACGCGGTACAGCAATACGTTGTCGAGGACGGCGTCATATATTGCAAGTAGGGTGATAAGCAAGTGAACATACATGGCCGCGGCGTAACCTTATGAGTAGAACAACACCAACGCTTGCAATTTTCCTTCGGATAGTCGTACGAGTAGGTAGCGATGTCGAAAGGTATCGCACGCTTGTTGAAACAGCCAATTACGGTTCAGCAAGCTGTACGCCGTCGACAATATTCCTCCTCGGACCTTGAGTCGAAGGTGGTTGTCGATGAGAAGGTTGGAGCACTTGATATCGCGGTGGACGTACTTGTTGTCGTGAACGTATGCTAGAACTTCCAGCAGCTGCTTGAGTAGTGCCTTCATCTGGACAGGAGCAAAACTGAAGCGGGTTTGCGGGAGTGAACGTTGAATCAGCTCAGCTGAACTCGTGCTTTTTACGTGACAACGTTCCGTATATCGCCACACCATTATCGCAACGTTCTCGTGAGGTTGGCCATCTATACTGATTTAACTATCTGGGAATGCACGACTGGAGCCTATGATAGAGCCCTAGTGTGCCATTTATGCTCATCGAGCATTGGCCGATTTGATGGTTGCCCGGACACGTTGCACTATGGACATGACTTCGTCCTCAGTCTTGTAACGGCGGCCAAAGTCAGAGTATCGTGTTTTGCGCATGGAAAGCGTGGATGGCTTAACACGAGCCCCAACTACAATAAGTGCACTACATACTGACAAACAGACGTCAGACGTGCAAGGGCCCTCACTCACGAACAATTGCGATTCTTCCTATCCTGTGCGGCACGTGCAAGAGCTCCGTCACATCCCCTTCTTTCTTCTTTCAAATCGATATGCCGTTGCGATATCAACTCCAACCGATGCGATCAACGCTCCCAAGAGATACTCGTACTCACGCGATGTTGAGGTCCAGCAGCCCGGCAAGGTCGTGCTCTAAGTATTCCAGGACGATGTAAAGGCTTCCTCTGCGCTTCCTATCCGTCCGTGGGGAGTCCTTGTCGTCCTCGTCGTCGTCTTCCTGCGAAGGCCGAGCACTATAGGTTCAATCGTACCCGACTCTGCTATGCGCTGCGAAATGACAAACATGCTGTCGACGACTCACATTTCAGATACGCCGGAAGTTGTTCACGAATACAGTTATGCACATCGCCATCCATGACAATTCAATTCCGCATCAAGCGTGTTTCTATCTTCTTGTCGTTGCAGTGTACGAGCAGCACACGTGATTGAAGTGCCTCCTTAGGGAGGAACTCCCTTGAGCATTTCGAACGGAATGGGCGTCGTTCCTGAAACGGATGCCAGCCCCTTTAAAACATGTGGTGACATCGTACCAGTACATGCGGTCATATCGGTTGGGTGTGTGGGCAGTCAGTGGGAAGCTGGAAAATCGACCCAGCTACAAGCGCGTGAACGCTTTCTACCCTTGAGGACTCACATCGCCCACAGACGTGACGATCTCAAGCAGGCGAACCATGCTTGGATGGGAGAGCTCACTCAAGATCTTCATTTCCCTTATCGCCGTAACCGGGAGCTGGCATAAATACAACAGTGCGAGCAAGCATACACAGCACAGTCGGCAACGGCGTCAAAACGGTCTAATCGACTACAGTACGTCGAAATATAATATTACTGACGTGTGGGCATCTGTTGGTGTCGTATATATGGACGGTTTACGCCCGTGCGAGACGTCTAGAGCCTCCAACTCCGACGGATACGGTGTCTGCAAAAGCGGGCGAGTGCAAACTATTTAATAACTCGCATATTTCGTTTCGTCTGAAGCCGTCTTGAGAGTTGGCGGCCGTGGCCTTGCTACAGCTTAGTAGTGTGTAATTTTAAGCAGGTTTCGACGCAGGCAGCATTTACCGGTACCTGGTACCTGGTACCTGGTATGTGGTATGATACGCCGACGTTTCGTATAAAGTTTTCATGTTCTACGGGTACTATTCTGTTTGCAGCCAGTGGGCGAGGACCGGGGGCAAGACAGGAGCAACTCCACCGACTGAGAAATGGTTTTGACGGAGCGAGGCTTGCGGCATACGGTCTGGCTTGTCCGAGCTGATACGTATCGCCTGGGATGCCGTCTGGGGTCAAATGTTTCGCAGCGAATCTCTACTTTGTAACTTGCACTGTGCTGAGCTCCAAACAAAGAATCGCGCGCCATACGTCGTACAGAGCACAGCAGTTAGTAGTGGTCCCTCCATATTCGTAGTGTTGGCATGCACCAGCCAACAACACTGGCACGTTAGCGGCAACCGGCACTACTCCGCACACTACTGGTGAATCCCATCCGTGCCAAGCGATTCCACAGGCACTACGACGTAGCGGGCAACCGGCACTACGTATAGAGGGACCATTACTGTACGTATTTTGTATTGCAAAGAAAAATGCAATGGAACAGCTGAGGCATCAATGGTGTAGAATTCAGATGGCTCCCTTGGTGGCGGCGGGTAACCCGTACCAGGCACCCAGTACATTCAGATGGCTCCCTTGGTGGCGGTGGGTAACCCGTTCCAGGCACCCATACGAGCTCACAATTAATAGTCTTTCGTTCGTTTGTGCCAAATGCTGATGTTGTACCAAGTGCTACCAACACCAGCACCTTACTTATGATCGTCTATCACGCTTACAGGTACGGTATTGCGGACCCTTCCATTGGTCAAATACTGATGTTTCCGGATGTTTTATTGGTCAGCACACCAGCACCCATCCGTTCGCTGGAACCTGATACGATATTCCACCCGAACTGATCTCTCACTTGGATCTGACCGGCAGGGTCCACCAAACACCCTGATTCCACGCCGACAAAATCGAGCGTTGGCACAGCCAGCAAACAATTCCGTTGAGGGAATCGTAATAACCGCAGTACGAGTACTACTGCTGTACGTATGATGTGTACGAGGATTTGACTGCTGTCGACAAGCAGCACGACTTCACTATTGCTTCAAAGCCACCTGGTCCGTACGTGACATCGACAGGCGAAGGTCATATCACGACTCACTGGCTTACATTATATTGTCGGGTGTTCGCTCATGGTTTTGCCTGACCACCATGCCGCATCCTTCTCTCGTGTGTCGACTACTGCTGCACACGCGCATTCCCACCAGAACAACAGGCATCCATAATAACGTCAACTTGGAAGCAGACAGCAGTACGAAACCCACCTCAAGCTACGAGTATACGAGTATACATTCGAGTACGTAAAGCTTCGTACATCAATACACCTGAAATACACCGCACCTACTGCTGTACCTTAATAACACGTAGTTTCTTTCTCTCACCCCAAAGTTTTCGCTGTGGACCCGGATTTTCTTCAAAGCCACGACATCCTTCGTCACCTTGTTCCTTGCCTTGTACACCTATACGTCCAAGGTTCAGCGGATTGGTCATACTGTTGAGGGTTGAGCTTGACCTACATGGACAAGGAACCGCATCGAATAATCAACGCAGTAGACTACTACTGTATAGTTCAAGCATTGTTGGTACTGCTGTACCAAATGTACGTATCTGCTGTACCTGGCCGTAGGTCCCTTCTCCTATCTGCTCCACTTTTTCGTAGCAACATATTGCTCGTGTTCCCCAGTGCCCGGCAGGCAAACATACTGCTGTCGATCCTCCACATGTATCTCTTTGTGAGTTCATGCTATGCATGCTGTAGTCAACAGGCAGCACGTAGCATGCAGTGGACGATAATCACGATCGCGAGAGGACGGTCGGTGAAAAGCTGAAAAAAGAAAAAAGGTCAATAGGGACTTCGATATTATTTGGCATGTTTTTCATCATGACCTCCGCTGGTTTGGGTATCAAGCATCTTCCATTCTCTGCTCTGTCCTCGAGTTTGGCTCAACTAGCACAACGAGTTGTAAGTATTTGCGCTTGTCGTTGGAGCCACCATGACTGGAATCGTGGCGGCGAGCGAAGCATCACGCTTGGCTCCAGAGAGTGGCGGTCCTGACTATGGGAAGGACGTCAGGAATGCGTTCATTGCGGGAGATCAACAGGCATCAAGGTGTGTTGAGAGTTGCGAGCGAGAAGTTACCTCATTTTGACATGCCGTCATGGTTTACTCATAGTGACACCATGTGTACCTGGTATGTATGTGGCCGGGGTGTTAGACGACCAAACAAGATATTACATGCGCGCTTGAAGCACGTCACTGCTTTTTTGCTTCCTGGCTGCTTTCATTTTGCTGGTAGGAACTGTTTTGCATCTCGCACATCGATATCCACATATATACTCGTCCATGTCGAGACAAGGGAAATCTGGAAATAATGCTTGACGTTGAAAGAACGGATGAAGGGTGCGACGCCATCAATTGACCTCGAACAGAAGTGCTGTACAGATACTACAGTAGTACCTGGTAGTAATATTAATAGATGTCAGATGGCCTGCGCGCGATGACGTGTTGCCTTTGTGTATGAAGGGTAGAAGGTAGTGGCGAGAGCGTCGCGTGCCTACTCACTAATCGGAAGGTGGTGTTCCCTTCTTGGAATGGCCTACTTCAATTCATATCATTATCATACATTCTGACTGCTGTTTTGAATTTTTGTTTTGGTGGACGGCTACTCGTAGTCAGACTACTCGTATAATATGATATGAACGAGTGAGTACAAAAACGTGAGCCATAAAAATCGTACGTCTCTCCTCTCTCTTGACGGAGAATACCAAACCACGTTGAGGAGACCACGGCAGGTTGTGTGAGGGATTGCGCTGAGTTTCGGCGCACTCGTATACTGCGGGGGATTTGGTCGACGTGGATTGAATACGCGAGGTTCTACTTGAGCGTGCATGCCGTACCGTTGATGCTCTGGTTATGATAATGTGGTTCTCACATTGGTCGTACTCGTATATATACCTTGGTGTGGTGTACGAGTACGTACTGCTGTAGTTCATTTCCCTGAAACCCTGCCCTGAGCCGCTCCAAATTGCATTCGTATATACGAGTTCGTATACGTACGAGTACGATACATGCCTGGTAGCACGTGCCAGGTATGCTACCAAAGGAAGAGATTTTGAGCCGAGGGCCTTACGTATATATGTGCAGTCATGCAGATCATGCACAGATGCTCCCAGTACTCGGAGACTCCGAGTATACTCGGAGTATCGAGTACATTCCGTACTCCGAGTACTGAGAGTATTGATCGAGAGTACTGACGCCCTAAACTCTGCAAGTACTAGGAATATGAGCAGTAATGAGAGGGCCAAAATACTGCGAGTACCGGGAGTAGGATCAGCACAGAACTGAGTACAAGCAGTAACCGCAGTATCGAACTCCGAAATGTCCCACACTGATTCGTGGGACCAGTTCTTAAGGGGTTAATTATTTCGGAGTTCGATACTGCGGTTACTGCTTGTACTCGGTTCTCTCAGTACTGCTTGGGATCAGTGTGGGACATTTTTTTCAGTTCTGAATGGGTTAAGTAGGAGTATCCGACAGTATCCGCAGTACAGAACCTCGAAATACTGCGAGTATACTCGGGAGTATCGAGTACATTTCGTGCTCCGAGTACTGAGAGTATTAGAGTACTAGTGCCAGTATTGGGAGTATGAGAATATGCCTGTGAAGGCCCAAATACTGCGAGTACAAGGAGTACCCGCAGTATCGGACCCCCATATATATACTTGAAGGAATCTGGCAGTATCCGCAGTACAGAATCTCGAAATACTTCGAGTACTCGCAATATCCGAAGTACTAAACCCGAAATGCTGCGAGTACACGAAATATACGGACTATTTTTTCTCGAAAATACTTACTTCACTCCCAGAGGTGCTGAGAGCATCCATGCAATCATGGAACGGCGGGCGGTAGGGTTTACGATGCTCGACGATCATGCTACAAGCACTTCCGGTTTCAGATTCTCTGACCTGCTGTACACGTTGAACATGCTTTATTCGCGAGCGATTCCGTTCTGCCTTTTGTCCGTCGCTCACCGCATGATTCCACATACACCCCCCCGCTGGTATGATCATACGATACGCGTCATTGAGACCTGTTTTGAGCAAAGATGGGGAATGACGTCTCCCGGTACGCGCCGTCACCACGTCACGTCGGTCACGTCACCGGTTTTTGCCGTCACGATCCCGCAAACCCCTATCCCCCCCAAAAAAAACGCCTCTAAATATCTCTGAAAAGCCCTTGGAAACGTAGTACAATATTTATCTATGCCAAACGCCACATCACGTCCTGCGTCCTTTTTGTCCGTTCTGTCCCACAATGCACCGATTAGGCACACCAACGATGCACACGACGGCAACAAAAAAATCGAAAAAAATCGAGAAACAAATCGTTAAAAAAAAATCGTTAAAAAACGAAAAAAAAACAGTTTTCGATTTTATTGTAAGGCTTTTTGAAAAAACGGGGACATTTCATTCGTGTCCCCGGATTTTGCCGTCACTTGCCGTCACGTCACGCGATTGTCCATTTGCGGTCACGTCACCACCCAAAATGCCGTCACTCCCCATCTTTGGTTTTGAGGGCGTTTCCTGCTGGAGTGTGAAACGCTGCTGTGATTGAAGGAAGGAAATCTGGGGATCTGGGGTTTGTGGAGCGATACCTTACGTATACGATGTATACTGCTGTATGCTATCATACGTACGTATGGGATATAGATGAGACGGTGGGGGAATATTGAGTTTGAGTGTAGACGGTTATAGAAAAGTAGCGAGGTTGAGTGTAGAGCACAGGGCCAACATTAACATTTTCAGTAAATAATTCCAGATTCATGATATCATACAGTATCATACTCTTATCATATACCAGTACCAGGTATAGCTTGATGGCAGAACAAACTGTCTTTTTTGGCCTGTGCGAAATTGTGATACATACTAAGAGCATGAGGTACACACGTACACACGTACACACCATACAGACTCGCCCGATGTGCAGATGTGCAGGACTGATCGGCCTAAAACTTTGTGCAGGGTGTGCACCAGGGCATTAATTAGGTGTTGCGCTGTTGCGCTGGCGCAACATTTGGCCAGAATAACGGTTTTGCGCAACAGTCGCCGCGAGGCTAGTTGCGCGCAGCGCAACACGCGTTTTTGGGCGCGCAACATTTTCGCCGCAGGCTAAAAAATTGTTGCGTGTTTTTTTCTCGCCGGGGTCGAGAAAAAAAATTGGGGGTCTTTTTTTCTTGATAAATAGTCGTAATTGGACATCTTTTAGGCTTTTTAGGCGTACATTCGCCCAAAGATCGCCATTTTTTCGCTTTTTTCGCCGGCGGGCGGGGGGTGGGGGGGGTCGGGGCTTGCGGCGCCTGCGGCGCGCAACACGCGCCTCAGGCGTGTTGCGGTGCGCGCAACACTCCTTGAGTCGCCTGTTGCGCTGCTTGCAACAGACCCCGACCCACTAATTAATGCCCTGGTGTGCACCTGTGTTGCAGTGCCCACAAAATGAAATCGTTTTTTGGCCCTTTTCCTGCCAAAAAATCGACCCCTGGAAGCACCACCGCTCTATTTTTTTGTACGATATCCCGCAATTCTGCTCTAACTCCAGCCTCACCGAACGTGCGCCACCCTGCGATGGGCTTTTTGGTGCTCTCACTACAGTGAAGCAAAACGGCAGCAGTTTTCGTGACCTCTAAGCACCGCGACAAAGTCGCTGAAGTTTGAAAATGTGGTTCCAGGACATTGGATTTGTTATTTCTCATACTGTGGCCAAGTTATTTTTTGGAGCTGCAGCCATGGTGAGCAGTCCTCACGTACGTACGAATATTGAAAAAAAATATCAACGCTCGTAACTTTTTTGTGTCCCAGCTCTTCTACTCTAAAACACAGTGTTTTTTTAGTCCACATTTCTTTGTTTTTGCTGGTACGTCTCGAGCCGATTGCGGCGTCGATGATATAAATAAAAAAGTGCGCCACCCTGGTATACGTTATACCTGTCTGTACACACAATCACACGTTCAATCTTGGGCGATTTCGTTAAGGTTTACCACCGCGACAGCAGTGCCCGTGAAAATTACCTAAACTGGCGGCGTGACTGCTGGAGCTTACGTACCGGCTGTGCAAGGATGAAATTGCGTGGCCGCGGTGCATCACATTTCTCCAATTCTAGCACGACAAAGGCCAAACCAACTACAGAACAGGCTATATCGTGACTTGGTTGAGCTCGTCCGGGCGTGGTGTGTCATTGGGAGGCTTCAGTGGGGAGCACGGCGCCAGTGAACAACCACAGACTGGTGCATGTCCCAAAGTGATTGTGAGGGGCTGGTTTTTGCAAAATCCCGGTTTCAATAATAATTGACGTTATTGGCTGGAACCTCATTGTCGATTTTGTGAGCACTGCAACACAGGTGTGTGGGTGTCACTGGTCGAGGCTGACCTTTCGGCCGCCCGAGTTTTTTTGCAAAAACGCCACCATATCGCGTGACTGCCCCTGCCGACCTCGAGCCCCCCAAAGGGCAGGGGTTCGGGGTAGGGTTAGGGTTAGGTCTGGGGTCGGGTTGGTCTGGGCCGACGCGCTAGGTTGAAATTGACAATTGACCACGCACGCCCTGCACAAAGTTTTGTGCCGACCAGTCCTACCTTCACATAGCGATAGCCAAGTACATCATACCCATTCCTCATTTTGTACCTTCACCTGTTACTTCGGTTTTAGAATAGCTTTTTTACACCGGCTGGCTTCACATGCATTTTGTCCATTTTGTTTTCGGCTACGAGTACGTACATACCGGTATAGATACCAGGTACCGCACGTTTATATTTTGAAATACTCTGCCGAATTGAAAAATTCGACGACCTTGGTCGTGATCGCCAAGGCTACTCTTGTGTAAGGGAATCGGATACCGTCGAGAAAAACTACAGGAGTAACATTTTTATAAAAACAAACATATCCCTAAAATCAAGTAAAGTACATGCGGTCACCAAAAAGACACCGCTGTACGTATATCTGGCCAAAAAACGGTTAAGTAGTATTAATAACGGCTTTACAGAAACCAAAATGAAGCGGTACCTGGTATGGTATGGTATGGTATGGTAAAGCGTTTGATCCCAACAACGGGAGTGCGGTCGTAAAGGCTATAAAGCTATACACGGATCTACAGCAGAATGCCTGGTACATATATATACCAGAATGGACACAACCATGAAGATATTGCGAACCTATACTGCTGTACAGTTAGTACTCGTAATAGAAACGGAAAGAAAGACTAACGGCTGACGGGGCATGGCCCATGCCCCGTCAGCCGTTAGTCTTTCTTTCCGTTTCTATTACGAGTACTAACTGTACAGCAGTATAGGTTCGCAATATCTTCATGGTTGTGTCCATTCTGGTATATATATGTACCAGGCATTCTGCTGTAGATCCGTGTATAGCTTTATAGTCTTTACGACCGCACTCCCGTTGTTGGGATCAAACGCTTTACCATACCATACCATACCATACCAGGTACCGCTTCATTTTGGTTTCTGTAAAGCCGTTATTAATACTACTTAACCGTTTTTTGGCCAGATATACGTACAGCGGTGTCTTTTTGGTGACCGCATACGTTACCTGGTATTCGTTAATTTTGGGGGGTAATCTATTCGAAACTCACACATATATGATACGACCACGAACTTGGAGAGCTCACGGGGTTTGCAAGGTCAGTAATTGTTTCGATTAAAAAAAACGGCGGAGATATCGGTATAAAACAGAGTGTGTGACATGTGACATCATCTCCATACCTTTCCGTGAGGAGAACCTACCGCACGATTTTAAAACGAAGAGCGGGATACGATTATTTTCGCCATGCCGTAATAGAAACGGAAAGAAAGACTAACGGCTGACGGGGCATGGGTAACGGCTGACGGGGCATGGCCCATGCCCCGTCAGCCGTTAGTCTTTCTTTCCGTTTCTATTACGAGTACTAACTGTACAGCAGTATAGGTTCGCAATATCTTCATGGTTGTGTCCATTCTGGTTATATATGTACCAGGCATTCTGCTGTAGATCCGTGTATAGCTTTATAGCCTTTACGACCGCACTCCCGTTGTTGGGATCAAACGCTTTACCATACCATACCATACCATACCAGGTACCGCTTCATTTTGGTTTCTGTAAAGCCGTTATTAATACTACTTAACCGTTTTTTGGCCAGATATACGTACAGCGGTGTCTTTTTGGTGACCGCATGTACTTTACTTGATTTTAGGGATATGTTTGTTTTTATAAAAATGTTACTCCTGTAGTTTTTCTCGACGGTATCCGATTCCCTTACACAAGAGTAGCCTTGGCGATCACGACCAAGGTCGTCGAATTTTTCAATTCGGCAGAGTATTTCAAAATATAAACGTGCGGTACCTGGTATCTATACCGGTATGTACGTACTCGTAGCCGAAAACAAAATGGACAAAATGCATGTGAAGCCAGCCGGTGTAAAAAAGCTATTCTAAAACCGAAGTAACAGGTGAAGGTACAAAATGAGGAATGGGTATGATGTACTTGGCTATCGCTATGTGAAGGTAGGACTGGTCGGCACAAAACTTTGTGCAGGGCGTGCGTGGTCAATTGTCAATTTCAACCTTGCGCGTCGGCCCAGACCAACCCGACCCCAGACCTAACCCTAACCCTACCCCGAACCCCTGCCCTTTGGGGGGCTCGAGGTCGGCAGGGGCAGTCACGCGATATGGTGGCGTTTTTGCAAAAAAACTCGGGCGGCCGAAAGGTCAGCCTCGACCAGTGACACCCACACACCTGTGTTGCAGTGCTCACAAAATCGACAATTGAGGTTCCAGCCAATAACGTCAATTATTATTGAAACCGGGATTTTGCAAAAACCAGCCCCTCACAATCACTTTGGGACATGCASCCAGTCTGGGTTGTTCACTGGCGCCGTGCTCCCCACTGAAGCCTCCCAATGACACACCACGCCCGGACGAGCTCAACCAAGTCACGATATAGCCTGTTCTGTAGTTGGTTTGGCCTTTGTCGTGCTAGAATTGGAGAAATGTGATGCACCGCGGCCACGCAATTTCATCCTTGCACAGCCGGTACGTAAGCTCCAGCAGTCACGCCGCCAGTTTAGGTAATTTTCACGGGCACTGCTGTCGCGGTGGTAAACCTTAACGAAATCGCCCAAGATTGAACGTGTGATTGTGTGTACAGACAGGTATAACGTATACCAGGGTGGCGCACTTTTTTATTTATATCATCGACGCCGCAATCGGCTCGAGACGTACCAGCAAAAACAAAGAAATGTGGACTAAAAAAACACTGCGTTTTAGAGTAGAAGAGCTGGGACACAAAAAAGTTACGAGCGTTGATATTTTTTTTCAATATTCGTACGTACGTGAGGACTGCTCACCATGGCTGCAGCTCCAAAAAATAACTTGGCCACCAGTATGACAGAAATGAACAAACTCCCAATGTCCTGGGAACCACACTTTTCCCAAAAACCTTAGCGACTTTGTGCCGCGGTTGTCATACGTAAGGGTCCAATAGCCGAAAACTGCTGCCGTTTTTGCTTCAAACAGTGTACGTGAGAGCAGCCAAAAAGGCCCATCAGCAGGGTGGCGCACGGTTCGGGTGAGGGCTAGGGAGTAGTTGAGATAAGCAGAATGTGCGCGGATATGGTACAAAAAAATAGGAGTCGGGTGGTGGACTAGTCCAGGGGTCGATTTTTTGGCAGGAAAAAAAGGGGCAAAATAAAACGATATTTGCATTTTGTGGGCACGTTGGCAAACACAGGTGCACACCAAGGTGCATCTATAATTATGTGGGCAGTCCGGGGTCTGTTGCGCGCAGCGCAACAGGCGACTCAAGGAGTGTTGCGCGCACCGCAACACGCCTGAGGCGCGTGTTGCGCGCCGCAGGCGCCGCAAGCCCCGCCACCCCCCCCCCCCCGCCGCCGCCGCCGCCGCCGGAGGTGAAAAAAGCGAAAAAAGCGAAAAAAATGGCGATCTTTGGGCGAATGTACGCCTAAAAAGCCTAAAAGATGTCCAATTACGACTATTTATCAAGAAAAAAAGACCCCCAAATTTTTTTTCTCGACCCCGGCGAGAAAAAAACGCGCAACAATTTTTTTTGCCTGCGGCGAAAATGTTGCGCGCCCAAAAACGCGTGTTGCGCTGCGCGCAACTAGCCTCGCGGCGACTGTTGCGCAAAACCGTTATTTTGGCCAAATGTTGCGCCAGCGCAACAGCGCAACACCTAATTAATGCCTTGGTGCAACACCCTGCACAAAGTTTTTAGGCCGATCGGTCCTGCTACAATCTGGCACATCGGGCGATGTCTGTATGGTGTGTTACGTGTGTGTACCTCGATAGCTCTTATTAGTATGTATCACAATTTCGCACAGGGCCAAAAAAGACAGTTTGTTCTGCCATTCAAGCGTATACTCTTGGGTACTGGTACTATGATAAGGTAATCGATACTCGTATGATATCATGTGAATCTTGGACATTATTTACTGAAAATGGTTAATGTTTGGCCCTCGTGTGCTCTACACTCATACCTCGCTACTTTTCTGATAACCGCTCTACACTCATAACTCAAATATTCCCCCACCGTGCTCATCTATATCCCCATACGTTACGGTCATGATACGCCCTACAGGAACAGTATACATCGTATACCGTAAGGTGATCGCTCCACAAACCCCAGCATCCCAGATTTCCTTCTTCAATATCAGCAGCGGCTTTTCACACTCCGAGCAGCAAACACGCCCTCCGCAACCAAAGATGGGGAGTGACGGCATTTTGGGTGGTGACGTGACCGCAAATGGACAATCGCGTGACGTGACGGCAAGTGACGGCAAAATCCGGGGACACGAATGAAATGTCCCCGTTTTTTCAAAAAGCCTTACAATAAAATCGAAAACTGTTTTTTTTTCGTTTTTTTTAACGTTTTTTTTTAACGATTTGTTTCTCGATTTTTTTCGATTTTTTTGTTGCCGTCGTGTGCATCGTTGGTGTGCGTAGGTGCATTGTGGGACAGAACGGACAAAAAGGACGCAGGACGTGATGTGGCGTTTGGCATAGATGAATATTGTACTACGTTTCCAAGGGCTTTTCAGAGATATTTGGAGGCGTTTTTTTTGGGGGGGATAGGGGTTTGCGGGATCGTGACGGCAAAAACCGGTGACGTGACCGACGTGACGTGGTGACGGCGCGTACCGGGAGACGTCATTCCCCATCTTTGCTCAAAACAGGTCTCCAATGACGGCTATCGTATGGGATCATACCAGCGGGGGGTTGTATGCTGGAATCATGCGGTGAGCGACGGACAAAAGGCAGAACGGAATCGTCTGCGGAAAATTAAAGCATGTGCGAACTGTGTACAGCAGGTCAGAGAATCTGAAACCGGATATGTGCTTGTAGCTGATCCGGCGAGCATCGTAAAACGCCTACCGCTCTCCGCCGTTCCATGATTGCATTGGAGCTCTCCAGTCACCGCTGGGAGAGTGAAGTGAAGTATTTTTCGGAGAAAAAATAGTCCGCTATATTTCGTAGCTACTGCGCGCATTTCGGGATCTTAGTACTTCGGATATTGCGGAAGTACTCGATAGTATTTCGAGTTCTGTACTTGACGGGTACGTGCCCAGACTTCCATTCGTTATATATGGGGGTCCGGATACTGCGACGGTACTCATTGTACTGCAGTATGTTGGGCCTTCACAGGCATATTCTCATACTCCCAAATACTGGCACTAGTTAACTCTTAATACTCTTGCCAGTACTCGGAGTTACGAAATTGTACCTTCTTTCGTACTCCCGATTATACTCGAAGTAATTTCGGAGTTGTTCTGTCTGCGGATACTGTCGGATAACTCTTACTTAACCCATTCAGCAACTGAAAAATGTCCCACACATGATCCCAAGCAGTACTAGAGAACCGAGTAACAAGCAGTAACCGCAGTACGTATCGACACTCCAAATAAATTAACCCCTTGAAGAACTGGGTCCCACGACATCTATGTGGACATGTATCGAGTTCGATAACTGCGGTTACTGCTTGTACTCGTCTGTGCCTGATCCTACTCCCGGTAATCGCCAGTTATTTTGGCCTGCTCAATTTTACTGCTCATATTTCCTCAGTACTTGCAGAGTTTAGGGCGTCCAGTACTCTCGATCAATACTCTCAGTACTCGGAGTACGGAATGTACTCGATACTCCGAGATATACTACGCGGACGATACTCCGTGAAAAAAGTACTGGGAAGCATACTGTGAACAAATAGTGAGATCTGAATCATAAGACTGCACTATATACGCTCAAGGCCCGATCGGCACAAGTCTTCCTTATGGTAGCTACTGGCACGTGCTTACCAGGCATGTATCGTTACTCGTACGTATACGAACTCGTATATACGAATGCAATTTGGAGCGGCTCAGGGCAGGGTTTCAGGGAAATGAACTACAGCAGTACGTACTCGTACACCACACCAAGGTATATATACGAGTACGACCAATGTGAGAACCACATTATCATAACCAGAGCATCAACGGTACGGCATGCACGCTCAAGTAGAACCTCGCGTATTCAATCCACGTCGACCAAATCCCCCGCAGTATACGAGTGCGCCGAAACTCAGCGCAATCCCTCACACAACCTGCCGTGGTCTCCTCAACGTGGTTTGGTATTCTCCGTCAAGAGAGAGGAGAGACGTACGATTTTTATGGCTCACGTTTTTGTACTCACTCGTTCATATCATATTATACGAGTAGTCTGTGACTACGAGTAGCCGTCCACCAAAACAAAAATTCAAAACAGCAGTCAGAATGTATGATAATGATATGAATTGAAGTAGGCCATTCCAAGAAGGGAACACCACCTTCCGATTAGTGAGTAGGCACGCGACGCTCTCGCCACTACCTTCTACCCTTCATACACAAAGGCAACACGTCATCGCGCGCAGGCCATCTGACATCTATTAATATTACTACCAGGTACTACTGTAGTATCTGTACAGCACTTCTGTTCGAGGTCAATTGATGGCGTCGCACCCTTCATCCGTTCTTTCAACGTCAAGCATTATTTCCAGATTTCCCTTGTCTCGACATGGACGAGTATATATGTGGATATCGATGTGCGAGATGCAAAACAGTTCCTACCAGCAAAATGAAAGCAGCCAGGAAGCAAAAAAGCAGTGACGTGCTTCAAGCGCGCATGTAATATCTTGTTTGGTCGTCTAACACCCCGGCCACATACATACCAGGTACACATGGTGTCACTATGAGTAAACCATGACGGCATCTCAAAATGAGGTAACTTCTCGCTCGCAACTCTCAACACACCTTGATGCCTGTTGATCTCCCGCAATGAACGCATTCCTGACGTCCTTCCCATAGTCAGGACCGCCACTCTCTGGAGCCAAGCGTGATGCTTCGCTCGCCGCCACGATTCCAGTCATGGTGGCTCCAACGACAAGCGCAAATACTTACAACTCGTTGTGCTAGTTGAGCCAAACTCGAGGACAGAGCAGAGAATGGAAGATGCTTGATACCCAAACCAGCGGAGGTCATGATGAAAAACATGCCAAATAATATCGAAGTCCCTATTGACCTTTTTTCTTTTTTCAGCTTTTCACCGACCGTCCTCTCGCGATCGTGATTATCGTCCACTGCATGCTACGTGCTGCCTGTTGACTACAGCATGCATAGCATGAACTCACAAAGAGATACATGTGGAGGATCGACAGCAGTATGTTTGCCTGCCGGGCACTGGGGAACACGAGCAATATGTTGCTACGAAAAAGTGGAGCAGATAGGAGAAGGGACCTACGGCCAGGTACAGCAGATACGTACATTTGGTACAGCAGTACCAACAATGCTTGAACTATACAGTAGTAGTCTACTGCGTTGATTATTCGATGCGGTTCCTTGTCCATGTAGGTCAAGCTCAACCCTCAACAGTATGACCAATCCGCTGAACCTTGGACGTATAGGTGTACAAGGCAAGGAACAAGGTGACGAAGGATGTCGTGGCTTTGAAGAAAATCCGGGTCCACAGCGAAAACTTTGGGGTGAGAGAAAGAAACTACGTGTTAAGGTACAGCAGTAGGTGCGGTGTATTTCAGGTGTATTGATGTACGAAGCTTTACGTACTCGAATGTATACTCGTATACTCGTAGCTTGAGGTGGGTTTCGTACTGCTGTCTGCTTCCAAGTTGACGTTATTATGGATGCCTGTTGTTCTGGTGGGAATGCGCGTGTGCAGCAGTAGTCGACACACGAGAGAAGGATGCGGCATGGTGGTCAGGCAAAACCATGAGCGAACACCCGACAATATAATGTAAGCCAGTGAGTCGTGATATGACCTTCGCCTGTCGATGTCACGTACGGACCAGGTGGCTTTGAAGCAATAGTGAAGTCGTGCTGCTTGTCGACACGTTACCTGGTATTCGTTAATTTTGGGGGGTAATCTATTCGAAACTCACACATATATGATACGACCACGAACTTGGAGAGCTCACGGGGTTTGCAAGGTCAGTAATTGTTTCGATTAAAAAAAACGGCGGAGATATCGGTATAAAACAGAGTGTGTGACATGTGACATCATCTCCATACCTTTCCGTGAGGAGAACCTACCGCACGATTTTAAAACGAAGAGCGGGATACGATTATTTTCGCCATGCCGTAATAGAAACGGAAAGAAAGACTAACGGCTGACGGGGCATGGGTAACGGCTGACGGGGCATGGCCCATGCCCCGTCAGCCGTTAGTCTTTCTTTCCGTTTCTATTACGAGTACTAACTGTACAGCAGTATAGGTTCGCAATATCTTCATGGTTGTGTCCATTCTGGTTWTATATATGTACCAGGCATTCTGCTGTAGATCCGTGTATAGCTTTATAGTCTTTACGACCGCACTCCCGTTGTTGGGATCAAACGCTTTACCATACCATACCATACCATACCAGGTACCGCTTCATTTTGGTTTCTGTAAAGCCGTTATTAATACTACTTAACCGTTTTTTGGCCAGATATACGTACAGCGGTGTCTTTTTGGTGACCGCATGTACTTTACTTGATTTTAGGGATATGTTTGTTTTTATAAAAATGTTACTCCTGTAGTTTTTCTCGACGGTATCCGATTCCCTTACACAAGAGTAGCCTTGGCGATCACGACCAAGGTCGTCGAATTTTTCAATTCGGCAGAGTATTTCAAAATATAAACGTGCGGTACCTGGTATCTATACCGGTATGTACGTACTCGTAGCCGAAAACAAAATGGACAAAATGCATGTGAAGCCAGCCGGTGTAAAAAAGCTATTCTAAAACCGAAGTAACAGGTGAAGGTACAAAATGAGGAATGGGTATGATGTACTTGGCTATCGCTATGTGAAGGTAGGACTGGTCGGCACAAAACTTTGTGCAGGGCGTGCGTGGTCAATTGTCAATTTCAACCTWTGCGCGTCGGCCCAGACCAACCCGACCCCAGACCTAACCCTAACCCTACCCCGAACCCCTGCCCTTTGGGGGGCTCGAGGTCGGCAGGGGCAGTCACGCGATATGGTGGCGTTTTTGCAAAAAAACTCGGGCGGCCGAAAGGTCAGCCTCGACCAGTGACACCCACACACCTGTGTTGCAGTGCTCACAAAATCGACAATTKAGGTTCCAGCCAATAACGTCAATTATTATTGAAACCGGGATTTTGCAAAAACCAGCCCCTCACAATCACTTTGGGACATGCACAGTCTGCGGTTGTTCACTGGCGCCGTGCTCCCCACTGAAGCCTCCCAATGACACACCACGCCCGGACGAGCTCAACCAAGTCACGATATAGCCTGTTCTGTAGTTGGTTTGGCCTTTGTCGTGCTAGAATTGGAGAAATGTGATGCACCGCGGCCACGCAATTTCATCCTTGCACAGCCGGTACGTAAGCTCCAGCAGTCACGCCGCCAGTTTAGGTAATTTTCACGGGCACTGCTGTCGCGGTGGTAAACCTTAACGAAATCGCCCAAGATTGAACGTGTGATTGTGTGTACAGACAGGTATAACGTATACCAGGGTGGCGCACTTTTTTATTTATATCATCGACGCCGCAATCGGCTCGAGACGTACCAGCAAAAACAAAGAAATGTGGACTAAAAAAACACTGCGTTTTAGAGTAGAAGAGCTGGGACACAAAAAAGTTACGAGCGTTGATATTTTTTTTCAATATTCGTACGTACGTGAGGACTGCTCACCATGGCTGCAGCTCCAAAAAATAACTTGGCCACAGTATGAGAAATAACAAATCCAATGTCCTGGAACCACATTTTCAAACTTCAGCGACTTTGTCGCGGTGCTTAGAGGTCACGAAAACTGCTGCCGTTTTGCTTCACTGTAGTGAGAGCACCAAAAAGCCCATCGCAGGGTGGCGCACGTTCGGTGAGGCTGGAGTTAGAGCAGAATTGCGGGATATCGTACAAAAAAATAGAGCGGTGGTGCTTCCAGGGGTCGATTTTTTGGCAGGAAAAGGGCCAAAAAACGATTTCATTTTGTGGGCACTGCAACACAGGTGCACACCAGGGCATTAATTAGTGGGTCGGGGTCTGTTGCGAGCAGCGCAACAGGCGACTCAAGGAGTGTTGCGCGCACCGCAACACGCCTGAGGCGCGTGTTGCGCGCCGCAGGCGCCGCAAGCCCCGCCCCCCCCCCCCCCCCCCGCCGCCGCCGCCGCCGGAGGTGAAAAAAGCGAAAAAAGCGAAAAAATGGCGATCTTTGGGCGAATGTACGCCTAAAAAGCCTAAAAGATGTCCAATTACGACTATTTATCAAGAAAAAAAGACCCCCAAATTTTTTTTCTCGACCCCGGCGAGAAAAAAACGCGCAACAATTTTTTTTGCCTGCGGCGAAAATGTTGCGCGCCCAAAAACGCGTGTTGCGCTGCGCGCAACTAGCCTCGCGGCGACTGTTGCGCAAAACCGTTATTTTGGCCAAATGTTGCGCCAGCGCAACAGCGCAACACCTAATTAATGCCTTGGTGCAACACCCTGCACAAAGTTTTTAGGCCGATCGGTCCTGCTACAATCTGGCACATCGGGCGATGTCTGTATGGTGTGTTACGTGTGTGTACCTCGATAGCTCTTATTAGTATGTATCACAATTTCGCACAGGGCCAAAAAAGACAGTTTGTTCTGCCATTCAAGCGTATACTCTTGGGTACTGGTACTATGATAAGGTAATCGATACTCGTATGATATCATGTGAATCTTGGACATTATTTACTGAAAATGGTTAATGTTTGGCCCTCGTGTGCTCTACACTCATACCTCGCTACTTTTCTGATAACCGCTCTACACTCATAACTCAAATATTCCCCCACCGTGCTCATCTATATCCCCATACGTTACGGTCATGATACGCCCTACAGGAACAGTATACATCGTATACCGTAAGGTGATCGCTCCACAAACCCCAGCATCCCAGATTTCCTTCTTCAATATCAGCAGCGGCTTTTCACACTCCGAGCAGCAAACACGCCCTCCGCAACCAAAGATGGGGAGTGACGGCATTTTGGGTGGTGACGTGACCGCAAATGGACAATCGCGTGACGTGACGGCAAGTGACGGCAAAATCCGGGGACACGAATGAAATGTCCCCGTTTTTTCAAAAAGCCTTACAATAAAATCGAAAACTGTTTTTTTTTCGTTTTTTTTAACGTTTTTTTTTAACGATTTGTTTCTCGATTTTTTTCGATTTTTTTGTTGCCGTCGTGTGCATCGTTGGTGTGCGTAGGTGCATTGTGGGACAGAACGGACAAAAAGGACGCAGGACGTGATGTGGCGTTTGGCATAGATGAATATTGTACTACGTTTCCAAGGGCTTTTCAGAGATATTTGGAGGCGTTTTTTTTGGGGGGGATAGGGGTTTGCGGGATCGTGACGGCAAAAACCGGTGACGTGACCGACGTGACGTGGTGACGGCGCGTACCGGGAGACGTCATTCCCCATCTTTGCTCAAAACAGGTCTCCAATGACGGCTATCGTATGGGATCATACCAGCGGGGGGTTGTATGCTGGAATCATGCGGTGAGCGACGGACAAAAGGCAGAACGGAATCGTCTGCGGAAAATTAAAGCATGTGCGAACTGTGTACAGCAGGTCAGAGAATCTGAAACCGGATATGTGCTTGTAGCTGATCCGGCGAGCATCGTAAAACGCCTACCGCTCTCCGCCGTTCCATGATTGCATTGGAGCTCTCCAGTCACCGCTGGGAGAGTGAAGTGAAGTATTTTTCGGAGAAAAAATAGTCCGCTATATTTCGTAGCTACTGCGCGCATTTCGGGATCTTAGTACTTCGGATATTGCGGAAGTACTCGATAGTATTTCGAGTTCTGTACTTGACGGGTACGTGCCCAGACTTCCATTCGTTATATATGGGGGTCCGGATACTGCGACGGTACTCATTGTACTGCAGTATGTTGGGCCTTCACAGGCATATTCTCATACTCCCAAATACTGGCACTAGTTAACTCTTAATACTCTTGCCAGTACTCGGAGTTACGAAATTGTACCTTCTTTCGTACTCCCGATTATACTCGAAGTAATTTCGGAGTTGTTCTGTCTGCGGATACTGTCGGATAACTCTTACTTAACCCATTCAGCAACTGAAAAATGTCCCACACATGATCCCAAGCAGTACTAGAGAACCGAGTAACAAGCAGTAACCGCAGTACGTATCGACACTCCAAATAAATTAACCCCTTGAAGAACTGGGTCCCACGACATCTATGTGGACATGTATCGAGTTCGATAACTGCGGTTACTGCTTGTACTCGTCTGTGCCTGATCCTACTCCCGGTAATCGCCAGTTATTTTGGCCTGCTCAATTTTACTGCTCATATTTCCTCAGTACTTGCAGAGTTTAGGGCGTCCAGTACTCTCGATCAATACTCTCAGTACTCGGAGTACGGAATGTACTCGATACTCCGAGATATACTACGCGGACGATACTCCGTGAAAAAAGTACTGGGAAGCATACTGTGAACAAATAGTGAGATCTGAATCATAAGACTGCACTATATACGCTCAAGGCCCGATCGGCACAAGTCTTCCTTATGGTAGCTACTGGCACGTGCTTACCAGGCATGTATCGTTACTCGTACGTATACGAACTCGTATATACGAATGCAATTTGGAGCGGCTCAGGGCAGGGTTTCAGGGAAATGAACTACAGCAGTACGTACTCGTACACCACACCAAGGTATATATACGAGTACGACCAATGTGAGAACCACATTATCATAACCAGAGCATCAACGGTACGGCATGCACGCTCAAGTAGAACCTCGCGTATTCAATCCACGTCGACCAAATCCCCCGCAGTATACGAGTGCGCCGAAACTCAGCGCAATCCCTCACACAACCTGCCGTGGTCTCCTCAACGTGGTTTGGTATTCTCCGTCAAGAGAGAGGAGAGACGTACGATTTTTATGGCTCACGTTTTTGTACTCACTCGTTCATATCATATTATACGAGTAGTCTGTGACTACGAGTAGCCGTCCACCAAAACAAAAATTCAAAACAGCAGTCAGAATGTATGATAATGATATGAATTGAAGTAGGCCATTCCAAGAAGGGAACACCACCTTCCGATTAGTGAGTAGGCACGCGACGCTCTCGCCACTACCTTCTACCCTTCATACACAAAGGCAACACGTCATCGCGCGCAGGCCATCTGACATCTATTAATATTACTACCAGGTACTACTGTAGTATCTGTACAGCACTTCTGTTCGAGGTCAATTGATGGCGTCGCACCCTTCATCCGTTCTTTCAACGTCAAGCATTATTTCCAGATTTCCCTTGTCTCGACATGGACGAGTATATATGTGGATATCGATGTGCGAGATGCAAAACAGTTCCTACCAGCAAAATGAAAGCAGCCAGGAAGCAAAAAAGCAGTGACGTGCTTCAAGCGCGCATGTAATATCTTGTTTGGTCGTCTAACACCCCGGCCACATACCAGGTACACATGGTGTCACTATGAGTAAACCATGACGGCATGTCAAAATGAGGTAACTTCTCGCTCGCAACTCTCAACACACCTTGATGCCTGTTGATCTCCCGCAATGAACGCATTCCTGACGTCCTTCCCATAGTCAGGACCGCCACTCTCTGGAGCCAAGCGTGATGCTTCGCTCGCCGCCACGATTCCAGTCATGGTGGCTCCAACGACAAGCGCAAATACTTACAACTCGTTGTGCTAGTTGAGCCAAACTCGAGGACAGAGCAGAGAATGGAAGATGCTTGATACCCAAACCAGCGGAGGTCATGATGAAAAACATGCCAAATAATATCGAAGTCCCTATTGACCTTTTTTCAGCTTTTCACCGACCGTCCTCTCGCGATCGTGATTATCGTCCACTGCATGCTACGTGCTGCCTGTTGACTACAGCATGCATAGCATGAACTCACAAAGAGATACATGTGGAGGATCGACAGCAGTATGTTTGCCTGCCGGGCACTGGGGAACACGAGCAATATGTTGCTACGAAAAAGTGGAGCAGATAGGAGAAGGGACCTACGGCCAGGTACAGCAGATACGTACATTTGGTACAGCAGTACCAACAATGCTTGAACTATACAGTAGTAGTCTACTGCGTTGATTATTCGATGCGGTTCCTTGTCCATGTAGGTCAAGCTCAACCCTCAACAGTATGACCAATCCGCTGAACCTTGGACGTATAGGTGTACAAGGCAAGGAACAAGGTGACGAAGGATGTCGTGGCTTTGAAGAAAATCCGGGTCCACAGCGAAAACTTTGGGGTGAGAGAAAGAAACTACGTGTTAAGGTACAGCAGTAGGTGCGGTGTATTTCAGGTGTATTGATGTACGAAGCTTTACGTACTCGAATGTATACTCGTATACTCGTAGCTTGAGGTGGGTTTCGTACTGCTGTCTGCTTCCAAGTTGACGTTATTATGGATGCCTGTTGTTCTGGTGGGAATGCGCGTGTGCAGCAGTAGTCGACACACGAGAGAAGGATGCGGCATGGTGGTCAGGCAAAACCATGAGCGAACACCCGACAATATAATGTAAGCCAGTGAGTCGTGATATGACCTTCGCCTGTCGATGTCACGTACGGACCAGGTGGCTTTGAAGCAATAGTGAAGTCGTGCTGCTTGTCGACNGTCGACAAGCAGCACGACTTCACTATTGCTTCAAAGCCACCTGGTCCGTACGTGACATCGACAGGCGAAGGTCATATCACGACTCACTGGCTTACATTATATTGTCGGGTGTTCGCTCATGGTTTTGCCTGACCACCATGCCGCATCCTTCTCTCGTGTGTCGACTACTGCTGCACACGCGCATTCCCACCAGAACAACAGGCATCCATAATAACGTCAACTTGGAAGCAGACAGCAGTACGAAACCCACCTCAAGCTACGAGTATACGAGTATACATTCGAGTACGTAAAGCTTCGTACATCAATACACCTGAAATACACCGCACCTACTGCTGTACCTTAACACGTAGTTTCTTTCTCTCACCCCAAAGTTTTCGCTGTGGACCCGGATTTTCTTCAAAGCCACGACATCCTTCGTCACCTTGTTCCTTGCCTTGTACACCTATACGTCCAAGGTTCAGCGGATTGGTCATACTGTTGAGGGTTGAGCTTGACCTACATGGACAAGGAACCGCATCGAATAATCAACGCAGTAGACTACTACTGTATAGTTCAAGCATTGTTGGTACTGCTGTACCAAATGTACGTATCTGCTGTACCTGGCCGTAGGTCCCTTCTCCTATCTGCTCCACTTTTTCGTAGCAACATATTGCTCGTGTTCCCCAGTGCCCGGCAGGCAAACATACTGCTGTCGATCCTCCACATGTATCTCTTTGTGAGTTCATGCTATGCATGCTGTAGTCAACAGGCAGCACGTAGCATGCAGTGGACGATAATCACGATCGCGAGAGGACGGTCGGTGAAAAGCTGAAAAAAGAAAAAAGGTCAATAGGGACTTCGATATTATTTGGCATGTTTTTCATCATGACCTCCGCTGGTTTGGGTATCAAGCATCTTCCATTCTCTGCTCTGTCCTCGAGTTTGGCTCAACTAGCACAACGAGTTGTAAGTATTTGCGCTTGTCGTTGGAGCCACCATGACTGGAATCGTGGCGGCGAGCGAAGCATCACGCTTGGCTCCAGAGAGTGGCGGTCCTGACTATGGGAAGGACGTCAGGAATGCGTTCATTGCGGGAGATCAACAGGCATCAAGGTGTGTTGAGAGTTGCGAGCGAGAAGTTACCTCATTTTGACATGCCGTCATGGTTTACTCATAGTGACACCATGTGTACCTGGTATGTGGCCGGGGTGTTAGACGACCAAACAAGATATTACATGCGCGCTTGAAGCACGTCACTGCTTTTTTGCTTCCTGGCTGCTTTCATTTTGCTGGTAGGAACTGTTTTGCATCTCGCACATCGATATCCACATATATACTCGTCCATGTCGAGACAAGGGAAATCTGGAAATAATGCTTGACGTTGAAAGAACGGATGAAGGGTGCGACGCCATCAATTGACCTCGAACAGAAGTGCTGTACAGATACTACAGTAGTACCTGGTAGTAATATTAATAGATGTCAGATGGCCTGCGCGCGATGACGTGTTGCCTTTGTGTATGAAGGGTAGAAGGTAGTGGCGAGAGCGTCGCGTGCCTACTCACTAATCGGAAGGTGGTGTTCCCTTCTTGGAATGGCCTACTTCAATTCATATCATTTATCATCATACATTCTGACTGCTGTTTTGAATTTTTGTTTTGGTGGACGGCTACTCGTAGTCACAGACTACTCGTATAATATGATATGAACGAGTGAGTACAAAAACGTGAGCCATAAAAATCGTACGTCTCTCCTCTCTCTTGACGGAGAATACCAAACCACGTTGAGGAGACCACGGCAGGTTGTGTGAGGGATTGCGCTGAGTTTCGGCGCACTCGTATACTGCGGGGGATTTGGTCGACGTGGATTGAATACGCGAGGTTCTACTTGAGCGTGCATGCCGTACCGTTGATGCTCTGGTTATGATAATGTGGTTCTCACATTGGTCGTACTCGTATATATACCTTGGTGTGGTGTACGAGTACGTACTGCTGTAGTTCATTTCCCTGAAACCCTGCCCTGAGCCGCTCCAAATTGCATTCGTATATACGAGTTCGTATACGTACGAGTAACGATACATGCCTGGTAAGCACGTGCCAGTAGCTACCATAAGGAAGACTTGTGCCGATCGGGCCTTGAGCGTATATAGTGCAGTCTTATGATTCAGATCTCACTATTTGTTCACAGTATGCTTCCCAGTACTTTTTTCACGGAGTATCGTCCGCGTAGTATATCTCGGAGTATCGAGTACATTCCGTACTCCGAGTACTGAGAGTATTGATCGAGAGTACTGGACGCCCTAAACTCTGCAAGTACTGAGGAAATATGAGCAGTAAAATTGAGCAGGCCAAAATAACTGGCGATTACCGGGAGTAGGATCAGGCACAGACGAGTACAAGCAGTAACCGCAGTTATCGAACTCGATACATGTCCACATAGATGTCGTGGGACCCAGTTCTTCAAGGGGTTAATTTATTTGGAGTGTCGATACGTACTGCGGTTACTGCTTGTTACTCGGTTCTCTAGTACTGCTTGGGATCATGTGTGGGACATTTTTCAGTTGCTGAATGGGTTAAGTAAGAGTTATCCGACAGTATCCGCAGACAGAACAACTCCGAAATTACTTCGAGTATAATCGGGAGTACGAAAGAAGGTACAATTTCGTAACTCCGAGTACTGGCAAGAGTATTAAGAGTTAACTAGTGCCAGTATTTGGGAGTATGAGAATATGCCTGTGAAGGCCCAACATACTGCAGTACAATGAGTACCGTCGCAGTATCCGGACCCCCATATATAACGAATGGAAGTCTGGGCACGTACCCGTCAAGTACAGAACTCGAAATACTATCGAGTACTTCCGCAATATCCGAAGTACTAAGATCCCGAAATGCGCGCAGTAGCTACGAAATATAGCGGACTATTTTTTCTCCGAAAAATACTTCACTTCACTCTCCCAGCGGTGACTGGAGAGCTCCAATGCAATCATGGAACGGCGGAGAGCGGTAGGCGTTTTACGATGCTCGCCGGATCAGCTACAAGCACATATCCGGTTTCAGATTCTCTGACCTGCTGTACACAGTTCGCACATGCTTTAATTTTCCGCAGACGATTCCGTTCTGCCTTTTGTCCGTCGCTCACCGCATGATTCCAGCATACAACCCCCCGCTGGTATGATCCCATACGATAGCCGTCATTGGAGACCTGTTTTGAGCAAAGATGGGGAATGACGTCTCCCGGTACGCGCCGTCACCACGTCACGTCGGTCACGTCACCGGTTTTTGCCGTCACGATCCCGCAAACCCCTATCCCCCCCAAAAAAAACGCCTCCAAATATCTCTGAAAAGCCCTTGGAAACGTAGTACAATATTCATCTATGCCAAACGCCACATCACGTCCTGCGTCCTTTTTGTCCGTTCTGTCCCACAATGCACCTACGCACACCAACGATGCACACGACGGCAACAAAAAAATCGAAAAAAATCGAGAAACAAATCGTTAAAAAAAAACGTTAAAAAAAACGAAAAAAAAACAGTTTTCGATTTTATTGTAAGGCTTTTTGAAAAAACGGGGACATTTCATTCGTGTCCCCGGATTTTGCCGTCACTTGCCGTCACGTCACGCGATTGTCCATTTGCGGTCACGTCACCACCCAAAATGCCGTCACTCCCCATCTTTGGTTGCGGAGGGCGTGTTTGCTGCTCGGAGTGTGAAAAGCCGCTGCTGATATTGAAGAAGGAAATCTGGGATGCTGGGGTTTGTGGAGCGATCACCTTACGGTATACGATGTATACTGTTCCTGTAGGGCGTATCATGACCGTAACGTATGGGGATATAGATGAGCACGGTGGGGGAATATTTGAGTTATGAGTGTAGAGCGGTTATCAGAAAAGTAGCGAGGTATGAGTGTAGAGCACACGAGGGCCAAACATTAACCATTTTCAGTAAATAATGTCCAAGATTCACATGATATCATACGAGTATCGATTACCTTATCATAGTACCAGTACCCAAGAGTATACGCTTGAATGGCAGAACAAACTGTCTTTTTTGGCCCTGTGCGAAATTGTGATACATACTAATAAGAGCTATCGAGGTACACACACGTAACACACCATACAGACATCGCCCGATGTGCCAGATTGTAGCAGGACCGATCGGCCTAAAAACTTTGTGCAGGGTGTTGCACCAAGGCATTAATTAGGTGTTGCGCTGTTGCGCTGGCGCAACATTTGGCCAAAATAACGGTTTTGCGCAACAGTCGCCGCGAGGCTAGTTGCGCGCAGCGCAACACGCGTTTTTGGGCGCGCAACATTTTCGCCGCAGGCAAAAAAAATTGTTGCGCGTTTTTTTCTCGCCGGGGTCGAGAAAAAAAATTTGGGGGTCTTTTTTTCTTGATAAATAGTCGTAATTGGACATCTTTTAGGCTTTTTAGGCGTACATTCGCCCAAAGATCGCCATTTTTTCGCTTTTTTCGCTTTTTTCACCTCCGGCGGCGGCGGCGGCGGGGGGGGGGGGGGGGGGCGGGGCTTGCGGCGCCTGCGGCGCGCAACACGCGCCTCAGGCGTGTTGCGGTGCGCGCAACACTCCTTGAGTCGCCTGTTGCGCTGCGCGCAACAGACCCCGACCCACTAATTAATGCCCTGGTGTGCACCTGTGTTGCAGTGCCCACAAAATGAAATCGTTTTTTGGCCCTTTTCCTGCCAAAAAATCGACCCCTGGAAGCACCACCGCTCTATTTTTTTGTACGATATCCCGCAATTCTGCTCTAACTCCAGCCTCACCGAACGTGCGCCACCCTGCGATGGGCTTTTTGGTGCTCTCACTACAGTGAAGCAAAACGGCAGCAGTTTTCGTGACCTCTAAGCACCGCGACAAAGTCGCTGAAGTTTGAAAATGTGGTTCCAGGACATTGGATTTGTTATTTCTCATACTGTGGCCAAGTTATTTTTTGGAGCTGCAGCCATGGTGAGCAGTCCTCACGTACGTACGAATATTGAAAAAAAATATCAACGCTCGTAACTTTTTTGTGTCCCAGCTCTTCTACTCTAAAACGCAGTGTTTTTTTAGTCCACATTTCTTTGTTTTTGCTGGTACGTCTCGAGCCGATTGCGGCGTCGATGATATAAATAAAAAAGTGCGCCACCCTGGTATACGTTACCTGTCTGTACACACAATCACACGTTCAATCTTGGGCGATTTCGTTAAGGTTTACCACCGCGACAGCAGTGCCCGTGAAAATTACCTAAACTGGCGGCGTGACTGCTGGAGCTTACGTACCGGCTGTGCAAGGATGAAATTGCGTGGCCGCGGTGCATCACATTTCTCCAATTCTAGCACGACAAAGGCCAAACCAACTACAGAACAGGCTATATCGTGACTTGGTTGAGCTCGTCCGGGCGTGGTGTGTCATTGGGAGGCTTCAGTGGGGAGCACGGCGCCAGTGAACAACCGCAGACTGCTGCATGTCCCAAAGTGATTGTGAGGGGCTGGTTTTTGCAAAATCCCGGTTTCAATAATAATTGACGTTATTGGCTGGAACCTAATTGTCGATTTTGTGAGCACTGCAACACAGGTGTGTGGGTGTCACTGGTCGAGGCTGACCTTTCGGCCGCCCGAGTTTTTTTGCAAAAACGCCACCATATCGCGTGACTGCCCCTGCCGACCTCGAGCCCCCCAAAGGGCAGGGGTTCGGGGTAGGGTTAGGGTTAGGTCTGGGGTCGGGTTGGTCTGGGCCGACGCGCAWAGGTTGAAATTGACAATTGACCACGCACGCCCTGCACAAAGTTTTGTGCCGACCAGTCCTACCTTCACATAGCGATAGCCAAGTACATCATACCCATTCCTCATTTTGTACCTTCACCTGTTACTTCGGTTTTAGAATAGCTTTTTTACACCGGCTGGCTTCACATGCATTTTGTCCATTTTGTTTTCGGCTACGAGTACGTACATACCGGTATAGATACCAGGTACCGCACGTTTATATTTTGAAATACTCTGCCGAATTGAAAAATTCGACGACCTTGGTCGTGATCGCCAAGGCTACTCTTGTGTAAGGGAATCGGATACCGTCGAGAAAAACTACAGGAGTAACATTTTTATAAAAACAAACATATCCCTAAAATCAAGTAAAGTACATGCGGTCACCAAAAAGACACCGCTGTACGTATATCTGGCCAAAAAACGGTTAAGTAGTATTAATAACGGCTTTACAGAAACCAAAATGAAGCGGTACCTGGTATGGTATGGTATGGTATGGTAAAGCGTTTGATCCCAACAACGGGAGTGCGGTCGTAAAGACTATAAAGCTATACACGGATCTACAGCAGAATGCCTGGTACATATATAAACCAGAATGGACACAACCATGAAGATATTGCGAACCTATACTGCTGTACAGTTAGTACTCGTAATAGAAACGGAAAGAAAGACTAACGGCTGACGGGGCATGGGCCATGCCCCGTCAGCCGTTACCCATGCCCCGTCAGCCGTTAGTCTTTCTTTCCGTTTCTATTACGGCATGGCGAAAATAATCGTATCCCGCTCTTCGTTTTAAAATCGTGCGGTAGGTTCTCCTCACGGAAAGGTATGGAGATGATGTCACATGTCACACACTCTGTTTTATACCGATATCTCCGCCGTTTTTTTTAATCGAAACAATTACTGACCTTGCAAACCCCGTGAGCTCTCCAAGTTCGTGGTCGTATCATATATGTGTGAGTTTCGAATAGATTACCCCCCAAAATTAACGAATACCAGGTAACGTTTTTTTTCCTTTTAATCGACGATATAGAGGCACCCGAAAACAAAATTCGTTTTTTGACCTATACGTGCTGCGGAAAAAATTGAACATTCTATATTCTATCCTGCATGGACCATATGACGTTACCAGTTTTTTTTAGTCTGCTGGTGTTGCAGTCCATAATTAGACTTTTTTCGTTTTGTAGGGCTGTGAGCTGTGAGTCGGTTGCAGTCCATATTTAGACTTTTTTTTTGTTTTGTAGGGCTGTGAGCTGTGAGTCGGCAGCATTTCAGTCGCAACATTCCAAATATTCCAAATATTCCATATTATAATGTTACCTTGACTGGGATATGAGCGAAACAGCGAACTCCTCACCATCAAGCCCAACGCCTTCTTCTAGTACTTACCGGCGATTCTTTACCCTTCTTTTGGAAGAGCCTTCTTCCTGATTTGCTCTTCGCTTTCTTCGTTTTCGCCCGGTTTCCGATGTTCTTTCCATAACTGCCGTTTTTTTGTTGTACGTCCTTCCTCAATTTTGACTCTTTTTCGATTGTGTTTCGACTTTTGTTAGGTCGTGTTTTTTTCCCGTTTTTTTTTTCTCGTCCCCCCCCCCTCCTCTTTTCATTTTGTGGGCCTTTTTTTGTATCCTCTACCTGGTACGTACATATTATATGAAGATGTACGAGCATGTTGTCGTCGAGCATCTCCCGCAATTACAGCACAGCAGCAAGGCGCAAGCAGACAGAGTTGCCGAGAAACAGCATATCGTCAAGCATTTACAGCTCGCCGTGCTCTAAACGAGAACGAATACATCGAAATCTGCCCGGCCTATACGTACAAAAATGTGCAACCACTTGATCATCGGGTGTGATGCGCGAAGTTTTGTTTTTCCTTTATTTACAAACTCAATACGTAATATCGTAATATACCATACTTTTTTTTTTTTGTCCATCCCATTTATTAATAGTAACTTCGCCCTTCTTTTCTCTCTCCCTCTTTAGTCGTAACTCAGATCCGGGGTCACAAAGTAGGCTCTTCTCCCTCCTCCCCCACTACGGTGTTTGCCTTGCTTGTTATCGCGAGAAGATTTCAGCACTTTCTTCCCTCGTCGTCTTGCGTCGAATTCCGCCTACCCACGCCACGAAGGAGCTCTCAGCAATTAATTCCTTTTCATTCTTTCAAATAAAGTCAAAATCTCACCACGGTGGGATTTGAACTCGGATACCATTGCTAGTAGCCTTTGAAGCTGACCACTAGTCTACCGGGGCGACCGGTTGGTAGAGTTCAACAAACATGACGACCCTTCTTTCTCTTACGTCCTTTCTGTTTCGCCACCATGCTGCGTTCGGGTTGTTTTCCTGGAGCACGCAGCTCTTGGCACTTGCAAGTCGTCAGTTGCACCGAAATCATGGGCCTCTTTGCCCGCTTTATTCTATCCACATGTTTTATTGTTTCTTGTGCGCGAGGGTTACGGGCGGCGGAAGCCGCCCGCGGAGCGAAGCGCCTTGAAATATCGTACGAGCACAAGGGGGCTTCGCCTCGGCTTGCTGACGCTTACCTGTGGCTCCGAGCATGCCCCTAATGGTCAAGGGTGCAGGCAAACCGAGGCCGTAAATGCGATACGTACGTACACTCTGTATACATACGTACGTAGTACTGCCAAGTGCCAAGGGTTGCATTTAGAAGCTATTCATGCTCAAGTGCTGACAAAAAACAGCGATTATCATACTGGTACCTTTAGCAAGAAATAGATAAATATAGTTGTTGTAACGAAGTTGTACACTTTGGTTTGTCATCCGGCAATGTGCAGTTCAAGTTCAATCCAGTCAGTTATTCATTGAATACAGGCTACAGCACTACTGGTGGTTGGTGGTGCTCTATTACGGGGGACCATAGTCGCCCCGATGGTCTAGTGGTACCCTCGAACGCTTCTAAGAGTTGATGCCCGGAGTTCGGATCTCACGTGGGTTGGACTTTTGAGTTTATTTGCAAAAATAAATAAAACACGGAATCAACTGCTGAGAGCGCCTAGTAGCGCGGGTAGGCACAATTCGATGCGAGTCGACGAGGGAAGAAAAAGCTGAATTCTTCTCGCGATAAAAATGCAAGGCACGAACCTGTAGTGGGGGAGGAGGGAGAGGAGCCTAATTTGTGACCCCAGATCTGAGTTACGACTAGCATAGAGAGAAAGGGAGGGCGAAGATAATAAAAGGGATGAAAAAAAAAGAAGTAAAAACGTATATAGGACCTACGGTACACACGAAAACTATAAGTATTTACCTATTTTTACCAACAATATTTGGTCCTATTTGCTGTGGTTCCCTGAACTATTGTAACAATAGCTGAATGACAGGAAGAGGTAATATGGAGTGTCGCCTTATATAGGTACCGTGCCTGTGTAAGGCTTGTCGCTTGTAAGTTGGTACTGGTATGTATTATATGTATTGTATGTAGTAAAGGCAACGAGCGTCCTTGAAGTAACATTTTTTGGTTGGGTCGACGGGTTCTCGTGATTTGATAAAAAAAACACCCAAAAACACGTAAAAACACCAACAAATCGTAATATATTTGGTACTTTATCTGGTACGATTTGTGGGTCAAGAGTGGTAAAGGCGCCTCCATTTTTAAGTCGTACTCGCCTATTAATAGTAGCTGAATAGCACCTACAGCAGTACTCTGTATATACTGGTACCTGGTAAGGTGTAATATGGCGTATCGCCTCATATAGGTATCGTATCTGTACTACCAGGTATGTACTAATAGAAGAGTGGAAGTAATGAGGATTTTTCAGTCCGGCAAAGTCTCCATCAATAACTGCAATAGGCTAGGCTGCCCGCCGGCACTCCCTCACACGACATATACACACATACACACATACACACATACACACATACACATTGCACATACAGGTTCGTGCGGCTCAATCCCATGGCGTGCCTCCGCTTTCTTGTTTTTGGAAAGTACACCAGGCCTCACACTATATATTGTCAAAATAGCCCACCCTTCGTAGCAGAGATCTTCGCCAAAGTCGTCACGGCTTTGCCACGAGACTGGCGAGGCAACTTTCTCCCTGTCTATCTATGTAGCTATGATATATATGTATCCGTCTTGCCTGTTCCTCCGACACCGGGCGCATCGCTATCGATGGCGTCGTGAAATGTGCGATTTATTTTCGGCGACAGACATATCATAATATACTTTCGTCAGTTTTGGGGGGAAATGCATAACAGGACCCTCAACAGATTGTGTCTCAGTGCCAAATACACGTACCCGTTTCCTGGTGTGTGCTTTTGTGCTGTATGTGCGCCACCCAATTAGGGAAATTATTATTCGAACCCTCAATGTAAGGCCCGCCCTATGAATATACTACGAGTATTCAGCCGAGCAGCGAAGATAGCACCGTGCATACCTGTACGCGTGTAGGGTGCATCGCCTTACAACGGTAACATTCAGCCGTGCAGCGAATATAACACCTTATCGAGTGCCAACTTCGAGGTTTGGTGCTGCGAGAGTACGTACGTGTGTTCCGTTTGCCCACGGGCCATGTATTTTCTGTCAAGCTTGACGTCCGCCTCAACAGCGTTTCATCAGGATCGTACGAGCTAGCGGGCAGTTGTGGAGCTATACGAGTATATCTAGGGCTGGGCACTGGCGCAGTATGTACTGGCAGTAGTAATCTACTGCCAGTAGTAATCTACTGATTGACCCGGCCAGTATGTTCGTCAGTAGGTTTTTTCTCATGGACGTTCAAGAAACACGCCATATTATAGTATGGAAACCCACCAAATGCGTTTCGGAAGGAGAGAGGAGAAAGGAGAGACAATATACTGCTGCAATCCAGTATACTGATTGATTTTGACGACAGTATATATCGCTGCTGACTGAGTCAGCCAGTGCCCAGCCCTAAGTCTATCACTTGTAGGCCGCGAGCTCATTGTCGCATGTGACATCATCGTACTACTGTATCTGAGTACAACATCTTTAGTATTCCGTGCATTACATGACGGAGCACCGGACACTGCGACGCTCATCTACTACCGGTACAAGCTATTTATAGTTGTTTCCAAAAGCCAGTTTCAGTGGTCGCCTCACAGCCGTAGCCGTACAGTAGTACCGCCCGACGAATAAGAAACAACCAGATAAGAACGTGAGGCTATTTTTTTGGCGGACGCTAAGAAATTAGGATTCATAAATTGTGCTCAGCGGCGAGCGCTACACTAAACCCCATATAATGGCCCATTTGCTCAAGTCTGTTCAAGAACGGTGCCACAAACATCATGTTTCAAGGCTCACTCAGATTGCTGTAGGCTGTTTCTTGTTGGCGGGCCCATACTGCTGTATTTCCCTTGTATAGTGTCGCCTTATATCGGAACCACCACTACTGTTGTACGTTATCGTTAATTTGTAGACTACGTATTCCTCGGATGTATCGCGAAAGAAAGCCGACGAAACAGAATGTTTCGAATACCGTCACTTTCGCCCAGTGCTACCTTTGCATATTTGCCGTGCCCTCCTGATGGATACTACGCAGCGTCACTGCGGCACTAGAAGCAGTAATATTACTATGGTATATACAGCAGCAGCAGCAGCAGCACAGGGCCCAGCAGCTGCTTAGAAGCAGTCATAATCCGTGCATCACATACGTACCTCTTGTATGAACACGTGCGATTTACATTTAGTCCGTGCATCACATACGTATATACTATATACCTCTTGCATGAACACGTGCGAAAGGCATTTATCACCATGGTGCATGAACATTATACGAACATTACGCAAAGTTTCATAGATCTGCAGAAGGATACGAGGGACTACTTGGAAAAATAATTGTTGCGGAACTCGGACGTACCGAATAATTACACCGCCGGAAAGACTGCTGGAAAAAAAGCACGATTCGCCAACCTACAGTATCGCCTAGAGCAGCAGACATTATACGGACATTTCGTACATTCACGACCTCACGCTGCTATTAATAGCACGAGCCCTCGAAGTGGCCATCGGTCGGACAAACCCTCCCCGGTACGGTCGAGGCAGGCTAGTGCTACGGTCCAAAACGCGAATGAAATCGTTCACCTTATCTCGAGGAAAGTGTCTCAAAGCGCGGATGGGAGCCGAATTTCCAGCCCAGTGTTTCCCTGAAGGCAATGGATATCCTACATATCCTCGAGCTCACAGCTGTTGTTTTTTTAACTTTTTAAATATATACCTATTATTCATGACACGACTTTCACTGCAGGCGAGCGGCTGCAAAACCTTCACATCGTTAGCGAGCCGAATGCACGTCGGCAGATGTTACGTGCCTGGTACTATACTGGTATGATACTCGCAAATAGAGCCGCTGTGAGTATCATATGTAACAGACACAGGTGTAAAGACTCCGCATACTACGAAACATCTGTCATAATGTACGGTACCCACCCATGGTCCCATGATACCAGCACCCTTACACATCAACATCAACACGAACATCAACATAAACACCAACAACACAGCAGTAGCGACAACTACTATTTAATATTTAATACTACTGTACATCAGTAGGCAACATCAGTAGGACTACCATGACATCAACGACACCATTTTTGGTGTTTTTATAATACCTTGTACAACGTACCTCTTTACGAATCAGACCCCCCCATCCCCCACCCCCGCCTTTTTGTATCGTGTTTCAGGTACAGTACTTGATATGCACCTTTGCACCTTTTAGAGTCGCCTCACTTCCCCCCGGTCCCCTCTGTTTTATGAAGGTTTTATGGTGGGTTGTGGGTTTGGTGAGAGCAAAGAGAGGGTCGTTTGTGTTTTGTATGCTTTCACGTTGCGAGAGGCTCCGGCTCCCGACGACCCACGTTTCTTCGGAGATTATGGGATACAGTTGTACGAGGCGAGGGGGGGTGTCAAGCAGAGCTGTTGTGCCTCGAGGTTGGTGCTTCTCAAAAGTTGGAAAAGGGGAACGAAGGTTAGGCTTGTTTGAAGTTTGGCAGCTGCCTGGGGGTACGGATGGGTTTGCGCTCAATCCACAACAGCAACCGAAGAACGCGAAATCGAGCACAACCCTTTATGTTGTGGCGTGAGCCGAGCGCTACGCTGATACCAGCCGTCGCCGACAGGCAGAACTATCAATTATCTGTCTTTATTTGTTCATCTGTGGTGGTTTGGATTTGATCTTGTCATAAACCATTCCGTCAAGATCCGAAACGCTTTTACTGCTGCACTGCTGTACTGCTTTAGTATGACACAAGCAACCGACCCTTTTGGTACCGCGTACAGCAGTATGCAGCTTGTCGTAAAAGTCATAAAACATCATGTCATGTTTTTTTGTCTTCTCAGCCGCCTTCGAGGAGTTTGGTCTCCAAACAACGCCAGTAGGATCATGCTGCGCCCGTATTGTACGACTGACTCCTTCTATTGCTTGTATTACAGTCCAGGCACCAAAGTCTGTCAGTCTATCATTCCCCAGTCACCCGGTGAAGTGAAGCAGTGGTCAATGCTGTACTCGTAATCGGCAGTTCTTAATGCTTGTCGTCACGTTTCCCCTCTCAACTTTCAAAAAGATTCATGGTGCCCAAGCACCGTTTCCAGAGGCTTGCAGCCAGAGAGACCTTCCATCTATAATTTGCTGGCTGGTGTGGTGATGCAACTACTGACGCAATACTCGTACGTAGATGAGAGGAGTTTATGGGGATACCAACCCCGGAAACAGGTTGCCGCGTATGTCGATTCCACGCGACCTGGCTTCTGAAATAACTTGAAAATGGCCCCTATTGGTATACTCTAATGTTTTGTTTTGTTGGTTTGTCTGTTGCGCTCAAGTGACTGTCACCAAAATATATATTTGTCTCGTGAAACCTGTGAGTCGACGATGAAGTTAAAATCGGAGGCACTTCCCTTATTTGGAACACGCCAAATTATTACAAAACTGGCCTCTACATAGCGACACACGGCCTAATAGCGCGTACCTCTATTTCTACCGCTTTAGTTTTATTTTAGACCTCCAGCTGTTTGCGGTTAAGGTCGTCGCTGAGGCGCCCCCAAAGAGGCTGCGGGCTGTTTTTTACGAGAACAGAACGTGTATACTGTATAACTCTACGAAGCACCTCGTAGAGCCGCAAGATTCGGCAGTGTATGTTTTCATGATATCAATCAGCTGGAGCAGTGGCAAAGGACATGCTGTATGCCAGGGTACAGGGTAATGCGATTGCCACAAACGATATATTTAAGATCATAGTCGGTGGCCGGTATGTAGGCCGATGCCCTTATGCTGGCTTTTTTCCGACGGGGGATATCGACTTTCTGTACCGCATCGAGTGTTCGTTTTTCGTGGTACCAAACAGAAGTATGATACGCGTACAGGTACTATGCCACGGTAACGATGATGGTAAACTTCTCTGATGCCCCCCCACCAAGCCTTAATTTATAATTCCCGGTTTTGTTTACTTCAAGCTCTACGTACTTATCAGGTGCGATTTATAACGTATCAGGTATCATAGATCTCTACAGCAAAACAATTGAGGGGCAGGTCTTCTGTGGTGAATATCAAAATCGGATGTACATCGGAGACCCGAAGTCTTCTTTTTCGGTTATCCTTTTTTTTTTCTTCTGGAAACAGCACTCGGTATCGAAAATTTAGAGCTGCGCACGTTTGACCAACAGAGCTGAGTATATGAGGTATACTGCTGTATCCTTTCGGCCAGCAGACTTGAGTCCAGACATAGACTGCGGCATACTTACTGGTATTGCTTTATTGCTTCATTGCTTTTTTGCTTTATTGCTGTGTATTGGGTGCCAGGTTTGAGAGATACGTGATGCGTACAGCAGTGTTAAATGTTCCAAATATGTCAATAGCATACCGCGGTTAGAACGCGATCGTCCGGAAACCTCGGGTTGAGCCCGCCGTTGCTTGTCTTGCTCGTCTTGCACTAATGCACGGGGCACCGTTTTGTTTGCGCAGCGACGACTGAATTCTGACAGTTGCTACAAGCAGTAAGCAGGACTGAGTACTGAGCATGTCTCCGCCAAATTCGGTGCATCGGAGACAGTTTTATCCCGGTTGAGACGGACGGCGAGGTACTATTTAATATCTACCAAGGTATCATACTGCAGGGCTCGTACCTCCCGGTTGCGGTTTCTTGTTTGCTGCATGCTCGCACACTTTTCCCTGTTGGGCTGTGGAGCGCTGTCGGCGTCGCCTCACCGTTGAGGTGTCTCCAGTCGAAAAGGTTTTGCGGCTTCATCGATAATCGTTCACGTTCAGTGTCTAATTGAATCGTTCATCGATGCGTTTGTTTCCAACGTTCTCGCAGGCACTTAATGTGCAAATAGTATAGGTGCTACCTGTAAGCCTCTCTTGTCACGTGGGATTACATATAATGAGTGCCTGCATCATGGGGGACCGTTCTTTGTGGTTGTTTTGTTTTTCATACCGAACACGTCAGCTGCGAGTACAGCTTAATTGGCAAGCTGCTCAATTGCTCAATGCCAACCTTGCAAGCTGACTGATGCGTGGAATCGGTCGCGCGTGTGCTACCGTCGCTCTTGCAAACAGCGAGTTTGACCAAATCAGTCGACGCTCAAACGGTTGGACCACGCTGCCCAGTCTGCAGTGCTATCAGCGTCGTGGCGAAGCGCAGCCAAGCTTTGTCAATCTGCCTACTTCCTGTCTTCGGTTTTACCAGTAGGCCTCGCTCGAGCGTTTGAAGTCTGGTGTTGCTTTGCGACGCATTACTACTGCGACACGTTCGAAATGCACATACTACTCTGCCCTGTATGACCGACCTGTAGCCCACACTCCCAATCCTCTGGTTGGTATACGTAACAGTTTGTTCTTACTGTCGTCACCCCCTGGGCAGGCTACTTCACGATGCACGAGCGGGCCAGCTTCACGATGAGTCACACAGCGATAAGGGAGATTTTCTGAAGGCTATGGTGTTTGGTGGCCTGGATGGTATCTTGACAAGCTTCGCCATCGTCGCCGGTGCAGCAGGTTAGTGCCAATCCTTGCTGAACAACTGCAAGTTCGGTACGTATTGTATTTACGTGGCCGGCGATAGCTTTAGTACGTGCATCTCTGTAAAAGAGTGGGGTATCGACCCTTTTGGTGCCGCCCCGGCAGACGCTGCCTGCACCACTCACGATGCCATGCACTTCCTGCGGCAGCCAGCCGGCCACAGCGATCTACTCGGAAGCTTGGTGCGGGCAGTTCACTTTCTAGCAACCGTATTTAATACCGAGTATCTGGCTTTCTGGCCGGTGTATAGACGTGTTGTTTTTATTCTTCTGCTACAGTAGTTGATACTGGTAGTGTGATATTGTGATGTTGGCAATCATCAACCAGCACACGTCCAAAGGGTGTTGTACACCCATGTGTAAAGCTGTACGCACATACACACATGGTTGCGGAAGCGCGAGCGCTAAGCACAGCTCGACCAATTCTGAATGAATCATGCGACAATAGCAGTCCCAGCCGCGAATCGGGTATACATTGACATGTCTGACCTCGAACCATTCAATCGGGTTGCGAACGTAGCATTGGTGCGGGTTTTGTTTGCTCGCTCGCTCACAATAAAAACACCGCCAGCACCGCCAGATAGCGACAATTGCAAGCAGGTGCCCGGGGTATACCGGTAACCCCGAAGTATGCATTGTCTCAACCGTATCTCGAAGTGTACAGCGATTTTGAAGAGTCACCGGCGATTGCAAGCATCATGGATCCATTGGTCTTGACGGCACTCTCTCTCTGTTTGTGGAAACTCCGTCTGCTGTGGGACATTTCGTGCGCCCGAGCGTTTGAAACACGCACGCCTCTTAGTTCCTGTCACGATGGGCCACGACTAGAGCTTGAAAGCAGATGGACAAGAAGTTCACGTAACATATGGTTTGGCAGTGTTCTCCATGCTCAAACACCGGTTAACCCCCCGCCCCCCCCTGCTCCGTCTCGAAAGGGATGCGTGGTCAATGGTCAAATTACTAAGGCAAGCAACACATAAGTACGCCCCCCCCCAGCCTGGGGACCTGGACCTGCCAGAAAGGAGATATACCAGCAGCCGGGAGGAAGTAGATGCACAGATGTGCCCTTGTGGCAAAGTAATAGAGTAGAATTCACATATTGGGAGAATATGAAATGTACAAGAAGGAACTGGATGTGTTAGAAGAGGAGATGAGGGAAATAAGCGAATGGGACATGGAGAAGTTTGGTACACTAGTTAGTAGCGAGAAAACGATCGCTATCTTAGGAGATAAATGGTGGCCACAGGCGGCGAAACAGGAAGGGGATAAAAATAGCAAAACAAATATTTGTGACATTTGGAAACAATGTGAGCGCCCAACTGTTGGAAGTGTCTCTATTAGGAGTAGGAACGGTGCTCGGTCTCGAAAGGGATGCATGGTCAATGGTCAAATGCCTAATCCAAGCAACAAATGATTACCCCCCCCCCAGCCCGTCTCGAAAGGGATGCGTGGTCAATGGTCAAATGACTAAGGCAAGCAACAAATGAGTACGCCCCCCCCCCCCAGCCTGTTGACCAGTGTGCCGGTTGTAGCCCTAAAGAGCACGAGTTTTCCGAATGTGTATTGCTATTACGTAGCCAGGCATGGTTGTACGTGTAAAACTCAAATGGTGCTTCCGCCTTGATCTCCTACTCACTCTCGGGTGATTCACCCGCCCGTCATTGGAATGAACACCCGAATCCATGTTGACCTCAGCATCCGCTTCATTATCGATGCCCTCCACCTCATAAGTCGACTCGCTCATGACTCATAACAAGTGTTATTGATGATGCATCATGCTGTACCCGGTCCTCAGCTGCGTGCGTCGGCTCTGTGATCCATGGATTGTGGCTACATATCTACTATTTTCCCGACCACTCATTTTCCCGACCACTCGTATTGGTTTGATTCAAAACACAGAACATTATATTAATATATTAATATATGCCAGGTGCATCATATGTACGTGCGCGCCCTTGGTACGCTTAGGTACGTACTTATGTTTGTACGTGCAAGACGTTAGGTACGTACTACGGCGTACTACGAGTTTGTACGTGCATGACTTGCTACGAGGTACGTACTACGGCGTACTACTCGTACTGTTTGTACGTGCATGACTTCAGTAGTTGAAATCTTCAGGGCCCTTGACCTCTGTCGGAATTGTTTATGGTTGACAGATGCAAAATGTACCCAACGGGTCTGAATAGTTGCTCTTCAAGTATATACAGCAGTAGTATTATGTATTATGTATGTATATGGTACAACATACTATTAATAATATTTTTGACGTGTGTTTTTTTACGGCCTGTTGTGTCGGTCAAGTTATCCGGAAAAAAAAACGGCCATAATTTCCCGATCACCCGGTCACGGCCGGTTTTTCGCCCGGAGCACGTATACAGATATATAATTATAGCAGTCACCAATGCCTGCTACGAGGGCTTGCAGAAACACGGATAACTGCTGTTGTTTTCCTACGCGATTTTAACCTTTCGTACCCACGACCCTTTTGCACGACTACACTGTACGACTGTAGGTAGGTTGTATGCTCAGGGTCCTTCAGCTCTGACGGATTGTTTAGGTTAAGTTCACGGACACAAATGTGCTCCCAACGGGTCTGAATATAGAAGGCGCCCACTTTTAAGAAAAGCCAATTTGGCGTCGTGTCTCAATTTCTTATTTTGTTGCCACCATCAAGCACAGGCTAATATTGAAATTTACTACATAGCCCGACCTTGAGCATCGTTTCTTCGATCAAATTTATGAATTTTCGTGAGAAAACAAGCCTCAGTTTCTTATGACTGAGTTTCTGTAGAGTGGGCGCCCTCTGATTGGTGTCCGAGTTGTATTTGTGCAGCCGGTTGTGCCGGCTGACCTGTTATCCGGATTAAACCGGCGACAATTATCCGAGTACCCGGTTACAGTCGTTTTTGGCCCAGAGTACGTACCAGGTAGCAGTCACCAACGCCTGCTGGGGTTTGCAGAAACACGGCTATCTGTTTTTTTCCCGCCCGGTGTTAACCTCTACTCGTAGCCATGAGCTATTTGCATGGCTTGATAACTTTAAGGCCACACCTAAGCATCCCCTGGTCCCCGGGTTTCCAGTGGCTCTAAATCTCTGGATGTTTATCGGAACAGAAGAAAAATATCGCTATTGTATCACGCTGCGTTTAGAACTTGGGCTGGTCAATGGTCAAATGACTTACGAACGAGCGAATAGTGCCCAAAAGTGTTTGATCCACAGACAAATGCTGTGATTCTCTTCAGGTTGGCCGTCGGCAGATTCAAAGCAGAGGCCCACACCTCGACTTGGAGGCGCTGCGGTGGTCGAATTTGGGCGAAATTTGAGGAGCAGTAAATGAGACAAAACAACCACCAAATAAGCGTGTGCACTTCACTTGCGGAGTACAGCTCCTCACAACCAACCACGGCCCACGACATTGAAGGACGCTCCTGATGGGGTGTGCGATGGCGTCGGGTGCACCAAACAGCAGTCGTAGGCAGCCAGAAGCGACTGACGAGATGTTTTGGTAAACTCGAACTTGCGAGCCAGCAGCACAAAAAGCTCCCGAAATCGCTGAATTATTTCAATCCACGCGCGGGAGCCCAATACGATGGGTACATCACCGATGGAAAATCGGCTTTCACCGAAATTTTTCTGCTCGCCAGGTGGATGGTGTATCACTTTTCGGCAAGTATCCGAAAAGCCTGCAGTTTAACAGTAAGTTATTGAGTCCAAAAACGGGCTAAAAAGGCCTGAAAAGCTCGGGATTCTTTGGCTATTTGCAGCAATTTTTCTTAACTTTCGAGCTCCTACTCAATAATCAACAGATTCCTGAGGGCTAGCGTCCCCTTAAGTTTGTTCCAGGTATATTCAGGACCCTTTAGCTGTGTCAGACTATTTTACGGTTCCCGGACATGTGGTCAGCAGTCCTGAATAGTTGGTCTTCAAGTTGTTGTGCTGTATTTTTAGAGCCGGCCTGCCGGTTATAACCCGTTGTACGGCAATAATTATCCGACCCGTTTTGGGGCTCACCTCCCAGCGACGGGGGTAACTTTTTGTCAATTAAAAGGTTTTGAGGCTTGTCGGTCCATTTTTGTACGCTTTGTGTGTGTGTAGAGGCAAAGGCCGACCGCAGGAACCGCAGGAACCTAGAGGGTGTCGACAACCTCTCATATTCCGGTACGCCTATTAATAGTGGTGTGTGCTACATTGTTCAGTTTCTCTCCACAAGGAGTTGTTTACGCCCACAATATGCAGGGGGGAGGGGGCGTACTCATTTGTTGATTGCCTTACGAGTCATTTGACCATTGACCACGCATCCCTTTCGAGACGGAGCATGCAGGGGGGAGGGGGGGAGATATACTGCTACTGCTACTGTTCTCTCGAATGATTGCAGCGGACGCCCTGCTGCTTTGCCGCAGCTTTCGGGCCCGCTATGTCAATGAAATGATAGCTAGCCTTCGATCCATTATTATTTTGTACTAATCTGTCCGTAAATGTAATGTCGTTTAGTTCTTGATTTTATCGAAGGAGTGATTGTTATATTGGCGGACAGAGTGGTACGTAGTGCTGCTTTGCGCAGCAAGATATATCCACAGCAAAGTAAAGTGCGTGGTGTACGCAAACTTTAATGATGACAACAACAGGAACGTATACTTGACGTACTACATACAGTTTTGCTGCTGTCCTCTCGGCTGGGTGCGGAAATCACACGGCTGCTGCAGCAGCGTATCACGCACGATGTTAGATCATCGGTGGTAACCTAAAATATGCCAACAACGTAGCCCGAACAACAGAGACAGAGGTGCGTGGTGGTCTAGGCAAACGGTGACGACAGCAGGCACGTACGTACTGCTGTCCTCTCAGGCTGTGATAACTGTACCGCTGCTGCTGCTGCTGGTGAAACGCAACAAGGAGAGTAGTTTTGCTGATGGCGGTTGGTCTCAGCATGTCATTCATCATGGTGGGGGTGTCGTGGGGGGTCGGGATAATATACATGCATGCACCCGCGCCTATCTATCCTCGGTGATGCATAGTATAGGCTCCGATACATGCAAGTAGCCATAGCACACCGCGGGTGTGCGACCTCGCACGCAGGGTGCTGGCTGCTGCTGCAGCTGCTGCTGGGCGGCAGGGTTGCAGCGATGCACTGCAATAGGCTGTGTATGTTCGTAACATGCTCATTACACTCTGTGCTCAGCAGCAGTATGACGACACTGCTGGCCAATCATGGTCATTTGGTAACTCATAATGCAACTCGAAGCTCTCATCTGATTTGGTGGAAGCTCGGCATTCATGGTCTATTTTCAAGCCATTTTTTGCTTGCAAGTCGTATAACTTTGGCCCCATCCCTTGGCCGGTGCCTTTTTTGGTCCAGAGTACGCACCAGGTACGGTAGCAGTTTCCGACGCCTGCTGGGGTTTGCAGCAAGACGGATACTTGTTATTTTCCTACCCGGTTAGGCCTTCTAGCCACGGCCTATATCCGACGCGAGCTTCACCACACTTGGGCCCAAGGCCCTCTTTGTTGCACTGCTCATGTGTTGATTACGGTTACGCGTTTGTCGAGAATGGGCTGTTCCTTTTTTCTGTATTGAATGGAACGTGAGCGAGTTAAGAGGAACAAATCGCTGAGATAGCTCTTTCTTGTTTCTCTTGACTGTTGAAGCGTGGAACCGTACATTTCTTACTGTATCATACCTGACAGTCTTTCTTCATGCGGGATACCTGGCCAAAAATTATCGCTGCCGCCCATGAGAGCCACTCGCTTCTTGTCGCCGGGAAAAGGGGTGATACATACTCGAGGTTTTCATCTTGGGGTATAGGTACTGCTATATTCTATCGCCTTTCCTTTCAATTTGTAGCCAGGCTACACTTCAGTTTTGGCATCATCGAATACTTTTGCCCGTTTTTAACCAAACGAACGGAGTGCATGCGCCCGCCTAAGCCCAATATTTTGCGATATCAAGGTCGACACTGACAAGCTGATCGCTGCCATTTTACAATAATTGCGTCGCCAGGAGGACATCTCCCGGTGGCTGTGGTTCTGGTGCTCGGCTTCAGCAATATTTTTGCAGACGCGCTCAGCATGGGTGTCGGCGAGTATCTCAGCAGCAAGGTGAGGCCATATGTGCAAGGTCCTCTATTGTATTTTCTAATTTCGGCACTGGTCCAAGTGTTGTTCAGTTAGTTGGTGGCGTGGGACTTCTTATTGGCGCAGGAATTACTCATCTGGTTAAAATGCACCAGGCGGGGTGCGCGTACTACCGTGGCGTACGCCTGAATACACCATACTTTGGTGATGGTAAGTGCACATGCTCATGCCGCTGCCCTGACTATCGCAGGCTCACAACGAGTACGTCATGGCCGAAAAGAGACGGGAGGAATGGGAGCTCAAGAACCACCGGGAAGGAGAGATCTTGGAGATGGTCGAAATATTCGAGGTGAGAAATGTTGATACTATGCTTGCTATGCATGATATCAGATGTCTCGGTGGATGCTCCGCTTTGACGTGGCGCGTGTATTGATGACATTCGGTGTTCTCAGTTGTTTGTCGTGTCTAATAATTTAATACTGCCCCGACAGCGCGCGCTGAGCCCCGTACGAGCCCTTGCCTGAGACGCGTTGCCTTGGAGTCGATGTCGGACGGTATTTTCGGGATCTTGCGTGCCACCGTTGCTGTTGACGTGGCGGATTCATATACTTCTGCCCAAAAAGTACAGGCTCAGCCTCTTCCCCCCAACCCAGATCTGACGCTTTCATGCCGTGAAATGTTACCATCTGAGGAGCTTTGATATACCAACTGGGTGTGGTCGGCTCGTCTACTCGTGATGCCCGCAGTATTATTGCTCTTCTTGCAAGGCATGACCGCATCGCAAGCAGATACAATTTAATAACATGAGTCTATGCATCCTCCTGCCCCTGCCGAATGCTTACCAGAAACGGGGGATGAGCCGACAAGACGCGGAAGATGTTATCGGGAAAATGGCGAAGTATGATGAGTTGTTCATCAATTTTATGATGAACGAGGAGCTTGGGCTACAGGTGTGTTACTCTGCCTTGTCCAATGTTAATGTTACCCGAGATGATATGTGATCTGCTTTGTTGCTTTTGGTTTTATTCCACGGCAAGGCCTGTCGACATCATATAGGAGCGCCCTAAGAGGCTCTACAAAGTAGCTCCAATGATGCCGTTATGGGGCTATTTTTCTATAGTTTCTACTGCTGGGTACACGACGAAGCGGATACGTGTGTAATATTCCAAGAGCTTGCTAGAAATATTTACAGTTGTTACGGGTTTGCGCTCTAATCCACAATTGTTTTGAATGTCCAGGTTCCCACGGGTGATGACGATGACACTGTGAAAGAAGGATTCGTCATGTTCCTGTCCTTCGCTTTTTTCGGGGCCATGCCTCTTCTGGGGTGAGTTTTGACCGCGTACTTGAATTGCGCATAGCACACCCCCTCGGACGAATTTCCAATTTACCGAGCGATGCGTCTATGAAGGAAAGGTCTCCACGACCTATTTCCAAAGCCACCTGTTTCGTTGTGTCTGCCTTCCTTGTTTTGGAGAAAACCGGCTCGGAAATTCCTCCCAAGGGTGTGTTATCTTACTATCATACACGTGTTATACGGGTACGACGATTTGGCTGCATTTTGCTGTTCCACCAACTTTGTTTTGCATCGAAGCCTCGATGAGCCTGGGACCGGCTTCTGATTGGTGTGTAACGACGGCGAACACTTGCGACGTCCTTGACTTTTGTTCAGTGGGCAGCATGGCACTTATTTCTGTTGAGTGGTTGTGCTGGCCACGTGCCCCAAGAATGACCGTTGATTTGTTATGTTCCTGGTCGAGTCGAGCTACCGTAGGCAACGCCTTCAACAGGTCTCGTCTCGTTTGTGCTCACGGCAGGTACGTCATCGTGCCGTTGATCAAGCCTGACTCGTCGCCAGAGCTTCTCTTTGCCGTCGCCTGCATGGTTACGGGTGCGAGCTTGTTCTCTATGGGAGCAATCAAGGTGCGGCTTGTGGAGTATATATACAGCTTGTTAAAGGACATTGTCGCGGAGGTCTGCATATATATATTGTTGCGCGTGCTCGGTACCGCCATCTGCCTGCTCGGTTTTTACCCCGGCAGGGTGACATATGCTGTCTGTGTGCATTTTCATGCCACATTCGTATCAGATTCACCCTTACAACTGCAGTTATTACACGACTTCAAGTTAATTTCCACGCACGCTCGCCAATGCTCTGTTGCCTGCCAGAGTCAATTCGGAACTCGCCAATGGCACATATCCGGCCTTGAGATGCTGCTTCTGGGCGGGTCCTGTGCTGCGCTGGCGTTCGAGATCGGAAAGGCCGTCGACGGGCTCCTCCCGGAGTCAAATCACGGCTAGCTACAAGTTTTGTTGCTGGATATAACCTATTTTCGCAGCTCTGTTGACGTGAAATTCCGTTGAGTATGGAAATTCTTGGGGTGCACGGCGCAACGAGTGATAAGTAAGAATGTAAGATGTCGATAGTTCAAGGTACAAGGGGGCAGGAATCAAGACTCGGTATTTATCTTGTTGCGTACCGGCTTCGCAGACAGCCGGGAAATAGATTAAACATGGCAACTTCCCCGCCCTTGCCCTGCTGTGACCAGTCTTGGCAGGTGCCAATGGTTATTGTGGATGTTACGCCCGCGACGGACTGCAAATTATCCGCATCGTCGCATATATGTACGTCTGCGACACTCAGTATAGCCATAGACTACATAGCGAAGCTCCGGCAGCAGCCCAGTCGCAGATTTGTTGACGCATAACTGTACGCCAGGCATGATAAAACCCAATTGGGGGTCAAGTCCGAAGCGTGCTGCTTGAAGTGCTGAGTTTTGCTGCTGCTGTTTGAAGCGCTGATGTGAGATATGAGGAGATAAATATTTACTGCTATTAATAATAGCATGTTCCGTAAAAACATAACGAAGGTCCTTCATTCTTCATTCATCATGGGCCCGCAGGCGTCTCTCCTTTGTGAGCTGCCGCTACTACTGCTATCTTTTGAGCTTCAGTGCTAGCCTCTTCGGCCACCACCACAGGACAAAAAGAAGCCGCCTCCTCCTTTTGGATAATCTCGTGAATGCAGACACCTCTAAGTCTCGCTCTAGTTCGCTCGATGAGAGTCGATATCGACTCATTCTCGGTGTTCTCCTCTTTCGCCCATCGCCTTGAGTGGAACACGAACAAGGCAAGCACAGCTGGCAAGTGCCACAGGGACGCCTTGAACACATCCCTAGCGTTGCTGTTGGACTTGTCCTCGCGAAATCGAAACGCGTGGTAAAGCAGGTAGGCATTGAAGGCCGTGCCCTCAACCGCAAACATCCAACTTGTCGCGTCTAAAGCGGCTGCTACGATCGGGATAGGCACGAGATACCACGAGTACCTCATCACGAGGCTTGCTGTGCGGCTCCCAGTTGGGTCTGCGCATGGAACCTAGTTTCGGGAGAACATAACAACGACATATACACGGGGTGTGAAAGCGGCAGAGAGGGAGAACGGGCGGGGTCAAGGGCAAGCGACTGACAACAATGGCAACAGCAGCAACAGCGGTGCTAACATTTTGTCCAAAACTTTACTGGTACCAGAAACAATAGGTTGGCACTCACAAGCTCTTACAGTAAGCGTAGATCCAACTTTCTTCGCTCCCAGTCAGCAAGGGATTTCGTGGCCGCAGTTTTTTGATTGGTCAATTTTTTTGGTTGGAAGTTTTGATTGGTGGAAAATCCTTGGTCGACATTTGTCGTAATCCGGAATCGTGAGGTCACTTTTCGGGAAAAACAAAAACTTGGAAAAGTGGCCGTGGATGGTTAAGTCTTTCTTCTTTTTTTTTTGGAAAATTGACCAATCAGAAATGACAGCGACCAGGCAACAAAGACGCGCGAACCGCAACTACCTTTAGCAGAGCGTACCAGGTATTTCGGTACTATCGTAGGTTTTCGGGACCTAAGCGCAATTTTAGCTATTCATAGGTTGTTACCACCAGTAGGGAGCCAATAACTAGGGAAATAACTAGGACTGATGGCAAACACATGCTGGAGCAACGGGTGGTGCGTTTGGGATCATGTTGGGACATAAATACATTATGGTATGATGGTGAGCAGAGGGTGCGTTTGGGTATTTGGCTGGACAAAATGGACACGCAGCCCTCGCATGACGTGCATACGCAATGTTTCTGAGAGGAAACCACAAGCATCCGAATTGCGACTTCACCAGTACAGTAGTTGTGAACCAGGCGTTTGCGAAGGATGCATCTTACAAATATCACAACGACTGCAATCGCATAAGCCATATATCGCGGACTAACTGCTTTACGACACTTCGGTAGGTGGCAACGTAAAACCGCTCTCGATGCATGACGGGGCGGAACACGAGTACCATGTATACACGTGGTACTTGTATTGATTGTGTTACAGTAGTATCGCAATCGAAGGAGTATCATTCGTCGCGTTGCTTGTCTCCAGTCTCAATTAATGTAAGGATGTTAGTTTCGTTACTGTAAGGCCGTTTCTTATGGGAGTTCGAAGTGTTTTTTCGGCCATTTATTGATGTTTTTGACCCGGAACGCCGTCGAAAGGGTCGTGTGCTTCTCGGAATGCATTCTCCTACCATCCCACAGGTACCCAACGAAAAAACCCGCTTCTCCATCGAGGCAGTGTGAAATTTCCAGCATTTTCACAAATCGAACAATAGACATCAAATACAATTTGAAGGTACTTCCAGTCAGAAATTACGGTACATTTTGAATAGTTTGTGCTTCTGAATGTTATGTGTTGGATACTAATGGAACTACCAGTCCGCAATATTTCTACACTGCTTCGATGGAGAAGCGGATTTTTGCGTTGGATAGCTTTGGGGTGGTGGGTACACTTATCCCGAGAAGCGCACGGCCAATCTGCCCGCGATCATGGTCAAAAACCCCAATAATGGGCTGAAAAAACAAATCGAACTGAAACAAATCGAACTTCCATAAGAAACGGCCTAAGGGAAATATGTACCGGTAACAATGTATGCGTACACAAGCAATATCGTGAACGGAAAGGAAAAAAAGTACTTGGGGTTCAGCATACTGCTAATCATACTCCCAGTACTCGCAGTATTTACGAGGACGCCATAGTACTGCAATACTCTCAGTATCAGCAGTATCCAGAGTAAGCGCCGAAATACTTGAAGTACAGTAGTATAGTACATAATTGCAGGTGTACCGGTCGCCCTGGTGGTCTAGTGGTTAGCTTTAAATGCTACTATGCATAGCATTGGTACCCGACTTCGAATCCCACGGTGGTGAGATTTCAACTTCATGTATAATAGGAACCAATTGCTAAGAGCGCCTTCGTGGCGTGGGTAGGCGCAATTCGACGCGAGTCGGCGAGGGAACAAAGGGCTGCAGTCTTCTCGCGATAAAAATGCAAGGCACGGATTGCAGTGGGGAGGGGGGGGGATAAGAGCCTACTATGTGACCCTGGATCTGAGTTACTACTACAGTAGGATGGAGAGAGAAAGAAGGGCGAAGCTAATAAATGGGATGAGAAAAAAAAGTGTATCGAACCTCGAAATATTATTGGCAGCACAGGCGGAGTATCGAGGAGTATCGAGTACACTTAGTACTCCGAGCACTGAGAGTATTGCAGTACTACTGTACTGGCGTCCTAATTTCTGCGCGTACTTGAGGTCGAGCAGTACTGAATGCCCAAATACTGCGAGTACTGGGAGTATGAGCAACGTAAAAAATCCCGAGTACAAGCGAGTACCCGCAATACAAACATTCGAAATACTTGGGAGTACTCAAGAGTATCAAGAGTATTTGATCCGTAAATACTGCGAGTACTCGCAGTATTTGCTCCCGAAATACTGCCAGATGCCAGTACTTTAAGTACTCCAGTTGCCCCCTTTTCGAAAGTAATTTGGTCCAACCCCCACTCGTGGATCATAATGGGCATGAGGTTCTCGAAACGGTGCACATACTCCGACTATACTGCGCATTTTGACAGTATTTGGTACTCCGGGTACTCGCAAGCACCAACGGACGATATGCTGTCAGTACTTGGCAGTACCCACAATACAGAACACTGAAATACTTGAAGCACAGTAGTATTCCACCGCAGTGGTATTGAACCCCGAAATACTGCGAGTCGTGAGGTATGTAAAAAGTCCAAATACTGCGAGCACACGAAGTACCTGCAGTATTTCCTCCCATGTACTGGGAGCATCTGTTGAAAGTACACCACGTAATATTGACATAGTCTACAGTACAGCAGTACGCTGCTGACTTTGGCTGTATATAACATTAAAACGGGAAACCGTTGCGTAGCCTGCCAGCATAGTGAGCGGTTGTTCGGGCATCAACAGCAAGGGCAGCAGCCGGCGTAACTATACTCCAAACACGCTCGAAGTATTGAGTACAACTGAGAGCATTGCGTACTACCTGTGAGTATGTGAAAAGTGTATCTCCCCCTCTGTTTCTGACAGCCCGGTCGGCCGCCATTCGTGAGATGAGCGGTGCCGCGTGGAGATTGTTCTCCAACTGGGCGAAGCGGCTTCGAACCGAGCTCGTTCCACACAGTTGTCTCGAAATGTCCACACCGCTTGCGTGTTAATTTTCACAACACAACGAACCTTAGAATATATTATCGGACAAATCGATCGGAGATGGGCAGAAGACCAGTCATAGCTCTTCAATCCTGTTCCACTCGTTTCTCCATGATCATGCACCGCCTATAATAGGAACGAAAGCGGCCAACCCCGTCCTCTCAACCCCCCCTCTATACGCCAGCGACCGCCGACAATAGAGGCCGCGTCTAACTCGAGATTGCATGCTATACTCGTCCCAAACCATACGTGTCGCCTACATGCCTCGAAATGTAAACACGGCTTGCTTGTCGCCTATGTGTCGAAATGTAAACACCGCTCGCTTCTTTATTTTCACAACAAACCGACCCTTACATTATCGCGCGTGCAACTTAAGCTACTTTTAGTGTACATGGATGGGTACACGCTATTGATAGGGGTTTAGACTACATATTATAGAAGGTATTTTTAGTGTACATGGATGGGTACATGCTATTGACAGGGATTGTGACTACATGTTGTAAAAAAGTAATTTTCGTGGACGTCGATGCGCACCACGAAATTATTTTCCATCGCTGAGGCTCCAGTCTAATCCACTGGAGAATTAAAGGAAGGAAAATGATGGCGGGAAAAGGCCCAGGGAACGGAAAATCCCAAGCCATCGGAGAATAGGAACGATGCAAGCCGCTACACATCCCTCGCATGCATCAGGAATTTACAACTCCCTTGGAAGCATGATAGCACAATGACAGCATCGCATAACTTCTGTTATGTGCTAAATACGTCCGATAGTCATGGGGTTGTGGAATCGTGTGTTCGACCTCTAACCCGCACCATGAATGGGGGCAGGGAGGACCCGTTAAAGTCCGTACAAGTACTCCTATCCTTATTATTACCGTATTATTATAGTACTACATAGACATACTTGCATTGGTCTTTCTCAGGGATTGCCCATCCCTGGCCTCTCAGAGCTCCCACTTCGATACCGCCTCCTTCTATTACTTGATTATTTGCCGGAGCTTTCCTCCCTGTCTTTGTTTCTTATAATGTTTTGTTCGCGAGAGCCTTTTTATTTTTTCGGTTTTGGGTTCCTGCGTGGACGCAGAGAGCACGGCAGCGCGGGCGAGCCCGGCGCCATCGCGGGTATGGGAAGGCGCTGGCCAGTAGAGGGGGGGGCGGAAGGAGCGCGGTCGCCTTTTTCATGGCTAGGCGTGGTGTGTCCATCGAGACACGAGGGAACCATCAAGGGGCTTTGTCTGCCTTGCTGCTGCTGCTGCTGCTGCGAATCCAGTATGTCCGAAATTATAAGGATCGTTTCTTTTTGTAAAATAGAATCCAAGCAGTGTTTATTTCTCAACAAAATATTATTTACAGAGAGACAGCCAGGCGGTTTGAACGCCATCATGCTCGAGCGGCCGAACGAGGGCCACGGTGAGCACCGGGCTTCACGCGAGGCGGGCCACGGGGCTCACTGGGGCAGAGAGGCAATAGAGCTCGACCCGGACCGAATCGATGGCTAGGTGATCGCGGGGGGGCGGGGAGCGTCGAGGGTGACAGAACGTGAAAGTCGTTTTAACTTTTTTGTTTTTTGAGCGGCGTAATCACGATATGGCATTTGTAGTATTCGTGTGTGATGTGTGATTCGAGATGTACTTGGTTTTCTTTTTATTCGACCGTTTTTTTTTTCCCTTTTTGTTTTTCGCCCCTGTTGCTTTGTTCGAGTACGAGTACTCGTACGTATACTCGTACGTATGTACGTATTTCTATCAGTTTTAATGTATTTCGTACTTCACAACTTGACCGTGCTGTGCTTTCTCTTTCATCTTATATACGAGTACATACAAAGTACGAAGTACTACTGCTGTTGTTGCTGTACCACCACACATAATTACACGAAAGGCACGAATCACACCCACAGCAGGCAGCGCAGCGCCGTGCTGTGAGCCGTGTTGTTGTGCTTTCTCTTCCGAACATAAAGCTTTGTTGTCCTGGAGCATGGAGCTTATAATGTGTGCATCCCGAGCGTGTTTTGCATACATGTCAAGTCCGCCGTTTCTTCGCTGCACCACGAACCTCTTGGCATTTTCAAGTCGGCGCTTGCACTACATCGTGAGCCTCTTCTGCCCCTTTCTTTGCGCGAGCGCGGAGCGGAGCCCTTGTATTATATTACAGTTGACATAAGTACAACAGCAGCAACAGCGACTGGGAAAATACGAAAATACAAAAATGCGTATAATACGAGAATACGTCTCTACTTAAACCAGGTACCTGGTACCGGTATGTACGAGTACATATCTGTCAGAAGGGTGTAACATCGTACCATCTTGAAGCCTCCTCTTGCGTAGTCCTCCCGGTGAAGCCAGGCCAGCGAGAAAAAGTGCGGGAACTGCCACACGAACAAGTACGTGGCCAAGAGCAGCGGTTCCACAGCAACTACTCCTCCGGTGGCAGCTGCCCATCCCATTAGCGGGGGCACTGCACCGACAACAGACCCAACCCATGTGTTGAGCTCCGACCGAGTTTTGGACAAGGTGTAGGGGCCCACGTAAAGGAATAGGTTGGCAGCGCCAAGGGCTGCAGTGAGTGGGTTCGAACCAGCAGCTAGAACGGCAACACCAGCAGTTCCTGACGCCACCCCCCATCCAAGCGCGTGAGGACGCGAAATCCTCCCAGAGGGCAGTGGTCGGTTGCGTGTACGTTTCATCCGCGAGTCGTTGGAGGTCTCGATCACCTGGTTGAAAGTGTTGGCAGAGCTAGATGCCAGCATCGTACCCAAGCAGGCGCAGGACAAAGAGGCCGCATCAACTGGCCCTCCTGCAGCCAGGTATCCGGCAGAGGTGGTTGCCATCACCAGTGCACTCAGGCGGTACTTCGACAGCTGTGAGTACAGGCGTGCTCTATGTTGTGCCTGTTCCAGTACACTTGCTGTAGGACGCTCCCTTGTATTCCTGTCGTCGGTTTTGTTACGACATACACCCGCTCCTGTCGCGCGCAATGGATTCGTTCCTAAACGGACGGACGGCGAGCCACTCAGACATGCTAACGGCCGGCGTATGCGTCCGTGAATACCTCTCAGCATGGCTTTCGCATTCACAGCCTCTGGGATATGCAGGGCCCTCTGCGTGCGCGTTGCGTGTTCCGGATGAAATGTGCGCCCTGACCCAGCTGGCCTCTATATCTGACAAAACTCCCCTGTTGGATTGTCTGTCGTGCATTCCTTTCATTCCCGTGTAGACGAATACCTCCAAAATAGTGTCTGAGTGTGGGGCGAGCTGCCAGCCATTTTATTCGACAAACAGCAGTGCCAAAAAAAAGCTATTGATAGTCCGCGTGATGATATTATGCTGTGAAGCTACCCGCTGTTGCAGACTGCTGTACAGACAGTAGCTGGGGTGGTCCGCTTCGTCGTTTCTGGCAACGGTCACAAGCACATGCACCCCTGCTGATGACTGCCTCTTGTGATCGAACACCCTCATCCGCAGGACTTCAGTTGTTCTCGTTCTCACTGGTAGCAGTTCACTAGAGCCACGTCACGTTAGATCCATTGCTGTAGGTTCTAGCTGTAGGTAGGTGTTGTTAAGGTGCAGGCTCAGCTACCAGTGATGAGCATGCTGGCCTTCCGCGTGCCGGCCAGCTGTCGTTTGGCATTGACCCCATTGCGCACGTTTGCGTCCAGCACGCCGACCAAGAAGAAGACAATCCAGCAGCTGGCCAAGGAAATAAGCCTCAAGAATGTTCCGGTTTTAGTCAGGGCTGACCTCAACTTGCCTCGGAGCAAAGAAGACGGCAGTATTGTCGACGACACTCGAGCACGCGCGGTGCGTGACAAGCGATGGCAATCCTTGGTATTGGTGTATGTTCCCAACAAAGTTGTGTGCTTTTCGTTTTTGGCCTGTGGATGTTTCATGTGCCAACCACGTAGATACCCTGTCATTTCGAGTACGTGTGATTGTATATACGTCGAAGTATATAGACGAGTGCAACTCTTGCGCTTCTTCTCCTGTTCTCTCCGCTGTTCTCTGCGCCTAAAGCTTTGCGTCTGCGTCATCTTGCATCGTATCGAACATGCTGTTGCCATTCTGTTACCGATCTGTGTGCATGCCTTCGATAATCAACGCAGGTCTTGCCGACTGTCAAGTTCTTGCTCAAGGAAGGTGCTAAGGTATGTGCTGAGGAGCTCTAAGAGCCCTTGGGTGTACGCATGCAAGATCATATATTAAATAATAACATGATCTGCGAAAGTAGGTGCTCTTCAAATGGGCGTTTGGTCTTCTTGAGACGCGTGACTAGGCCACTGTCAAGTGTATGTATCTTCCACTGGACAGTAGTAGCAGTGCTGTGACAGGTTAGATGCATTCGTGAGTACGGCGAATGGTGCTTCCACCTCTCCGCCCCACGTAAGGTGTACCAGGTATATCATATGATACGTACGATCAGACACGAGTATAGACTTACTTACTAATATCTGGCTCAGGGATCCCTCATCCCTGCACTCTTGCAGAGCTCCCACTTCGAACACCGCCTCCGTTCATTACTTGCTCCTCTCTTTGTTCCCTATTTAATTTTTTAGTTGTCTAGAGGCTTTTTCCTCTTTCAGTTTTGGGTTCGTGTGTGTGCCCAGACAGCACGGCAGCGCGGGCGAGCCCAGCGCCATCGCGGGTATGGGAGGGCGCCGGCCAGTAGAGGGGGGGGTCAGAAGGAGCGTGGTCGTCTTTTTCGTGGCTAGGCGTGGCGTGTCCACCGAGACACGAGGGAAGCATGAAGGGCCTTTGTCTGCGTTGCTGCTTGCTGTATCAATCCAGTATTTCAGAGTTAGGGCCATTCCTAACGAACAAAAAAAAATCACGATTCGTGACGTTTTGGCATGACAAAATATCACGATTCGTGATGTTTCTTTCCTATAACGAAAATTGGTGCTTTTTCGTCACGTTTCGTGATATTTTCAAATTATAAAGAATCCGATATTTTCAAACCAACGGTATTTGAGGGTGGGGCCAACTCTCGCAGGTAGGTCACGGCCAGGCCGTGCCGGGCCGACCGCGCCCGACCCGGCCCGTGATTCAAACCATGGGCAGAGGCCTGACACGGTCTGTGATATTCAAACCTCATGCGCCGTCGGCCAGGCCAGGTCCGCGCGAGGTTCCCATCTCGCTGACATGTCGTCTGCTCTGCCTGGCCCATGAGATTTTCAGATTATTTTTGCTTTTTCTTCACGCTGTGTCTCCGCCTCCTCGAGATTTCGAGGTCACAGCATGCTCGTTACCCCGCACCCAGCAGTGTCTTTAGGCAGCCACTCGCTGTCCACAACCGGCGTACGAAGCAGGGCCTGGCATGCCCCTATACCGGCCATCGGATACCGTTGGTGTCGGGTGGGTTACGTAGTGCCTTGATCAGGCGTATTTTGAGCCACGACAAATGTCGTGAATCGTGATTTTTTTTTTTTTTAAGAAATTGTAAAAAAATTGGCGTCATGAATCGTGAGGTTTTTGTCGTGAATCACGACAAAAAAAATCACGATTCACGACAAAAACCTCACGAATCGTGATTTTTTTTGTTCGTTAGGAATGCCCCTTATAAGGGTCGTTTATTTCTGTAAAAGAACATTCAAGCGGTGCTTATTTATCGGAACACATATTTTTTTCAGAGAGAGGACCAGGCGATTTGAACATCTCATGATGGAGCGGGCGAACGAGGGCCACGGTGAGCACCGGGCTTCATGCAAGGCGGGCCACGGGGCTCACTGGGGCAGAGAGGCAGTAGAGCTCGACCCGGACCGAATCGATGGCGACGTGATCGCGTAGGGACGGGGAGCATCAACTGTCAAGGCTGACAAAACGCGAAAGACGTCAAAACTTTTTTTTGTTTTTTGCGGCGCAATGGGCCCGATTGGATTTTTTTTTTTTTTTTCGAGTACGAGTACGTACGAGTATATACGTATATATACTCGTATGATACGTACTTACGTACAAATAAATGTGTACGTCTTTCTTCTTTTTCAGTTTTGTTGATTTCCTGTTTTTCGTACTTCACAACTTGACGACCGAGCTGTGCTGTGCTTTCTCTTTCATACAAAGTACGAAGTAATATATACCACCGTTCGTTGTTGTTGTACTACCACACATACTCACGAAGGCACAAATCACACCCACCATAGCAGGCAGCTCAGCGCCGTGCTGTGAGCCGTGTTGCTGTGCTTTCTCTTTCGATCATACAGCCTCTTTGTTGTCCTGGAGCATGGAGCTAATGTGCATCCCGAGTATGTTTTGCATGCATGTCAAGTCCGCCGTTTCTTCCCTGTGCACCATGAACCTCTTACCATGAACCTCTTGGCATTTTCAAGTCGGTGCTTTTGCTTGCCCTATATATCATGGGCCTCTTCTGCCCCTTTCCTTGCGCGAGCGTAGCGGGCGGCGTCAGCCGCCCGGCGGAGCGGAGCCCTTGTAATATATACGTACGTACCAGGTATGAAATACGAGTTCGTAGATTTGGTGTACTCGTATACTCGTATCATATACTTGCATATATTGTATGTACCCAACTCCCTGGACCAGGTATACATTATTAATGTACCTGTTAGCTGAGTTTTGCTGTGTACCTGGCGCGTTTCTGACATGTCAGCGCTCTCTTACAGCGGCATGCACTTCTAATTACGCCCCCCCGACGACTGACAGGTCATCCTATGCAGCCATGCTGGTCGACCCAAGGGCGAGGTGGTGGAGTCTATGAGGATAGGGAACATTGGAGGTTGTCTAGGAGAACTGCTGGATGAACCGGTGGCGTGTCCCGCTGACTGTATCGGGGAAAAAGTGGAAGCGCAGGTGAGGTCGATTCCTCTCCTCTACGCTTGTGCGTGCACGTATGATACCATAGCGCGTAAAATACATCACGTGGATGACGTCCTGACGTTTCAGACAAATATCCCAGGAGACGGACATCCGTGAAGCAGTTAGTCAGTTAGTCAAGGGCGTCCGTCAAGGCATTTCCATCCGTCTAGACGGATTGCCCCCTATCCCCGCTAGAAAAACTTATCATTATATCTGTGGAAACCCCTGCTTATTTATTTATTTATTGTGCTGCTGGCTCCAACACATCATGAAGGAGCAAAAAGATACGAGGATATTGCTGTGTTTGTTGCTAGTGATATACCAGTATACCGCTGAATATCTGAACTCCGAACGAGAAAAAAAAGCGCAGAAAAAAAATGGCGGAAAAAAATCCCATCAAGAAAATATAGGTTTTCAAAAATATGGACAGGCGTTTTAAAAAAAACGGGGGTTTTTACTTGGTGCCCCCGGGTTTCGTCGTCAAGGCACGTCCGTCAAGGCATTTTCCTTGACTCCATCCGTCACGGGGTAAGTCTTGACCCCGTCCGTCAAGGGGTAAAAGTGCCGTCTCCTGACATATTTGGTTTCGAAGGCCCGGCATCCCCGCTGGCGATCTCTCATTTCCACTCTGGCGTTTCATCGCACTGCCCTACGAGTATAGTTTTTTCGTGTACGGAAACCGCGACGGTGTCCAAATCAGAGGGGGGGGGTTAGTGGTTACAGGTATTGGTATGCGTGTGACTGGAGATGATGTGTTGACAGACATGCAGACAGACCAGACCTCGACACTGCCTAATTAGGGCACTATTAATACACCAAAACTGCGAGGACAGCAATAACGGTATTGATGGCAGTACGAGTAGATGTGTATCGTGTGTCGTAAAAGTGAAATAAGACGCTTCAGCTGCGATACCGAAAGTTCGGTCGAAACTCATCTCTGCAAGCTGAGTTTGATATTTTTATTACTGTACACGATGCTGTGTCCCTAGCAGCCGTTGTACTGCAGTTAACATAGCAGCCGTTATACTAAGGTTAGTGTGGCATGCATTGTTTTCCTATTCAAGGACTACAGACTGGAACAACACTCCAGTTTATGAGGTGACCTGTGCTGTCTCCGGCAAAACGCCTTTCGTGTGTATCATTCCTGATTCTGTAGCCTCTCGTGTTTTTGTTTACAGCTTAGGTGGCCTGGCTGACGGTCCCGACATCTCGTGTGGATGTTAGGTCGTACATACTTTCGTTGCCCTTTGTAGGTACAGATTTAGCCATTTATATCTACCGTAGAGTCACAACTGCTCTGCGAACAAAGTTTTCCGGAAGATCGGTATTTCAGGACGGCACCCACTTTTCGGGGACAACCTACTTGGAAAAAGTGTGCGACTGTTTTTACAGTGGTAATATGGAGTTCCAAGTTGCCGAAGTTCCTCCGATTTGTTTGTTGATCGAGTCATAGATTTCCAATGTAACTACAGTATCTATGCTTTGGTTACAGTCCCGCAAACAGGCACAAAAACAGGGCACACCCAAGTTTTCGACGTACTGTAGTTTCCAGGTCATTTGGCCATATTTCAGAAACGAACGTGATGAAATTTGCTGTGTTGTACTACGACCTTTCACAGGTTACAGCAGCGCAGTGCGTGCTTTTACTGGAAAACGTTCGGTTCCACAAAGGGGAGACAAAGAACGACCCTGCTTTCGCAGAGCAGGTGAGAAAACCGAGCGGCAGCAATGTGCGAGCGATGTTGCACTATATATGCTTGCAGGTTCCGTGTGGACGAAAACTTCTTCAACACTCATCACCCGGTTTTTAGGGTATACAAGTTTCTGCCGTGCGTGCAATCAACCATGACGCGCACATGTTCAAACATGAATTCGACAGGAAGGTCCATTCTGTTTGCAGTCGCTGTCTTAATTTTTCTTGAAGTGCTATGTACGTATTCCTATATTTTTATTTCCGATCGTTTTAACGATGTGTACCCTCGCCTGTTCCTGTGAATAATCATCCGGGGCAGATCAGGGTAGTTTCATTTTCTTATTTGCCAAGCTACGTATATATATATCCAGGTACAGTAGTAGTGGCGTTTAGGTGGACACAATCATGCTTTACACTCCAAGATACTAGCGTGCTACGGCCGACGACACAATCATTACGTACCTGGAGCCATACATGTTGTTCGCTTGTACTGCAAATAACGCACTGATGTTTTCTGGATTGCTGCTTTCCTCGTCCTTCAGTTGGCGGCACACGCGAAAATCTTCGTCAATGATGCATTTGGAGCTGCTCATCGCTCCCATGCTTCCACGGTGGGCGTGACCAAGTTCATGGACCACAGCGTAGCAGGGTTTCTGATGGAGAAGGAGCTTGATTATCTCAAGGGCGCTATGGACAGTCCTTCCCGCCCGTTTATCGCTATGATCGGGGGAGCCAAGGTCTCCACGAAGGTGCGCTACGACGTAGGGTCGCATTGTTTTGTTGTAGTGTGAGTGAGGTATAGTGATAGTCACAGATCTCCCCAATCACCATGACTTGATTCGAATCTCCGTCGTTCCGCTGCAGATCCCGGTTCTGGAATCATTACTGGACAAGTGCGACAGCATTCTTCTCGGCGGCGGGATGATTTTCACCTTCTATCGCGCTCTTGGCATGTCAACTGGTGCTTCCCTGGTCGAGGAAGACTTCGTCGATATGGCTCGAGGATTGATCAAAAAGGCCGAGGCGAAGGGAGTGAAGCTCTTGCTTCCAAAGGACGTCGTCGTCGCAGACAAGTTCGCCGCAGATGCTGCCACGAGAACGGTGAGCTAAACGGCAACTTTATTTTTAAGGCACCTTGAAGGATGGAACAGTAAGTAGACTGGAAAAAATGTAAATAAAATACTGAATGAGTGGGTCAATCCATATGTATAATACGTGTGTTTAGAGTTGAAACGTACAGGACGCACGGGAACTGGGCATAACCCGCAGCATAACACCAGTGCTAAGATAAACGAACTACTGCCATACTCAGGTTTCTGCGAGCGAAATCCCTGACGGTTGGATGGGCCTCGACATTGGCCCAGACGCCGTGGACGAGTTCAAGCAGGAGATATCGCTGGCTGACACCATCGTCTGGAATGGACCGCTCGGGGTCTTCGAATGGGATGCGTTCGCGAACGGAACGAACGAACTTGCGCACGCCTTGGCTGCTCGCACGGCTGCTGGTGGCACCACTATCGTGGGAGGTGGCGATTGTGTTGCTGCGGTAGAAAAAGCCGGCGTTGCTAGTCAGATCAGTCACATTTCAACAGGCGGCGGGGCTAGTTTAGAACTTCTTGAGGGCAAAGAATTGCCTGGTATCGCAGCCCTAGACGACGCATAACCCATTTATTGAGGCAGGTTGCAATGGTGTGATTAAAAAGGGCTTGTTGGCGAACGCAGTTTTCCACTAAGAAGATTGGCAGCTTGAAGTGTTTAGCACTTCGTGCAAGTTTTCCCCTTTATCGATGTTCCCTCTGTATATCGACTTGGCATGTGAAGATTCCCATAAATTTCCCGGTGCACATCTTGGACGTTAAAACATGCGAAACGCCAAGCGTTCTCATTTTCAAATTTTGCGACATGCTCACAAAAACTGAGTGGATAGTCTGGTTCGTAGAGGGGGTTGAAGGCCATATCAGGCTTTAGGTTATTTGATTGTACAAGCATACGGTGTAGCACAACAATTTTGGAATTTTTGTCGCGATAGCGACAACATCATGAGGCGCCTTGCAAACAAGTGAATGCTATATGAGGCTTTCCCCCTCGTAGTTTTGTGTGGTCACTTCGTGAAAGACATAAATGTAGGGGCAGGGCACGCCACCGATAGGGTGAGAACAACGTTCAAATACTTATGTTATTCATGTATCAGGTAGTTCAATCCCCTCCGAGATCCCATACCGTGCTGGCAAGTTCGGCCATGCCTAACCCCTTGTGGGCTGATATGCAGTGGACGACTGGCAGGCTTGCCGGATGAGCCAAGACAGCCTGGCACACGCCCTCCACCGACTTCAGGAGGTCATGGGGAGATACCTTGTCTACTTTTGTCAAAACGACTTGGTTTGGAACACCCGCACCATCCAAAATTGACAGCATATGCTCGTCTCCAGGCTGAAGGCCATGCCGGCTGTCCACTAGAACAAACGTCCGTTGCAAAACCGAGCGTTCTCGCCCTTCCAAGTAGCCGTTGACAGCACTCGTCCACTGACGAACCGCTCGCTTGTTCTGCCGAGCAAAACCGTACCCAGGAAGATCTACCAGGTAGGACTGCGATACACCGCTATTATCTCGCAATGCAAAGTAGTTTATGGTCTTCGTGCACCCTGCTGCTTTCGATGTCCTAACCAGCGTGGGATTCCCCAACAGCTCTCCAACCAGCGTTGATTTACCAGCATTTGATCGCCCGGCGAATGCCAGCTCCGGCCGGCCAGCTGTGGGTAGCTCATGATTCAAGGAAGCGGGCTTCACGTACTCTGCGCGCAAGGACCCGCGTGTACGTGGTGCGTGGACTGCGGATGCCGGATTCACCCCGCTCACAACCCATACCCATGGTGACCGAGTCGCAACGCTGAGCTGGCCCGACAGATTACGGAGAGCCGCTGGAGAACGCATTCGACGGAGTTCCACCAACCTGCGCAGAGGATGGATAGGTTCGACGGTGTGAACAATCAAAGAGATAATATGGCGCCGAGCACAAGCTTGACAAACGACCGTAGACCATGCCCGCACGCTGTTCATTGGTCGGTGTTTTAATCCATATTTTCGGGCGACTCTAAGGGTCGATCTTAACGATACGTATTCTTTCGTTTTTTTTCCCCGAAATTTCGGTATTTTTTTCCAAATGGGTCTTAGAGAGTACGAGCTTCAGTTGCCTCGCTAATAATCGTCCACCAGGCACAAAACCGTCACTACAGCAGCAGCGCTCTCGGTAACCATCCGTGTGGTGGTTCCACTGCAGTCGGCCTGGCTCGTAGGCAGGTGTCGGGTGCCTCGGAGAGTGGAATCCATCACCAACTCGTCGCGCTACGACGCCCAACGCTACAAACGCTTGAGCTACAGCCCTCCGCGAGCTCGGTCGGTCGGGCACCTCGGTGCGGTCACTGTACCAACTCGATTGTGAGAGCTCAGAAAGCTTTGCGCCTTCTGCGCTCGGCCATGGCCTGTAAAGGACCTTGGGGACAAGCCTGGCCAGCCTTGTGTGTTCGTGAGGGGTGGCACGGCTAGCACGGTGGGGCTGCCCGATCCTCCTCGCCGTGCATAAAAAAAAACAGAAATTTACGGGAAAACCTAAAAAAAACTTAAGAGGCCAGTTTTTTCGGGGATTATTTTTTTCTGGTATTTTACCGAAAAAAACAGAACAAAAAACAGAAATTTCCGAAAAAAAACGAAGTTCACTCCTCGTTAAGATCGACCCTAATCTCTACCCTGGTACAGTATACCTGTTTTTTTTTCGGTATATAATTCCGCCGCTATATGACACGCTGCGTTTGGACCTTCGGCTGATTCGTGCCTGCAGCGGAGAGCGGGTGTATCAGGTTGGCATTTCATCCACAGCAGCTTGTGTTTTTCTCGAGATTGGCCCTACACGAGTTCTCAACGGAAGTCTATACTTCGACTTTGGGGCGTTGCAGTGGTCGAAATTGGTCGAAATTTGGGGTATACAAAACTAGTAAAAAAGCAACCCCCAGCTGAGCGTTTGCTACTGCTTCACTCGCGGATATCTATGATACAGCTCCTCACAAGCACCCACTGCCTGCCAAATTGAGGCAGGCTCCTAATGGGGTGCGTGAGGGCGTCGGGTGCGCCAGACCGTAGTATTAATATTAATAGTAGGCGATCAGAAACGATTCACGAGATGTTTTCGTGCACTCGTTGCGAGCTAGCAGCACAAAGAACGCGCCGGCAGCTACGTATACTTGTATGTACCAAAGGTATACCGTCAATGTGATGGGCCGTTGGATTGGTATTGACGACCACCTCTGTAACGAGAACCTCGCCGCCAGTGCTTGGTAGTGTCCCCCCTTTAGTCACGATATATGGGGGATGTCCCCCTTTTTGTCAAATGTCCTTCATTTTACAAGCATATGGAGCTCTTGGCATTTGCAAGTTGCCTGTACACCTAAAATGTTACATACTTTACGTTATGTTCCGTTCCATTCCACCTTAAGCGCGAGTAGCGGGCGAACCGCCCTAAGCAAAGGCGCCTCACGTTGTGCGAACTACTGCTATGAATACGTCTTTTTTTGGTGTTTGCCCTTCACGTTTGTTTGTCAACGAAGAATCGGGTACGAGCTGGTTCAGGCATATCACCCCAAATTTCGTCAGTCACGAATGCCGCATGCAATATTAACTCCAATGTCACATATTTGGTATCATACTGACCGCCATGAACAGTGGAAGAGGGTGACACCGCCAGTTTTTTGTTCAAGGACCTATTACGGTGGCCCATTGTTAATAGGCCCTGATACGTGAATGTATTGCCCTCGGGCTCATTTTTTTTAATCCAATATTTCTACTATATTTTATGAAGAAACGTATTGTAGCTGGACTGATTAATCGCCACACCGACACGCAGGGGGATACAAAAACCATGTGAGTAGGTTCGACAAAAACCTGAAGACTTTAGCTTTCCAACGATCCTACGTATGGCCGAAAGTATGCGGTTCTAAGAGAGGAAGAGGTAGGGAAACATCGGTCCTCAAACATATTATTTTGAACGGGGCAGGCGTGCCGACCCACATTCTGCTAGGAAAGATGCGTATTTGGCATCGCTGGAAAGCTCACGATTTAGGCTGCAAACGTCCGAACCTACTTTTGCGATAATAGTTTTCGTTCGTGAGATACAAGCGTCCCAAGAGCGGTACCCCAACCTCACGCGTCCACCTCTACCTCGTTTGCAACCCCATACTTTCGGCTTCAAGTGGCATCGTTGGAAAGCTGGAGTCAACAGCTATCCGTGGAACCCAACCGAGGATTTTTGGGGTCCCTGTGTGCGCCTGTGTTTGTGTTTATTAGTCCGGATTATACTGCTGCGCTGTAGTTTTTTTCAATAAAAAATGGAAAAAATGGCAAAAAAAAATCAACTGGGAAGATACGAATAAAAGTAAATCCGCCGGGCCTATTGACAATGGGCCACCGTAATAGAACTGGCGCTACCGTCGAAAATGTGGCCCGACCAATCACAGGCCTTCAAAGAGGTCAACAATAGTCAGGCGTTTCCGTAGGAAAAACGTTTTTTCCCCCATTTGTTTTTTCTGAACGAGCCGCTTCCAGGTGGTCCAAGGCATGTTTGTACAAAGTTTCACGCAAATACTCGAAGATCTGACTGGTATGATCATATTAAGTCGTATTTAACGACCAACATCGATTATATACTGAAACTAAGTAATTCAGAGGCAACGCCTATTTTTGCACTTTTACCGCACAAAAGTCAAAATGTCCACGTCGTCTTTTGGGGATAGACCCTGAAATTTGGCGCACGTGTTTTGTGCGCCCTACCCGAGCCTTTTACGAATGTTTTTTTTCGCCGGAATTTTTTAGGGCTGTTCGTGGGTCAGGAGGTGTTCAAAATGTCGCGGGTCGGGTCGGGTCGGGTCGGGTCAGCAAGTGTTCAAAATCTCACGGGCCGGGTCGGGTCGTGTCGGGTCGGGTCGTGTCGGGTCGGGTCGTGTCGGGTCAAGAGGTTTCCACAATCTCGTGGGTCGGGTCGGGTCATGACCCGACATCTCAAAAGTTTCGCGGGCCGGGTCGGGTCATGATCCGACATCTCAATTGTTCACGGGTTGGGTCAGGTCATGACCCGACATCAAAAAAAAATCGCGGGTCGGGTCAGGTCATGACCCGCGAGAAACGGGTCACTCGCAGGCCGGGCCAGAATGATCCGCGAGTTGTTTTCCGTTAACCCGCGGGTCGGACCCGTGAGGTCGAACCCGCGGATCCGGCCGGCAGGCCCGGATTTTTCCTATATTACTGCTTCCTGCCCGAGGGCTACTCTCGTCTCAGCGGGTCGGACCCGCGGGTCCCAAACCTTTAACCTTACCACTTCCTGCCCGTCGTGCCGATACCCCGAGTGCATGTCATAGCGTGCAGAACGATCATATTAAATACCTGGTACTACTGTACATACCAGGCATACCTTTGGCGAACTCCTCGTCGGATGACACCACACAGCACTATCTCATGCTCACACATTCTCCAAACCCACTACTCGTACAGACAGACCGCAAATCAATGCAGGGTACAAGAAGATAAAAAATGACAGCAGCAGTATAACAACAAGGCAGACATGCATCAATTGTACAATTAATGCATGTCACAAACTCATGGAATTATACATTAGTACGCTTGCACTCGCCGGAGGCGGCATAGTCTGCCCGCTTTCCGGGGCGGAAGCAGAAGCCATCTTGGGTCAGAGCTATCGGGTCGACCCGAGAAGAAGGCGTGGTAGGCACGGCAATGTGCGAGATGTAGGTCTATGCCTCTCTCTCTTCACGAAGATCTTCGCGAGCACACACCACTACTTAAAAAACAAGAGCAAAAAAACACAAAAAAGCACAAAAAAAAGCACGACACTCTAGGAATAGTATGAGGGACCAAGGCCCAACCAACGGACGAACAAGCAACGACTACAGAATGGACCAGCGAGTTTTATCTTTTGACCGGCGAGAAATATCACGGGTCCAGTCGACCCAACCCGCATGAAACCCGTATCTCACGGGTCAATCGGTATCTGGCGGGTCGGGTCGGGTCGGGTCAAGAGGTTTGAAAATCTCACGGGTGGGGTCGGGTCGGGTCGGGTGGGGTCAAGAGGTCTCTAAATCTCGCGGGTCGGGTCGGGTCACGACCCGACATCTATAAAATTTCGCGGGTCGGGTCGGATCATGACCCGACATCTCAAATTTTCGCGGGTCGGGTCGGGTCGGGTCGGGTTATGACCCGATATCTCAAAATTCGGTCAGGTCGGGTCAGCTGACCCGACCCGACTAGACCCGTGAGGTTTGACCTGACCCGCGAACAGCCCTGGAAATTTTGGATATCTCAAGACCCAAATTTCCCAAAAAAATACGAAACGAACAATATCTGGCGGAAAAAAAAAAAAACATCCGTTAAGGGCCCATCTTAACGAACAACGTTTTTTATTGTAATTGAATAGCAATTAATCCAATTGAACATAATTTCGCGAAAAAAACGACTTTGGATCCTATCGAGGAACGGCGTATTGCGTTAAAAATCGAATAACGCACAAGGGTCAACGAAAACCCGTGAGCAACCAACGAGGCGACCTACGGCGTGTCCTCCCCGGGGCGCCGCTGCCAGCGGAAAATTATGTCTGCCGGCACCGGTTAGGAGGCTATCACTCTAGGGGTGTCTTGGGTGGGCTGGCGCAGCCCTGAAGCCCAACGCTGGCAGCAGCGACGGGGATACAGCGATCGAATTTCTACGCGAAGTCGCGACCTGGTCGGTGCTCGTGTGGTTTGGGAGGCAAAGAGGGGTGAAGAATTGCAAGGGTATGATAGGTACGTACTTAGGTATACCCGGGTATAATACCCGGATATGTACCTTACCTAACCACTTAGGTACGTTAGGTACGGACCCCGATACCTTGCCTAAGTGATAGGTACGTTAGGTACGGACCTCGATACCTTAGTACGCCGCTCGATACCTTACCCGGGTATCGGGTATACACGTCGACAAAATACCCGGGTTTAAGTACGAACTCAAGGGTGACCTCAATACCTTACCTAAGTTTTAGGTACGTGAGGTACGGACCCCGATACGCTACCTAAGTTGTAGGTACGTTAGGTACAGTCCTCAATACCTTACCTAAGTTTGAGGTACGTTAGGTACGGATCCCGACACCTTACCTAAGTTTTAGGTACGTTAGGTACAGACCTCCATACCTTACCCGGGTATCGGGTATACACGTCCACGAAATACCCGGGTTTAGGTACGAGCCTTGGGACGACCTCAATACCTTACCTAATGTTTAGGTACGTTAGGTACGGGTATGTTCGTGTCGATGGTATGCTGATAGCCGTCTATGATCTAGCAGATTACTGGTAGAACTCAAAATATGATTGTTACCAAGGTATAAATGAACAATTGAAATTGAAACTCTCGCCTCAACTTTAATCTAATAAATGTGTGGTTCGCTCAAACCACCAATCCTTTCGATTTCGATAAAAAAAACACTTGAGTGTTTGCAGTACCGGTATGCAGACAGGATGGTCGAGGTGTGGTGCAGGACGGGGTGTAGAGTGTACATATATCATATATAGGTGGGTGGGCTCGGTGCGTGTGCATTATTGCAAGGGTATGTCAGGTAAGGTACGTACTTAGGTATACCCGGGTAAAATACACGGGTGTGTACCTTACCTAACCACTTAGGCACGTTAGGTACGGATCCCGATACCTTACCTAAGGTTTAGGTACGATAGGTAGGCCGCTCGATACCTTACCCGGGTATCGGGTATACACGTCGACGAAATACCCGGGTTTAGGTACGTACGAGCTCAGGGACGACCTCAATACCTTACCTAAGTTTTAGGTGCGTCAGGTACGGGCCCCGATACCTTACCTAAGTTGCAGGTACGATAGGTACGGCCCTCAATAACTTACCTAAGTTTTAGGTACGTTAGGTACGGACCCCGATACCTTACCTAAGTTTTAGGTACGTTAGGTACGGACCTCCATACCTTACCCGGGTATCGGGTATACACGTCGACGAAATACCCAGGTTTAGGTACGAGCCTTGGGACGACATCAATACCTTACCTAAGTTTTAGGTACGTTATGTACGGATCTCAATACCTTATCTAAGTGTTAGGTACGTTAGGTGCGGCCGTCAATACCTTACCTAAGTTTTAGGTACGTTAGGTACGACCTCAAAAACTTACCCGGTAATAGGTATACCTTACCTAACACACCCTTGAAAAATTGGGTTTGCGACGGCCTTTAATATTTTTTAGGCGCCGCAAGCGGTCTACCCTGTGCTAGGGGCCGTCGGACCTCGCGCTGCGGCTGATCCCGTGGCCGTGCCTCTCGGGATGGTGGACCTCGCCTTTGAATCAGTCGACGACATGGCTCGAGTTTGCGTGGCTTCCGTCGGTTTCATGGAACACGCCACGTGGAGTTGGATGAACTCCCCAATTTAATAAAACGAAGAGCAAAACAAGTCCCAAAAGACTTCTTGTGGAATTCCGTTTTAGTGAATTATTATTATTCACTTTTCGACCAATCAGATGCCAATCAAAACAAACGAAAATAAAAAACCCAATTCAACAAAAGCTGACGTATTTTGTATATTATATAAAAACAAATTTCCAATGGTATGTTCGGTAGGGTACGTACCGAATAATACCGGGGGTATTTTCTCGGTAAATACCGGTACCCGACACTTCGGTAAGTTCGGTATTTTTCTAATACCGGTACCCGACACTTCGGTAAGTTCGGTACGCCCACCCAATATACCCCAGGTACCGGTATACCCTCGACCGCAATACCGGGGGTACCGGTATTTTTTCGGTACTGGGCTCAATACCCTACCGAACACTTCGGTAAGTTCGGTACTTTTTCAATACCGGTACCGGACACTTCGGTAAGTTCGGTACGCCTACCCTAATATACCCCGGGTACCGGTATACCCTCGACCACAATACCGGCGGTGATCGGTGTGGCCTCGATACCGGGGAATCGGGTACGTCTGCAATACGGACACACATTATTCTCGTATGAAATTATACATACAAGGCATATAGTTGTGGCAGCAGCAGTCTTCTCTACATTTATTTACGTACATAGCATGAATCCTATACACGGACTTGAACGCGACATCCCGAATCCATCGCTGCTCTAATTATATTCAAACACTGATGTACCAGCAGCAGCGGCAGCAGCACAACGCGAAGTCGTCGATGACCTAAACCGTATGCCAAGCTTCGAAGTTGGGAGGTTGGGGTATAGAACGGGCTTCAAACGTAGCTCTTGATGGCAGTGGCACACGTGGACTGTATCAAATCTACAGCAGTAGAGCCCACAGCAGCAGCACGTTGCCCAAGTCGGAGCTGCTGCTGCTGCTCACCGTGCTGCCGCTTGCTACGTGATTGGGATGGGGGCGGCGGCATTGCCGTTCTCTCCGCCGTTGCCGCCGCCATCTGTTTGCTGTTGGTATATACGAGTACACATGTATTTAGGGTATATTCGGTAGGGTACGTACCGAAGTATACCGGGGGTATTTCCTTGGTAAATACCGGTACCTGACACTTCGGTAAGTTCGGTATTTTTCCAATACCGGTACCCGACACTTCGGTAAGTTCGGTATTTTTCCAATACCGGTACCCGACATTTCGGTAAGTTCGGTATTTTTTCAATACCGGTACCCGACACTTCGGTAAGATCGGTATTTTTTAAATACCGGTACCCGACACTTCGGTAAGTTCGGTATTTTTCCAATACCGGTACCTGGCACTTCGGTAAGTTCGGTACGCTCACCTAAATATACCCCGGGTACCGGTATACCCTCGGCCACAATACCGGGGGTACCGGTATGTTCTCGGTAGTGTGCTCAATACCCTACCGAACACTTCGGTAAGTTCGGTACTGTTTCAATACCGGTACCCGACACTTCGGTAAGTTCGGTACTGTTTCAATACCGGTACCCGACACTTCGGTAAGTTTGGTACTGTTTCAATACCGGTACCCGACACTTCGGTAAGTTCGGTAAGTTCGGTACTTTTTCAATACCGGTACCCGACACTTCGGTAAGTTCGGTACGCGCAATAAATATACCCCCGGTACCGGTATACCCTACCGAACATACTTTGCAAATTTTCGTTAATACGGGCCCTAAGACTTATGCCAATGGGAAAGCAAAGTTACCCTAAAAAGTTTGAATTCCTAAGATCCCCGCTAGATTTTTCCAGAACAAGCTTGCTATGGGACCGGTTCTTACAACAGAATATGCCCAGCTTTTGGAAAAGCCCGTAAAAGGCAATTCTGGGGCCGATGCTGGGACAAGATCGGCTTGAGAAAAACTCAGGCGGATGTTAGTTCGAAGCGGCGAGATTCCGAGTCCTCGACAGACATGGATTGACAAAACCAACGACTGCGTCATGAATTCTGAACGCGATGCGCTCGTTAGAGGCTCCGACCCACCCTAGGGGCACCGTGTTCACACGATGGCCGGTGATGTGTGGCGGGCGCTGGCCAGGCGTATGATAAACAAACAATTGGCCGCTGGTGTGCATAAAACAGATGACAACATTTCACGATCCGTCTCAAATGGCAAGAAATAGGGTTTTCTTCGGTTTTGGGAGAAGAGCGTAGGACGCCGCCGGCAATATCTCGCCCCCTAGACCATGGATCCACCTTATACGTTCGAGGCCGTCATCTACACTCGTTGGCCTTGCCCGACACGAAGCGGGTTGACCGTGGGCTGAGTCTATGTCGAGATCGAAGGTCTATCGTCGCACGAGCTGATTTTTATCAGGGTGTTGACGATTTGCAACGAGAAAAAGCAAATTGCGCCGCCTGCATCAGCCGTTTGAAAAAAAATATGAACAAAACCAACAACAATCAAACATTTTTTTCCTTTTTTCCCACAGCGGCGGCACGCGCGGATCTTCAGCCTGAAAATCCCAGGGAAATATTTCAAACATCGCTTTCCCCTTGGCATAGGTCCAAGGCCGTCTCTTATGGGATTATTTTTGAGGTTCATAAAGGGACCCCTTTTGACCAAGGGCAAAAAAACAGCATCTTATGGAACTCAAAACGACAAAGTTTGATCACAAATAAATTTGAACATCAGTTTGACCAGGCCACCTCGATCATTCTGCGCCCCAGAATGATCAGGGTCAGAGGTTACAAACTGAGATTCATATTTGAGCCTTTGTATAGGTTTTTATATGCATACTATGTTTAGTATAACATCAGTGTATCCTCGTATTATACATCTACCCGGCACACCGCTAGTAGAGCTGCTGTATATGCGGACTGAAGAAGCGGTCGCGTACGAGCCCATACTCGCCCGGCCCTCAGCCAGGAACTTTCACCACGGCATCGGGGAGGGACGATGAGGTGGATGTGAGCCATTGATCGTCTTGAGGTGTTATCGACGAACGAGCTCTCGCTGAGCAGCTCGTATTCCACCACTGCTGCAGCATCTTGCTGTGAGCGTGTGTTTTGTCCCCATACAGAGCCGACACGATGCTCTCGACACGCCGAGCACGCTCGGCATCTGGGTGCCGTCACCGCTCTCTTGGGGTCGAACGAGCTGTGCGCGCGCAGAGGCGGCACGTGCTGGGCGATGTTGGGGTGGCTCGATGCTGACTTTTGCTATGAACGAGTACAATCTGGGTGGTACCTGCTTGGTACGGTGGCAGCACTGCTGCTGTATACCAGGTACATATATATAATATACCTGGTATATATCATACCTGGTGCAACAGCAGTAGTACGTGTGCTCTCTCGTCTTTTGTTGTCTCCGTCTCATACGAAAAAAATCAAATGCGTTTCTTTGTCAAACGCTTCACAGATTGTGAGTATACTCGTACTCGTACTCGGAGTATCGAGTAATTTTCGTATTCCGAGTACTCCGAGTATTAGAGTAGTGGTGGCCTAAATACTCGGAGTACTTGGAGTATGAGCAGTACTGAAGGCCCAAATACTCCGAGTACTGGGAGTATGAGCAGTACTTATACTCGAGTACAAGCAGCACTCGGAGTAAAAACATCTAAATTACTCGAAGTACTACAGTATCGAGAGTATTGGACACCGAAATACTGCGAGTACACAAAGTACCTGAAGTATTTTTTTCTCGAAAATACTCTAATTATACTCCGAGGTAATGGGAGCATCTATGATTTTTTAAAAGCTATAAACGCCAGTCACATGCTCCCAGAACCTGGGAGGGATGACGACCGAGTCTTTAAAATGATGCAAAGATGCTCCTAACTTCACACTCCGAGTATACTCCGAGTATCGAGTACATTTCGTACTCCGAGTACTTAAGAGTATAAGAGTATTAGCGGCCTGAATACTCGGAGTACTTGGAGTATGAGCAGTACTGAAGCCCCAAATACTGGGAGTACAAGGAGTACCCGCAGTATCGGACCCCGAAATACCCCGAGTAAAGCAGTATCGAGTGTTCATACCAGAAATACTCCGAGTACGAGCAGTATCCGGAGTATCGAACCCCGAAATACTCCGAGTACACGAAGTACCTGAAGTAATTTATCTCCAATACTCGGGACGTTACTCCAAGGTACTCGGACAATCTGTGAAACGCTTCCATAAGGAACTACAGCTGGCTACGTACTCGTACCAGACTTCAAAAATGAAGTCACAAACAGACGAGTCAAAAGGGGTCCATTTATGAACCTAAAAAAAAATCCCAAAAGAAACGGCCGGCTCGGATAGGGTGCATAAAACACGTGTGCCAAGTTTCAGGGTCTATCTCCAAAAAACGGCGTTGACATGGGCTACTTGGCTACGTGCGAGTACGAACTGAATAATTTTTGGGCGGTATGCTAAACCAGCCTGCTGTACGACTTATTTCTTATTACCAGGTATTTCTTATTTCGTTCCAGGTATTTCAATTAAAAAAATATACCTGGTAGAGTACAGAGTTGACCCAGGTATTGAGTACGAACCTACGGGTTACACGTGCGCACTTCAATCACACTTAAGTGTTTCTTTCAGGCCTCCTTACCTTTTGTTATGTGCAGGATGTCAATCTTGGCAGGACACAAGGTAGGGGGCAGGGTGACAGATGAGCTCGGTGGGAACGGGGGTGGGTACCGTCGTTGCCCTTGAAAAACACCCTTCCTCAAAATTTAGCAAACCTTGTCCCGCTCTATTTTGAACACGCTGCTGCGCCGGGTTGGCAGAACATCTCCTGTATTTACTTGAACACTCTTTTGGGACTTCTGTTCGTATATGCCACCACTTCTTCGCACCCTCGTTCAGAATGAGGGAGACGCGCAACCAATCGGCCACAGAGGCCACATTGGAGCCTGTTGTCTCCAAGTTGGAGAGGTTCGTTCTGTACGAGACCACGTCTCACTTTTACCTCACAGCGTCTGATAAGAGAGAGACGCAGTATCGCGTCCTCAAGATCGATCGCCGTGTTGTGAACCCAATGTCGCTAGCAGACATTTGTCAGGAAGACCCGGTCGTGTACACGCCGATCGACATGATCGAGATGCTGGACATGATCAACGAGGGAAATCGCACTGTCGGAGGGCTGCGTATGACTGCGAAGGGTTTTGGGATCGTCGGCTTCGCCAAGTTCCTCGACTGCTACTACCTCAACTTCATTACGCAACGCAGGCTGGTGAGTTCAGTACACTATTATCAGTAACTACTGCTGTATTGTAGACTGTTGGTACGTAAACTACACGAGCAGGAAAGCTAGGCTGTTGCAGGTGGAACGCCTTTGCCCTTGTCCCCAAGTTCCTCGACTGCTACTACCTCAACTTCATTACGCAACGCAGGCTGGTGAGTTCAGTACACTATTATCAGTAACTACTGCTGTACTATTGTAGACTGTCTGTGGGTACGTGGACTATACGAGCAGGAAAACAGTTAACTTCGTAGGCTGTTGCAGGTGGAACGCCTCTCTTTGCCCTTGTTCAACTAGCGGCTGTACGAGTTTTCTCACCCCTGGAAACAAACTAGGCCACTCTTACCATTATACAACAGCAAGAAATGTGGTACACCACATGACCAGTACCCGAGGATAAAAAATAATAAAAAAATGCTACATACCAAGTACAACCAGTAGTAGGACCAGGTACCACTATTAATAGAGTACTGCTGTACAGCAGGGCATTATAATTAATTATTAATAGTGGTTCGGCGTCTGTTGCGCGCCGCAGGCGCGCAAGCCCCCCGCAGGGGCCCGGAGGGCCCCCCGGGAGGGCCCCCGGAGGGCCGCCGGAGCCGAAAAAATTGCCATCTATGCTGATCTATGCGCGAATATACGCCTTAAAACTAAGTTAAAAGCCTTTAAATTTATTTTTGGCTACGTCGAATAGCAAAAGGTGCCTTATTTTTGTTTTCGACTATGGCGAATAGGACAAGGGGCCTAACAGATGTTCAATTACGACTAATTTTTATCAAGAAAAAAAGACCCCCCAAAAAAAAAAACTTGCCTCCGACAGCCTCCGGCGAGAAAAAAACGCGCAACAATTTTTTTCGCCTGCGGCGCAAAAAGTTGCGCGCCCAGAAACGCGTGTTGCGCTGCGTGCAACCAGTCTCGCGGCGACTGTTGCGCAAAACGGTTATTTTGACCAAATGTTGCGCCAGCGCAACAGCGCAACACCTAATTAATGCCCTGCTGTACAGCAGTACGACCAAAGTCAAGTATTACAAGGGACTTCGCCGGCGGCCTGGACGGCCGCCGTGCAGTCTTGGGTGATGCCTGGACGGCCGCCGTGCAGTCTTGGGTGATGCCGAAAAGTAGGCTATTAATAGCACCATTGTGGCGAAGGATGGGGGTCAGACGTAATGCCAAGAGTTTAGCGTGCTTTACACACGTCATCATCAGCATTGTGGCGAAGGATGGAAATTAGACGTACTGCCAAGAGTTGTGAGAGCGCTCTACACACTTGCCCACGGAGAATGACAACCGTACTCGCAATACATGTGCGATACTGCTGCTGTACTCATACGTGTGTGTACTCTTATGTATCGATCTTGATCACAAACCTGACACATGCGTTGTTTATGCTGTACGGCTATACTATCTGTGCAAGCCTACACACCTTCGAAACAGACGAACAACGACAAACAGCAAACAACGGCAGTAAGTGCTTGTGGTAGTACTGATACGTGTATGTATCTTTGATACTGGTCATACATATCCAGCCCACATACTCTGGACTGCTCACAGCTCGTGGTAGGTACTACTGTTGTTGTACAGCTGTAGTAGTACTGATACACACATACGAGTCTTCGATACATACCCGACGCACGTATGCATCTACGCGCCTTCTCCGCCAGAGAACAAAAAACAAAAAACGACCAAGGGCCGTTCCTAACGAACAAAAAAAATCACGATTCGTGACGTTTTGGCATGACAAAATATCACGATTCGTGATGTTTCTTTCCTACTAACGAAAATAGGTGCTTTTTCGTCACGTTTCGTGCTATTTCAAATCATCAAAAATCCGATATTTTCAAATCCAACGGTATTTGAGGGTGGGGCCAACTCTCGCAGGTAGGTCACGGCCAGGCCGTGCCGGGCCGACCGCGCCCGACCCGGTCCGTGATTCAAACCGTGGGCAGAGGCCCGACACGGTCTGTGATATTCCAACCTCACGCGCCGTCGGCCAGGCCAGGTCCGCGCGAGGTTCCAATCTCGCTGACATGTCGTCTGCTCTGCCTGGCCCGTGAGATTTTCAGAATATTTTTGCTTTTTCTTCACGCTGTGTCTCCTCCTCCTCGATATTTCGAGGTCATAGCGTGCTCGTTAGCCCGCACCCAGCAGTGTATCTAGGCAGCCGCTCGCTGTCCACAACCGGCGTACGAGGCAGGGCCTGACATGCCCCTATACGGGCCATCGGATACCGTTGGTGTCGGGTGGGTTACGTAGTGCCTTGATCAGGCGTATTTTGAGCCACGACAAATGTCGTGAATCGTGATTTTTTTTTTTTTAGGAAATTGTAAAAAAATTGGCGTCATGAATCGTGAGGTTTTTGTCGTGAATCATGACAAAAAAAAACACGATTCACGACAAAAACCTCACGAATCGTGATTTTTTTCGTTCGTTAGGAATGGCCCTAAACGACAAAACGACCAAAAAAACGTGTTTCCATTCCCGTTTGTTAACGCCATTTTTTATGTTGAAACCCTCAACAACTGGAGTATGCCCATGCACAGCGTAGCCCACTAGAAAGGTGCGACCACAGCTACTGCTGTACATACCGTTAGAGCTCCGAAGCAATGTTGATAGTGCATACGTATAGCCCCATCTCAGTTGCTGCTGCTCTCCATATCACGTGCTACTTGTTGTAGACTACCACACGTACGCACACGTATTCGTACAGCAGTAGCTCTCTCATCTCTCTCTTGGCAGATTTTTTTTTATACATGTCAGCTCTCGACAAAGCCAGGGTGGCATGTGTTCTCGGGGCGTTCCAATTATCTCCCAGATCTGAACACACAGCCTCCCGCGCAATCCCCCACAGTGTTGACGGCGGCCGGGAAGCCGTCCCCCCCCACGGGTCGGAGGTCAGAGAACACGTACTCGAAAAAACACGCGAAGACGTAAGCCCTGTCGGTGGGCAATGCGCCAAAACCCTCAGAGGGCACGATTCTTGGTAGATCTCAACGTAGATCTGGACGTCAAGGCCTCGCGCAGGCGCTACGGCGCCGAGCGGGCGGATCCGCGAAGCCGGCCGTTGCAGGCAAGGCGGGGGCATGCCTCAGCGAATAAACCGTGCGGAAAGGCGATCAGAGGCGGGATCCGCACACCAAAGGATGGTCAGGTTCGGCTAAGAACTAAGGTGGGTGTATTTATTACAAGGCGCTTCGCGTAGCGGGCGGTTCCGCCCGCTACGCTCCCTCACTAGGAAGAATGGAACGGAACATAAAAGGTCTACATTTTTAGTTTCAAACAATCTGCAAATGCCAAGAGCTCCTTATGCTACAGGAACGCAACTTGGCCGCCGCATGCATGCTGTATGTACGTGCTTACTATTTTTTTTTGTACGAACCTGCTGGTGCGTATGTTCGAAAGAGAAAGCACAGCGGCACGGCACACAGCAAGGCGCTGCGCTGCCTGCTGGGTGTGATTTGTGCCTTTTTCGTGATTCGTGGTACTTCGTACTTTGTACATAATGTATGTACGAAGGAGAAACCACAGCACAGCACGGCGGTCGTCAACTTGTGATTTACGTAAATCAAAATCCATAAAACTCAGACAGATATACACACTCGAAAAAAAAACCGGCAAAAACAAGAAACGAAAACGAAAAACAAAAAACAAACTGTTGGAAAAAAATGAAAATCACGTGTAAACGAAAAATTGATTAAGAAAAAAATATCCCCGTCTCGGTCCTGTCTGATGATTGCGCCGCTCAAAAAATAAGAATTGCGAACGTCTGTGAGGTTTTGTCATCCTCGTACGCTCCCGTCCCCCTCGACCTCGCCATCGATTCGGTTCGGGTCGGGCTCTACTCCCTCTCTGCCCCAGTGAGCACCGTAGCCCGCCTCGCGTGAAGCCCGGTGCTCACCGTCGCCCCCATGAGGGCGTGTCTTAACCCACCGCCAGAGAGCTTGGAACGAACCGAATGGAATATTGTTTGCCAGACCATTTGGTGTTGATTGGGTATGCAAAGCGAATGGATTCAGTGCAGCCCGAGAAGAACAGTTATATAGGAAGAGGAAGAACAAGTGTTTTACCACTTTTTCTTGTTCAAGAGGACCGAATGGCTCGACCGAACGGGCACAAAAAATATATTGTTTGATGTTGATGGACACCTCGAAGATGGACGTGGACACCAATTGCGGATACAAATGTGCGTGTTGTGTCGAGCCATGTGCGAAAAGATGCCGTTCGTACGGATTCGGCTGGCGAGGCCCAGGATTCTGCGTGTACCCAATATCATAGGGACGGAACGAACGACCACGAACATCCTCGTTACGTTCCTCTTGTTTCCACGCACCTTGGAGGGGGTTAAGACACGCCCTGATGGTGTTCAGACTGCGGAGCTCTCTGTCTGTAAATAATATCTCCTCGAGAAATGAGCACCGCTTGAATGTTCTTTTACGAACTGAAAACACATATATCCGGATACACTGGATTAATCACAGCAGCAGCAAGCCAGGCAGAGCCCATTAATGCTTCCCTCGTGTCTCGATGGACACGCCCCGCCTGGCCACGAAAACTGCGACCGCGCTCCTTCCGACCCCCGCTCTACTGGCCATAGCCCGCTCATATCCACGATGGCGCCGAGATCGCACGCGTTGCCTCGCTTTGGGTACATGCACGAACACAAAAGCGACAAAAGAAAAAGGCTCTCGCCGGCAAAAGAGTAAGAAACAAAGAAAGGCTGGAGAGGTCCGGCAAGTCATACAAGGAGGCGGTGTCAAAGGGGGAGGTCTGAGAGGCCAGGGATTTGTGGCGTCCCTGCCCATGCGACATATGGTTCAACGGGGCCATCTCAGGATAAATATACCCATAAGTAAGTCTATAGTGGTACGACTGCTGCTACGCCAGCGGGGCCGGTATTATACCCACCCCATCCACCCACCCACGTACCGATACTTACTCAAGGAGTGTATGTGTTTTAGTGTGCAAACACATCGCATGGGTTTAGCATGTCCATGGGGGTGTACTCATGTTGTGCATGGCCGTAAGTCGTATGGCCATAGACCCTCGTATCCCCATGGGGGGGATGGGGGGGTGGGGGGGTGTACTCATGTCGTGCACGGCCGTAGTCGTATGACCATAGACCCTCGCATCCCTACAATGCCGGGACGGAGCACGTTGGGTTTTCACCAACCAGGCAGACATTGCTTGCACCAAGCGCGAAGCGCCGTGAGGTATCGGGCTAGTCGCATGGAGGGTGAGCTGCATCCTGCTAAGTACCGCCTGTGAGGCGGACTTGCATATGGACGACAGCCCCCAATGAATTGGTTTAATTTCTGGTGTGGCCACTTCCAGAGACAGCAATGGGTATTACTATGTATCTGCCTCGTGGGTGCCTTACCATATACACACTACGTGATACGATCATTCCCCTTGTGCGGCATCCCCATGGGGGGGGGGTGATAGTGTTCCATCCCCGGAAAAACGCCTTCCATAAAATTGGAAACCCAAAACAGGGGGCACAAAAATAACCCGGGAGAGGATTACCTCCGAAAATGTTGGAAACTCCTCCCTTCCCGGAATTCCCCACCATCCCGGGGACCAAGCAACCACCTGTGTTGCGTTGCGCACGAAAAAAAATTGAACAACAATAAAATAACGCCAACTTGTACATATAAAACGGGGTTGGGCCAATATCACCCCCTCACAAGGCTTTTTTAAATACATCGTGCTCCCCACAGAAGCCTCCAAATGACACTACGCGTAGAGGAACTCAATCAAACCATGGTAGAGACTGTTCGGTAGCTTGATGGTGCTTGGTCCTCCTACAGTTGAATAAATCCGGTTCTCCTCAGCTGGAAGCAACTAGCGGCTTCGGTCGAGATAATTACGCCGCCTGTTTAGACAATCTTCACGGCCGAGGTCGCGATGGAAAAGGAGGACGGTATCGCCCAGGAGGCTCCCCGTGCTCGTGTGTACAAGTAAGGATGACATTCCAGGGCGGGAGATATCGGGATTGATGCTACAAACGCTGTAGTCGGCCTCAGAAGTATGCCTCAAATTCAAAGAAATGTGTATAAAAACCACGTTATTTTTCCTTCCTGCTGTATGCGAGTAATCGTTGTTTTTTATATGTACGAGAAAAATGCTCGTACGAGCGGTACGAGAAAAAATATGGTCACAGTACAAGAAAAGGCATTTTCAACGACCTGGAACCACATTTTCAAATTTCAGCCACGAGGTCGCTCCCCATAGAGGGCATAAGTTTGCTGCCTCTTTGCCACACTATAGTGTGTGCACCGAAGGGTCTTTTGTAGGGCGGGAGACATTCTGATCGACACTTGTATAGCTGGAGTTGTGGTAACATTATCAAATGTCCTACAGGAAAATTCAGAGGTAAAGGTGCTTCCAGTTGTCCCAGATTCCGGAATCGCCAAAACCACATTAATTTTGTACGCAATGCAACACAGGTGCAACCCCTCCCCGGAAGCGTACCTTTCGACCCCCAGGCTCGCCGAGTTCGGCGGGGGCGCCCGTTCTTTCGCCGGGGACGCCGAAGGCTGGCACGGTCGCACGGCCGCGGGGGGCCGGCTAGCGCTCGGGATAGCCGGTGTTCCGGGGGTCATTTCAAGCTGACATAGTAAATAATTTGGACATCACCATCACCACTACTTAGCGGTATTAAACAATAATAAGGATTAGTACCAGTTACCAGATGAGTAATGATATCTGTGATCTGTGACCTGTGACTCACCCCCGCAGGTGGGTGCCATCGGGGGCAACCTCATCTACGCCATCAAAGCTACCGAAATGTTCGCTGTTAAGCCTGCTGACGCTGCATCAGGGACACTCAGCTCTTCGGCAGCGCACGGAACTGATTCCAACGCGTTCGTAAGCACGTTAGCGAAGGTCAACCGGCGGCTTAACCCCACTCCGAGGTAACGACTACAATTCCGTTCTTGCAATCAAATTGCAAATTACATCGTCCTTTTGTAGGCGCAATGTTGAAGTACCAGTATTGTTCTGACATCCCGCAGAAAACGCGCAGCCCTGATCGTGGGAACAAGGAACAGAAGGTATGTGGTGACAATTTGCAGTGTTTTGTGGACCGTGTTAACCCTCTTGGGGCTTCAGAGACTCGCATTCACCAGAAAAATTACCATACGGCAACGGCCACTTCGTCATTGGAGGATAATAAGGATGATAAAGATGATAAGGATCATGCAAAGTATAGTCCGAGTTGCAATGGTTGCAATGCAAGGAGTCGTGCGGCACGGGTGTTATCAACATGATCCTGCCCGTATTGCTGGGCCGCTCACACTGCGCGTAGACCGTTCATAACAACCAACAATATAAATTATCATTGTTTTGGTCGCTATAGTCGCTATAGTTGCTATCCCTGAATCCCTTCTATCCCTTAAAAGGGGTCCGAAAAGGGTTAACAAAGAGCGGAATCAATAAAGATTATATACGAAACTTGCAACAGAGACTGCCTATAAGACAAATCATCCGGTCCATTATATTGGTGTTTGTTGATCCTTATATCTGATAAGAGCAAACCTTTGCGAATGAACGTGGGAATTAATGTTTACCCAGTTGGCGGTGACGAACGTACTGCCAACTTATGATAGCTTTAGGGCAGCGGTCAGGGATGGGTGCGCGAAACCGATCCACTACTTACCGACTTTGCACACTGACCATTTTACAGTAGCTCTACATACCAGGTACCAGGTATTTACCAGGTCATAGCAAAGAGAGATCTGGCGGTGTGGCGGTCGCGGTAGCATTCACAAGTCGCGCACCTGACGGCGGAAACACTCTACCGTGCAACAGGGAGACGGCGGAGGCGAAGTATCTGGGCCTTTTTCAGTTCATCGACCTGACGAAGGACTTCTTCTACTCCTACACCTACGATCTCACCAACTCCTTGCAGCACAACATGACCGCGGCAACCAGCAAAACGTTCCCCCCGCCACCATTCAAGGTATATATGCCTGTCGGGTAGATGAGGGCGTCGGTTACCCGCGGCGTGGTGTTTGGACATGAGGCTCACTCCCTGACACGAACTGATCTTCGCATACTTACATTATGTGTTGCTGCATTCGCCACTCCCACCAGGACATGTATGCTTGGAACTTTCACCAGACCCGAGAGCTTGAAGCCCAGGTCGGACACCTGAACTCGTCTTTCTGGGTAGTTCCCATCGTGCACGGCGCCTTTCTGCAACGCAAGTGCGACCTGTCCGGACGGATGCTGAGCATCACGGTCATCGCGCGCCGCTCCAGGCATTTCGCGGGGACCCGGTATGCATCACCCCGGTCGATTAATAGCCGCAGTTGTTGCCCGTAGTTAGGGTAAACACTACTGTAGTAAGAGCTACTTTGAACCGAGTATGGCAGCGAGACCCACAAATATTGGCGTGCGTAATGGTATGCATAAATTCATATTTCGCACCACAAGGTACTACAGTATCAGCATGAACACGTTTTATGTAATAGTACGGGGCTGATCCTTTCACACTGAAGAGTTCCCTTGTCGTGTTTCGCTTCGTCCAGGTATTTGAAGCGTGGCGTCAGTGACACGGGCAACGTGGCGAACGATGTCGAGGTCGAGCAGGTGAGCGGTTTCTATTGCACCCGGTACAAAACGCGCAATGACTCGAATGGTGTATAGGGGATATAGCAACAGGGATTATCTGCAGTCAAGCGCTTGTTCTTAGTAACATTCTGACTTCCCATAGTTTTACCTGAATTGTCACTTTCGAGCTCGGTAACGCGTCCGTCTACACGGAACGCAAATCCTTCACAACTGTCGTGGGCTTCGACCAGTGCGTGCTGTTCGAATTTACGGACTGAAAGCACACAAAACAAATCGGCGCACTCGTATCGTACGTAAAGGGTTTTTCGTATCTTCCACAATAGTTCCCCGTACATTTAGAAAACATCGGTGGCCCCTCCGACGAAAGTACCCCGAAGGCGAAAAACCGGCGCATTTTTCCTTGGCAGCACCTTAGGTTCTGTGCGTTTTTCTCCTTTGTAGTAGACACCGTCGCGTGTGCCCTCATTGCAATAGGACTCTGCTCTTTGTTTTAGACTTTCGTGGCCATTTCGATCTTTGTTGTTCGACGATGTGGCATAAAAGAGGTGAACTGAAAACCGAATGCATCCCATGTTCGATGGTTTCGGTAGGTTTGTCGATGCAGTTTCAGCGACGGTGTGACACAATTCGCAGTGCATTGAACGCGCATCGCGCACCACGAACGAGAAGATATCGTGTGCTCGTTCGGTGTGACGCTTGCTTGCGCACAATGTACCGAAGACACTTTAGCAGCGCATTCCCCCTGTATTCAAAGCACCCGTTTCCGACGGCTGTGCTGGTACGCTCTGCTCTCAACGTGCCCATTTCTAGATCGCGCATGCCGAGGCTATTAAGGAGGGCGTGTTTTCGTCTTTTGTGCAAATGCGAGGATCTATCCCGACCTTTTGGACACAAGAGAGCGCTATTTCAATCCCGAAGCCCCCCATCGTCAACAGCCGCGTGGATCCGATGTACAGCGCCACCCAGGTGAGGTTCTTATGTGGAACGGAGAAGATTTCAACTCCAATACTCGTAGGACACCCGCGCCTGTCGCGACCTCAAGGTTTGATCGCACACACAATACTCTGAGAATCCCAGTCCTTCGTGTTTTCTGTAAGTTTTCCCGGCGTTGGAAGCACGAGAGAGTAGGGGCATGTGGCGTCATTGCGCCACGCCCATGAAACAAACGATCGAGCCATCGCCACGATGAAGATTTGCTGTCGACTACGCATTCCGCTTTGCTATATATATTCCCGCCCCTTGACGTTGATAGGCTCATTTTGCAGACCTTCTAGAGCGGTATGGGTCGCCCGTGCTGGTCCTCGACCTAGTCAAGCAGACGGAGAGGAGGGAGCGGGAGGTCATCGTGGGAAGAGAATACCGCCGGGCGGTTGAGCACGTCAACTCTACCATGCCACCGGTGAGGCAGCCAAGATTATCCATCATACGATTCTATCAGGATTTTTTGTCTGAACCACGATACACAACAAACAATGTAAATGTACCTGTAGATGTTGTGAGGTATTGAATCCCCGAAACACTCATTTGCAAGCAGCGCTGGGCTGAAGGCAGTATGTCTACTACAGGTAGTACGCCGTTTGCTGATGAGCAAGGGTGCTGCGGTATCGTCAGCAAGTTGCCGTAAACGCAAACGTGTTATTCGAATGAGGTGTTGAATTATGCCCTGCTAATTTCTTTTTTCATCAGGAGCACCACATCAGATACTGCGCCTTAGATTTCTCGCACTTAAGCAAGAACCCCAACATGAACGTGCTGAAAGCGTTGGAGGAAGTGGCAGCTTGGACTGTCGGGCAAGTGGGGTTTTTCTGCAGGTGAGGCGAGGCGAATCGGTGCTTTGCGGCCCGGCGAGGTACGCTTGGCCGCAAGACGTTCATTCTTGAGCGCAGTTGGCGCGTTTTAAAATAACTCGTGCCGCAAAGTTAATATCGCTTGACATGTGTCTCCCTGTGTCAATGTTCTCATACGCTCCTCGCGGTAACAGCGCCCCGCGCCGAGACCTCAAGCACCTGCCGGCAGACCAAGGTAGCAATGGACCAAGCGAGCCGCGGACCCTCAAGCGACCCCGGAGCTTTCCTCAGCGCACCATGAGGAAAGTCCTAGACACACCGGAAGCCCAGGACAATCTTGAGGAGGCAGGCGTTCAAAGGGAGAGTGCCGGGCATAGCGAAACCGGCGCGCTGAACGTGGCCTTGGAAAGTGCCACGCAGAAGACAGCTTCCGGAGACGGTGCTGGGCTGGTTCCGCCGCCTTGGGGTCAAGGCCTCGCCGTGATGCCAATGGAGCAGCAAGGCGTCCTCCGCACGAACTGTATCGATTGCTTGGACCGCACCAACGTCGGGCAGTTTAGTATCGGGGTGCATGCGCTCGCCAAACAACTCTACGTCATGGGTGTCAGCAACCAGGTGTCGTTGGACTCTGGGTCTCAGGTGAGAAGAATGCCCAGCGGGTTCGGGTTTGATGTTGATCTCGTTAACATCTCTCATTCCTTTATACGAACTGCTTCAGCTTTTTTTATACAACAACGTGATATCCCAGCATCGGGATCCATATGTGGTGTATGATTGCCTGACCGTCGTTCAAACTAACATCTTTCGAGCGCCAAATGACTGCGCTACGTTTGAGCAGATCGTGCTGGTTCTCATGGACCTTTACAGCGAGCTCGGAGACAACATCGCTCTTCAGTATGGAGGTTCAGAAGCCCACAAAAAGGTTTCTAGCAGCAGCGGACCCGGCAAGCAGGCGAGCCAACAAGCCAATATGGCTATTTCTAAGTTTTAACAGAGGTGCAAGCCCGTACGGCATATATGCGGTGATTCCTGGTTTTATCTTGACTTCTTTTTATAATGCCAGGTACAATTTTTAGATTTTAACGCCCACCAAATGATGATTGCTGGTTGTCTGATGGTGATTTCTTGTTTGTTTTTGATCAAGTTGGTTTTTTATCGAAGTGTTCACTTATCTTCGACTCCCACGTGTGCATGCATGTCAGCGATGACGTGGCTTAGGTAGATCCTCCGCTGCGGCGTGGTTATTTGTCGACTTTCGGCTGTCGTTGCATTCACGCGTTAGGTGGGGTCCATGAACAAGCACCGTGAGCTGCTCACCTCCATTCGGCGGTACTACAGCAACGCCTTCACCGATCGCGCTAAGCAAGATGCCATCAACCTCTTCCTCGGGTACTTTGTTCCTGACAGTACAAGCACACCCTTGTGGGAGCTTGATACCGACTACTACTTGCACAACTTTCACGTTCAAAATGCTGGTCTTCAGAGCATGAGAGAGTACAAGAAAGACCAATACTTCTTGGACCAGGACGAGGTATATATACAAGAGTGACTGACTTTCGTCAAGACGTGCGTATCTACCCCCCCTTCCAACTTCCCCAGAAAGTGCATGCGGTGATTCCAGTGTAGGCCGTGGGACTGCGGGTTTTCGCACGCCAGCCACCCCAATGTAGGCTGGGCCTAATCAACTTGGACTCCTGACAATCGAATGTCACGCTTTCTCAAAGGCCTTGTTAGGAGGGTGCCATGGCTTTGCACTTTCAACCTCGGCACCTGCAATCCTCTTAGGGCTGCACACAACACGAGAACACCCTCATGCTCGTATCCGACCCATGCTTCTCTTTTACCCGAGAATGAGGTGTTCAGCCACGCTGAGTTGAATATGCGTCACCCAGTTGCATAAATCGGAGCCCAGTCCTCAGAACTGACGATACTGCGTTCTTTCTTTCAAATGCAGTCGACATTTCACTTTGAAAATGCCAGCTCGCTGGGTACGCCGGACGTTAAAATGACGACCGCATACCGTATGCCGTTTGTGGGCCTGATTTCCTCGTTTTGCAGGAGCCTACGGCTGACAGCAGTGAGCCTGGGGCAGGGATCTCCTCCGCAGCGACGACCCTTAGTGGTATGATCGACCAAGATCGGATTGCGGAGACCCAGCTGAAGCGACGGCGCGTGCGCAGAATGTGCTCTCGACAACGAGCTGCCACAAGCCAGTGGTGGCGAGATTCGTTGCAGCGCTACGCCCAAAGACGGATGTGGATGCACCTCGGTCCCCCGAAGCAAGGGCAGCTCCCAGAGCGTTTTGTTCGAATCCACGAGGTAAGCACCAAACTTCCGCGTTTTTTTCATGCCACCACGCCGTCCCGCTATTTTCATATGACGACCGCGGATAGATTATCAGATGTTTGTCGTAGCTGCGCTTGCGACAAGGATTTTTTACATAACTTTTCTCCAATAAACCACTCGATTTTTTTGCAGCCTGAGCGTCTCACAGTGTTCGACAAGTGGTTTTCGCACGAGTTCGCGGTGCCAGTGCCAGGAGTTCCCGGCAGACAAGTCAGTGCACAAGCCGGCCGCCCACCCCCAGGTGTGTTTCAATCGAAAATTAACGTCTACTACAGCGATGGATTCATTATATAGCAATTCGGTGTGTTCTGATTGCGCGAGCTGTTCCTAACTTGATCTTTTGGGTGGGCTCACAGCGTTCTGCTTAATGGTCGCTTGTTTCTCTTCGCAGGCGGAGCAGCAGCGGAGGAGAAGCGTTCGAGATCTGTCGTACAAAAACCTGCGGTGAGTACATACCAGGTCGAAGGCGGCTGCGCTTGAAGGGCTCGGTCCTCACTTGATTCTTCACTTGCCGAATTAGATTGTATTGCGAGTGCGAGATCGTTGTGTGTGGACATGCCCTAACGAAAGCTATTTAGCGCTACTTCGAACCGAAAATTCGTGTAAAGTGGTAAAGTACCTTGTGTTACAATTGTTTTGCTCACGATGTACCAGGGTGGCAAGAATTCTCGCCCAAACAAGCATGCAGGTTTACAGCAGGCCAATACAGAGGCCCCCGGTCCTTTAGACACGAGTGTACCTGGTAAAATGTAGGGAAATAGGGTATTGATGCCCCCCCCCTCCCCGAGCATTGGGCGGTTGTCATCTCACAAATTCAATAGCGTTCAAGGGTAGGGCAGGGCAGGGAAGGAGTCGGAAGTTGGAATTCTTCCATCCGACATAAACATTTTTTTTTGTTTAAAGGAATGCTTAGAGTTTCATCCGAAATTCATCATTTATCAGGAGATGAAGGTTTACAACAACAAAAAGCAAGCATACGTAGTTGCAACACGCTGGGGTTAAATGCGTTGTCATCAATTGAAAGTCAGTGCATGAAAAGCACAAAAAAGTACACCCCAGAGTAAATAAAAACCATGAACCTGCTTCATTTCGAGGCGAAACGAAAGAGGAATTGGCGCTAAAATGGCCATTGAACGCAATTATTGTTACTTTCAAATTGAAAAAAAACGTGCTCGGGCTCGGGCTGCCGCTGCTGTTAATAGCCTCGTATTCGAACATGCTTTATTGGAGATAGCTACGTTGTTGGTACGCAACAGCAGTATACGTAGTCCATCGGTTCGCTGTCAGGAACACACAGTCACCTGATTGTTACAGTTCGTAGAAGACTGCTGCAGCAGTAGTAAAATGCTGCTATTTGGTACATATGACGAGTAGCAGTACTGCACGTACGCGTTCAGACTGTTGGATCAGTACGATGAACTGTGATGTACCTGGTATACGTGTAGCAGATTGATCAGGATACAATATCAGTTTACAACCGTCCAAAATTTTTACGATACGTACAGGCAGATTGTGGCATCTGATACCTCGATAAATCATTCACGAACTACTTTATTCCAGGAGGACGTGAATTTCGTTTCTATTTTCTACGATGTACTTGTTGTATTGTGTTCAATTACATCGCTGTCGCATACCTGGTACCTGGTACATAGTATTACATGTATCGCAAGCTGCTGTTCTGACTATTGGTCTCATCATGTTGGGGACTTGTGTTTCCCTTGTCGAGGGCACAGTGAACCGCGTCCGCCGGCGGGGCGCGCGAGAGGCTGGAGGTCGTACAAAATACCTGTTCGAGCATACGAAGGAATTTAGTCTGCCTGCGAATTGCTGGGCTGTTTCTGAATCTGATATCAATACTTCGTTCTTCCGGGAGCTTCAGTAATATAAAATCGTCATGGAGACTGCCTTGATTATTTGTTTTTAATCAGAACACTTCCAACTTGTCCGTGTATTATTCTAAATAATAGATACTCAGGCCATATTTGAACAATGTTTTTGACGTATCACATAATATCTTCAACGGCTCGTGTCTCTCGTAGACAATCAAATACATACAGTATTAAAAAAAAATTACCCCTTTGTATTTGCGTACTGCCACTCCCCCTGTCAAGATTCAAACTTTTTATCTTGAAGTTAGTGTAAAAACGGCTATTTCCCCCAGTTTTGGGTCGATTTCGATTCTGACCGAACTTTTGGAGATCCATTTTGTTTTACTTTTTTGAACTCTTTGAAAAATAATATCTTGATTTTAGTCTGGGATTTTATCTTGAAATTATTGTGTATTTTGTAACTTGAATTTAGTGTGGGGGCGACCCCGGGCGGGAGATGCGTCCGAAAATGAGCGGCAGATTGAACGAAAACGCTTGACATCCCGCACGCGTTCACGGTTCACGGGGAGAGGCATTCAACGGAGTACGAAGGGCGAGGGGCGTTGATGTCGATCCTCTCGCCACAGCAGCACTGTGAAATGTAGAGTGCACCTACCGTAGACACTCACTCGAGAGTGGGCCCCGAAGCAACATGGACAGCGATTCTTCGGAGCAGACGATGCCAAGGGCTGAAAAAATGTGATTCGTGGTATTTTATACTTTCAATTCATTATTTTAAGAAGTTGCCCTTTTGTATTTGCGCACTTTACCACTCGGCCTGGCAAGATTCAAAGAAATCCTCGAGCATGCCACCCAAAATCTAAGATCGTGCCTACTTCTCGCTTGTCTCTCTCAGCCCCCCCCCGCACGCGTTTTGCTCCGTCTCGAAAGGGATGCGTGGTCAATGGTCAAATGACTTAAGGCAAGCAACAAATGAGTACGCCGCCACCCCCCCCCCTCCCCCTCCCTCCCCGCTCTCAAGCTTCGCAGTGCTCGTCTAACTTCCGTACCGCCTCGAGCGTTCGGGTTTCCACTGGCGCCTTTGCGCCTTCTTTCGACCGGCATCATTGTTTCTCCAATTTTGCGAGTTAGGATTCGAACATTGGAAGAGCTGCTCCTGACATATTGTTGGAGATGCAAAAAAAAACATATAAACTAACAGTACCAAAATTCTGATTTTTTTTCCAGATTTTGACACTAAATTCCAAGGCTGTGTTCTGCAGGGTACCTACAAAACGATACACGAGGTAATTACCCGGCTACTACCCCACAAAGAACTCCTGCAAGTTCTGTAAGACATTTATACCCGTACACGGAACTTCTGTGAGTTCTGTACGACATCTATACCCGTACTCGGAACTTCTGTGTGTTCTGTACGCCCCGTGCCACAATACCCGGGGTACGGGTACAACTATTTTATACCCGTACGGAACTTCTGTGAGTTCTGTACGCCTGTGTCACAATACCCGGAACTTCTGTGAGTTCTGTAACACTTTCATACCCGTACCCGGAACTTCTGTGAATTATGTACGACATCCATACCCGTACCCGGAACTCCTGTAAGTTCTGTACGCCCCGTCCTGTAAGTTCTGTACGCCCCGTGCCACAATACCCGGGGTAAGGGTATACCTTTGTCACAATACCTGGGGTGCCGGTACCTATTCGGGTTTAGACCATACTTTACCCGTACGGTCTTATAGTACCACTCTTATGGCTCTTTTTTTTTTCTTGCTGATGCTTGCGTATTTCGCCGCCCAAAGATAAGCATGATATTGTAAGACTGTGTAACAGGTGCGAATGACAAAAATTATATATTATCTGTATGCATTATGCGTATTGTACGTATCGTAATCGTATATAGTACCAGGTACAATCACGTCGTACGTACATACTTCGAAGTATCACATTATACGTATCGTACTCGGTATTACCAGCTACATGCCGTACATCGTATTATATATATAGATGTGTTCTGGCATTGTACCAGGCCCGTCAAATCCCGACAGCGGTGATGGAGCCTGCATCTATCAAGTAGTCTTGCCGACGGCTCTCCTGCTTGCCCTGGGTGCCCGCGACAAATATGCGGTTCGCACCATGTAGTGAACGAGCGCCGATGTCCTCGTGTTGGCTTGATGTGCTGTGGTGTGTTGATACCTGTAGCTGTTCTTGGTGAATGATTTTTTGTCGGTTCACCAGCCCTTTTACGAGGAGAGCAGTACAGGACACGAAATTAGAAACAGGCTTTCAATAGTGAAAAAGCCAGTCTGATTTTCAAAGGAAATCATAAATTTGAGAGCCGTTTTATACTGAAGTTATATGTGGCGTTGAAACACCCTCTCTCAAATAAGAAATGCAGCCTTGGCCAGCTTTGTTATATTTTTGGCTCAAGAATTGTGGGATTAATTTACGCAGTAAAATGGTGCCTCGAAGGCACCCACATGGTACAATGGGACACCCTGCTCCCAGACAATAAAACACAGAAAAACACCCTTCGGGCTAACCCGCTACGTTTACGTTTCGGCCCCGTACCACCGAGAAAAACGGAAACACTGGCCACACTTTTCTGCTATCATACTGTGTTACACTGATATATAATATATCTAAAAAATCCCCCCCCTACAGCTGGCGGTCGAGTAGATCATTTGTGCGGGGTGGAGAACCTTTGTTCCGCACAAGGGGAATGGTCGTTATCACGTAGTGTTAATATGGTAAGGCGTCCGCGAGGCAGTACATAGTAAAACCCATTGCTGTCTCCGGAAGTGGCCACACCAGAAATTAAATTAACTCATTGAAGCTGTCGTCCATATGCAAGTCCGCCTCAGAGGCGGTTCTTAGCAGGATGCAGCTCACCCTCCATGCGACTCGCCCAATACCTCACGGCGTTTCGCGCTTGGTGCAAGCAATGTCTGCCTGGTTGGTGAAAACCCAACGCGCTCCGTCCCGGCATTGTAGGGATGCGAGGGTCTATGGTCATATGACTACGGCCTGCACAACATGAGTACACCCCCTATAGTGACGTATATTAGAGTTGTATATGGTTACGTCAGGTTGGCATAGACGCTTGGTTACAACACGCACTGCTGTGAGCCACCGCCCATATTCTATCGCTAGTGTGAGCTAGTATATTGGTTCTCGTTACGGCTGTAAAGTTCCGATCTCGCTGCGTGATACAACCAGTGTTTTTTTTTTTTTTTTTTTGGCGGTCACCAAAGCTGGCGGTCAGTAGATCATTTGTGCGGGGTGGAGAACCTTTGCTCCGCACAAGGGGAATGGTCGTATCACGTAGTGTTAATATGGTAAGGCATCCGCGAGGCAGTTACATAGTAAAACCCATTGCTGTCTCCGGAAGTGGCCACACCAGAAATTAAATTAACTCATTGAAGCTGTCGTCCATATGCAAGTCCGCCTCAGAGGCGGTTCTTAGCAGGATGCAGCTCACCCTCCATGCGACTCGCCCAATACCTCACGGCGCTTCGCGCTTGGTGCAAGCAATGTCTGCCTGGTTGGGAAAACCCACGTGCTCCGTCCCGGCATTGTAGGGATGCGAGGGTCTATGGTCATATGACTACGGCCGTGCACGACATGAGTACCCCCCCCCCCCCCCTATAAATATACCGGTATGATATACTTATAGGTTGGGTTGGCGTCGGTTGGCAACGACGCTGTAAAACACGCCACTCGCTGCGTGAGCTAGACAACCAGGGTGCCGTTTTTTTTTGTTATTTTTTTTTGGCGGTCACCAAAGCTGGCGGTCGAGTAGATCATTTGTGCGGGGTGGAGAACCTTTGTTCCGCACAAGGGGAATGGTCGTATCACGTAGTGTTAATATGGTAAGGCGTCCGCGAGGCAGTTACATAGTAAAACCCATTGCTGCCTCCGGAAGTGGCCACACCAGAAATTAAATTTAAATCATTGAAGCTGTCGTCCAATGCAAGTCCGCCTCAGAGGCGGTTCTTAGCAGGATGCAGCTCACCCTCCATGCGACTCGCCCAATACTCACGGCGTTCGCGCTTGGTGCAAGCAATGTCTGCCTGGTTGGTGAAAACCCAACGCGCTCCGTCCCGGCATTGTAGGGATGCGAGGGTCTATGGTCATATGACTACGGCCGTGCACAACATAGTACACCCCCCCCCCCTCCTATAGCCGTCTCGAAAGGGATCGTGGTCAATGTCAAATGACTAAGGCAAGCAACAAATGAGTACGCCCCCCCCCCCCTTAAATATATTTTATAGGTTGGGTTGGCGTCGGTTGGCACGACGCTGTAAAACACCTCTCACTGCGTGAGCTAGACAACCAGGGTACCGTTTTTTTTTCTTGTTTTTTTTTGGCGGTACCCCAAGGCTGGCGGTCGAGTAGATCATTTGTGCGGGGTCGGGAACCTCAACTCCGCACAAGGGGAATGATCGTATCACGTAGTGTGTATATGGTAAGGCACCCAGAGGCAGATACATAGTAATACCCATTGCTGTCTCTGGAAGTGCCACACCAGAAATTAAATTAATTCATTGGAGGCTGTCGTCCATTGCAAGTCCGCCTCAGAGGCGGTTCTTGGCAGGATGCAGCTCACCCTCCATGCGACTCGCCCAATACCTCACGGCGCTTCGCGCTTGGTGCAAGCAATGTCTGCCTGGTTGGTGAAAACCCAACGTGCTCCGTCCCGGCATTGTAGGGATGCGAGGGTCTATGGTCATATGACTACGGCCGTGCACGACATGAGTACACCCCCCCCCCCCCCTCTCGTGAGCGTTAGGGTGAGATGGTAGGGAAAACGACCAAAACTGAATACCAATGCCTATGCTCGCTGCACCTTCCCTTGCGCTCTGCGTGCTGCTCTCCAACCCGCTTTGCTGCGCCCGAGCAAGTCTCAAACTCCTAAGACCCTTCCTCGCAAACCCTTTCACATATTTTACGTATTATGACCCCTCTCCCCTCGCACAATCTTGTCGGCCATATTGTTACACAAACTTCTTATTCGAAATGAACTTGAATATATTATTTTGTTATGTTTTTGGCTCAAGAATTGTGGAATTAATTTACGCAGTAAAATGATGTCTAGAAGGCACCCACGTGGTACAATGGACCCTGCTCCCAGACAATAAAACACAGAAAACCGCCTTTTGGGCTAACCCGCTACGTTTACGTTTGGGCCCCGTACCACCGAGAAAAACGGAAACACTGGCCACACTTTTCTCCATTGGGCAAGCCTGATTACCTCTGAAACTTATCTTACTACTCCTCTTCCCGCCTTACCTTGTTAAAGCTTCGGACACAAAGTCTGTCCCCTCTCCTCCCGCTCACACGTAAACCACGAACGCCATGGACTTCCATCTACCCGCCCTTTGGATCTGAATGTCCGATGCACCTTGTGCCGCTAACTGCGTGGCTCCACCAATCCTACCTGAGTGTAAGGCGAACTGCGTCGGATCTCTACCCAAACTACTAACCATCCGCCTCAAGGCCTTCGTCGCTACCTCGCGCGTGATAGCATTCCACCCGCTTGCCGTGCGTGTCTGCATGAGTGGTGCTGACCCGCTTAACTCGGTGTAAAGGTCCAGAAGGTCCAGAATAATTTCCAGCGCCCCGTAACAACTTTTTCCCCCCCTCGTTTGATCCTTCCCTACCGTTACGCTCGTCCTGGTAACGATTTCCCCCAACCTCTTGTTGTCTGACTTGGACGCGCAGAACGTCATTTCTACTCTGTCCGCTATGCGCCTGTCGCCCCACGCCAGTTGTGACGCTCCCGCGAAAAATTCCAAGTCCCTTCTCGTCAGACAGAAGTCCGGGTGTACCTGGCCATTACCAAACGCCCAATTTCCGAGGCTCTGCACAGTAGATGAAACGACAAAGCGAGACCGCACCACACTACCCACCCTTCGGTCTCTGCATCGGCTACGCACCTCCTCCCCTTGGTTAGCAGTTCCCATGACAGAGGTCTCTTCACCTTTGGGCGTACCTCCGACTTTCCGTGCGCTCTGTCGTTCCCTTTTCCTACTGCTGTCACCATGCAGTGTGAAGTGGGTAATTCCCAACCCGCAAACATTGTGTGGAAATACTTAACCGCGGCTAGATACCCTCGAACCGTCTGACTCTGGTATTTAAAGCTAAAGCATCGCAGAGCCATAGATTTCGTCAGCTCTTTAACTGCCGCATCAACTCCGTCCCTTCCCATCAGCCACGCCCCCTTCCCCTCTATCGCCCTGAGACGGCACCAATTTTTCTTTTGATTCCAGTACACCTTTTGCGTGCTTCCCCCCACCGAGGCCAGCGCTAGGGTCTCCACCAGTCTTTTCGCCTCGTCCTCATTCCCTCCCTCTCCCGCGTATGATCCTGCTCGGAGAGGTTTGATAAGTGTTCATGAAAAATCGCACCCGCTCTGACCTATACTTTGCTCTCTCCATTCCCCGTGTACGAGGCTCTGCAGGTTGCGCGCGATCTTTTCTTTCGGCCATCTGGAAATGCCGTCAGCCACTACATTCTGCACACCGGGAATATGTTTTGCGTCATGGGTCCAACCGCTCGTGATTTCCAGTCTACCTAGTAATCCCATGGCTAGGGCCGCGCGTCTGTTGCGTGAGTCTCCACATCTGTTAATCCACGACACTGCTGCCACGTTGTCCCCTCTCAACGGTACTGGATCTCCTTACGTTTTTGGCCCGTCTCTCAAAAGGACTTGTGTCACATACGCTGTCATTACCATGCCACAGAGTTCGAGCAAGTTGATGGTTATCGCGTCCGCACCCTTCGTTACTACCTGTTTTCGCAGAAGCTCGGACAGATGGGGGTTCAGATCGTATCTCCAATACACCTGTAGCTCTGGGCAAACAAATCCGACTGCAGTGAAGCTTGCGTCTGAGTAGTATTGCCGTGAGGGGGTTCGTTGTACGTGGGCGTAAAAATGTGCACCAAGCGACTCTCCGGCGTTGACCAATTTGTGGTTGATTGCCCACTTCCAGAAGGCAATATCATTGTGGAACTCCCAGCCCAGTTTAACTACTCTCCGCGTCCTTTTTGTCGACTTAGCGATTTTGTGAAGACCGGCCAAACGTAGAAGCTGTCAGACAAAATATCTTCCTGCTCGAACTACATACGTGAGGTTCCATAACTTTCCGAGATGAGAACGGCCTGCGCGCATGCCTGCGTTTTGCTACTCGGCCACTCAAGTTCTAGGATTTATCTAATCGCTTCGATCCTTTCCTTGGTGGCAGAGATTCGCATGGTGTAGGTGTTGATGGTAAAACCGAGAGCATCTACAGTTGAATTCCAATTCGTGCTCTTCTTCGGGGCGAGAATAGGAATTTCACCTTTTGCGCCTGGTCCAAATAATCTCACGTTATCTGATGCGAGAGAAGTCGACGGTATGAGGGCTGTCTGATCTGATGCATTGAGCTGCACGCTGGCCATAATGAAATCGTCTACGTACACCGACGTTGAAAACGGTTCGTTCGGCCAGCCCCTGCGCGGGGCGTTTACTCTTACTGCGGTGGGAATCTGGGTTGGACTTCCGGTCTCCCACGGCTTCACGATTTTGACGTGCGACATCATGGCTTTTCCTTCTGGTAGGATAACGGCACTCTTTACCGTAGTGTTACAATGGGCGTGTTCAGCCGTTTCATCCATGAGGCCCCAGTGTACCCGGGCGATGCTGCCCATCCAAAGGTGAGTCTGAAATCCGATACCAAAACGTCGTCTACCACATAACAAAAGTTCTGCGCTTGGTGCGGCGCGATTCTAGCATTCCTGAAAGCGTCAGTTACGTCTGCCTTTGCCAACAGTATACGAAGGTGGGGGAACCTTATTCGAAGGTCTGTTAGGGCCTTTAGTAGTGCGGAGATTGCGTCACCACAGAGGAATTTTGGTACCTCTTTGGTTTGTGTGTCTCTGTTCAGTCCCCCCGTCTCCCCCCTAGCCGCTCCGGCCTCAAACGAGTAGTCGTTAATGATTCTGACCTTGTGTGTAGCGGATTCTCCGTTAAACACTAACACTCAATTTGGTCTAATATCTTCATACACTTTCCCCCAAACTAGGTCCATGTGTTCTGCCACGGTGCTGTGATTTCCATACTGTATTTGCTCTGGTTGGGTCGAGGTCCATGACGGACATTTTCACCGGGACGCCATTCTTGATAATGTCTACGAGCTCCGTTATTGCTAGGAAGCCTTTAGTATCCCCAAAATAGTGTTAATATATCCCCAAAATAGTGTTGCCACTTGACTGAGAGAGAAAGGAGGTGACACCAAGGTGCCTCCGATCCCAACAGCCACGTCTCCCACGCTACCATCGCTCACATGTAACAGCTGTGTGCCTGTCTCTGCCATCTCTCGGATGATTTGTTTTTTTCTAGAAAGGTCGCGGTTTTCAGCGACCATCAACGATTTTGTTTGATTCCGTTTTTCGTTCAGCTCAGCGATTTTTGCCCGTCTGCTGTTGCCATTGTTGGTTACATTGCATGTCTGAATTTGATTGAGTGTAGTACGCTTTTTCTCCATCTAAAGGTGCTACTTGTCGCCCCGACTCGGGTTCATATTTTTATTTTGCGTACTCGCTACGTTCGTTGCTTTTGAGAACTCTCGCCAGCCTTGCGTCGACTGGACGCGACCAAGGTCAGGCAGTTGGCCATGACGCTGGAATTTATTTTCCGACAGGGACTCATGACCCGGCAACTCGCCGTGATCATGCCGACCCTGCGGTGGTTTTGAGTACTCTCGCAGCCTTGCGCCGACTGGGCACGGTCAAGGCCAGGCACCTAGCCATGACCTTGGTAACGCTGTCTAGATTTACTGCTATCCTGTTCCAACTCGGAACGATCAAGGTCAGGCAACTGGCCATAACCACAGTAATTATGTCCTGCGTAATGGTTTTTGACAGTCCCAACTCGGAACCATCACGGACAGGCGACTGGCCATGCCCACAGTAATTGTGTACAGTGTTCTTCGATTCGAACCAACCAGGATCCGGCAACTCGCCTTGGCCCTGGCAACGCTGTCTACCTCTACTGCCATTCTGTTCCGACTCGTCACAAACCACGTCAGGCAACTGACAGCAATCATGTCTAGCGTTCCTACATTCCGACAAATCTGGGTCAGGCCACTTGCCCTGCCCCTGGCCAAGCAACTCGCCCTGACTATGGCCACTCTGACTAAAAGTACTGCTATGCTGCTCAGTAAAAGTTGTCCTACTGTCATGATCCAACTCGGCACATTCATGGTCACACAACTCACCCACGAACACCGCTTGCGACACCGATCCCGGTTGCGGTGCGCCAGTCAATCCCACCGACTTACTGGTGTCCACGAACGGCGACACTCCGCCCTCCGCCTTGCGCCCCTTGCCGTCCGGCCCCGCCTTCAGGCGAGGCCCGCCTTGTCAATTACGACCTCCTCCTCTCGCCGCCCCGGGTCCCTGCCAACCCTGGGCTCCGCCACCTCTCCCCTGGTTCTGCCCGTGCGAGAAGCTGAACATTGCGACGGCCGCCGGAGGCTGCTGCTGCTGCTGCTGTGGCTGCTGTTGTTGTTGCTGCTGTTGCTGTTGCTGTTGCTGTTGCTGCTGCTGTGGCTGCTACTGTTGATGCCGTGGCTGCTGCTGCTGCTGGTACCTTGGCGGCGGTGGCGGGCAGGACAACCCCGGGGCTCGGGTCCCGTCCTGGACGAACGGGCCGTGCGAATATTAGCAATTGATCCTATTGCACTGTTGCCTTCGCCACGCAAAATTGCAAGTCCCCTCCGGTGTCGTATCTGCTGCAAGCCCGATACTAAGGGCCAACCCCCCGCCCGCGGGGCCCCGTCTATACGCGGCTGTTCCCCTTTCTCTTGACCGGTTTTGCCGCTGCTGCCAAGCCACCTAGCCTGGGAACCTCACGCGATGTGTCCATCCGGCCCAGCTGACTGCAGCTTCCCCGCGATGTCAGTTCGCGCAGCATCGTGAAGGCTGGGGCATTTATCCCGGCGCACTCACCTTCCGGCGGGGCTGAGTTTGGGAATGCGTTCTTCACCGGTACCGCGGCGTCTAAAACCAGTCCGAAGAAGTCGTTGATGTCTTTGTTGGCCGCGAAAATCACTCGCCCGCGCACCTGCTGCTGTCTCGCGAGGAGCGTGTTGTAGTGCGTATTCATGTACGCGGTGAGATTCTTGGACATCTTTTGCCATTCCTCAATCAGTAAGTCCCGCCTGCCCTGTGACACGCCCCCCGTGGACTCCGCTGCTCCCTGTTGGATCACTTTCACCAGAACTTCGACAAATATTTGGAAGTGCACCTCCGGCGCTCGGGGCACTGTCGCGGTTCCCGGCTCGACCGGTAGTAAAAAAAGCGTCTATGTCTATGTTTGCTATCGGGGGGGGTGATCATGTCGATAAGCCGCTTGTTGGGATCGACGATGAACCTGAGCACATGAGAAAAATCGCTGGACGAAACCGGCAGCACAAACAGACCACCTCGCAGCACAAACATCGCCGCTGCTCCTGCTTCCTGCCACATCCTAATCTTCCGCTTTGTGGGATCCGCCGAGATGGTACGGGCTTCTACGCTGCTGGCGTGCTCCATGCCCCCGAATTGGCCGCCCACGCCACCCCACGGTGGTTGCCCAGGAAGCCCTCCCCCCTGCCACCAACCTGGGAACTGCATGCCCAGAAGGTGCGGGGCCTGTGCGTAAGGCGGTTGTTGCATGACGTACTGCTGCTGCTGCCCGGCTACCTGCTGTGGATGTTGTTGTCCTGCAAGGTGCGGTGGCTGCTGTTGCTGTATTTGCGGCTCGATCTGCTGAGGTTGCTGCTGTGCTGCGGGCTCAGACGGGTGCTGGTTGTAGGCGTTGCTGCTGCTGAGGTTGCTGCTGTACTGCGGGCCTAACCGGGGGTGCTTGTTGAAGGTGTTGTTGCTGTTGCTGTACGACTGGTGACTGCTGCTGCTGCTGCTGCTGCTGTGGCTGTTGCTGCTGCGGCTGTTGTTGTAAGACTTTAGTGAGCAACAGTACGGCTTCCATTAGCTGCTTACCTGGCGTCTGCCTGCTGCCGCCCCCGCCGGGCGGCTCTTCGGCTCGAGCTACGCCGCTACTCGAGCCTGCTCCGAGATCATCTCCTCCGGTGCTGCTGATGCCCTCTCCGTCTCTCCCCTCTCCCCTCCCCCTTCGCTTCCCATTCGCTCCCTGTTGCTGGTCTTTGAATCTTCGCGGTTCGCGGATGTGTCGTCGTGGTCGTCGTCGTTCGCCCAAAGCGAGCACGTCGCTTGCCTGAGTTGCTCATCTTGCCCGGGACAACCGATCACCGCCTGGAAAAACGATTAAAGCTGAATACCAATGCCTATGCTCGCTGCACCTTCCCTTGCGCTCTGCGTGCTGCTCTCCAACCCGCTTAGCTTCGCCCGAGCAAGTGTCAAATTCCCAAGACCCTTCCTCCCAAAACCTTTCACATATTACGTATTACGACCCCTCTCCCCTCGCACGATCTTGTAGGCCATATTATTACACAAACTCCATATTCGAAATGAATTTGAAATATATTATTTTTCTGTTTCTTATAAGGTGTCTTGTACTACTGCTGTAGTGGTATGCAAACTTTGCAAGATTGTTTCTGCAGGGCACGTGAAAAACCATACCCGGTTTTTTCCCGGGTATTATTACCCTACAAATAACTTCTGTGAATTCCGTGCGACACTCATACCCGTACCCGGAACTTCTGTACGTTCTGTACGCCCGTGCCACAATACCCGGGGTACGGGTACAACATTTTTATACCCGTACGGAACTTTTGTGAGTTCTGTACGCCCTTGCCACAATACCCGGAACTTCTGTGAGTTTTGTTAACACTCTCATACCCGTGCCCGGAACTTCTGGAAGTTCTGTACGACATCCATACCCGTACCCGGAACTTCTGTGTGTTCTGTACGCCCCGTGCTACAATACCCGGGGTAAGGGTACAACTATTTTATACCCGCACATAACTTCTGTGAGTTCTGTACGCCTGTGTCACAATACCCGGAACTTCTGTGAATTCTGTAACACTTGCATACCCGTACCCGGAACTTCTGTAAGCTCTGTAACACTCGCACTCCCGTACCCTAAATCCACAAACCCTACAAAACATAACCTTGCTAAATTGCACTGCCCAATTCCTCACCCATCAAGAGGTACAACAAAAAAAACGATTCCATCCTAAAAACAAGTAATAACAAAAACGGCAGTATTTCTGCGATGCCCCGCTCAATTTTGCAAATTTCGGACTCAAATTTTAATCTCGTATTTAGTCTTACGTGCCAATTTATTCCGAACCATCCCTTTTTATTTTTGTTTTTCGTTTCTTACTTTCACGGGTTGTTGGATCGGTCATATATCCTGGGGAAAAAGAAAAGAAAAAGGGATGGCATCTGAAAGGTTGGTTAGGACATAAACAACACCGTGTCAAAATTCATGTTGAAATTCGTAATATTAGGCGGGGCATCAATCAACCGTTCTGGCAGCGCCTTGGCTGGCCCAGCTCGTAAGCAGGGGGAACGAAGGGCGAGGGCCGTCAAAGCCGATCCTCGAAGAGAGCGCTCGAAGAAATAAAAAACCCTCGAAATATTGAAGTGTCGAGATTCCGATACTGAGGCCGACACGGTGAAACATATATTGCCAATGCCTGGCCTAGGATTGGTCATACATTATTTTATATATTTTTATAACGTTGCCTGATTTTTCTTCAGTTATCCAAGAGCCACCATACGCACCGGCACTCTTGCCCTACCCCTCTCTCTCTCTCTCTCTCTCTCTCTCTCTCTCGCTCTCTCGGGCATGCATTTATGGCACCCTGCTGCGCTATGATGTATACGCAGAAGGAAGCACTGGGTGGAGACAAGAGCGTCACCATTGGGCGCTACGTGCGAGAGATATCCGTCAAGGCACGGAGTATGCTTGGCCGGCAACCACGCGGTGCCTTGGGCTCAAGCAGACGACCGATGTCGTCAGACCGCATCGATCGCGAGCCGGACACGCGCCAAGATCAGATGTGGAGTGCAAGAGACGTGGTGAGATCTGCCGGACCAGTGCTGTATTTGTGTCTCAAGTTTACGTTACACCAAAATATGAAATGCCCTTCACGCCTCCGCAGGCTTTTAGTGCTGGCTGTTAGTCTACATCAACAACTGAAATACCCCTTCACACCTCCGCAGGCGTACATTGGGTCGCCGATCGCCAAAGAGGATGCGGACAAGGATTTGACGTCGTACGCAGCCTTTTCGGACGAGCTGATTCTTCTCGTCGACCCCGCGCAAGAGGTAACCACCCAAACCGTTTGGTCGACTCGTACTGCTTATCTGTGCCCATGAATACGTACGATTGTCCGAGCTGGCATTAGCAGGTACTTGCAGCAGTATGTCCCCCGTTACGTTTTCGAATGTTTCTCTGTTCGTTCCAACTCGACCCTGGGATTGCCACGGTGTCTATATGCACACGCGGGGACTGACGTTTTCCACAGACTAACAAGTATAACACCCTCAGCTCAGGCTGAGACTGAACAATTTTAGTAGCGCCGTTCTCGTTTCAAATTGCTTCTGAATTTCGTTGGTTCAAAACTACAGTAGTTGTATGTTCGCTTGCGGTGGCTATTTGGTACTGTAGCAATATATCGTCGTCGGCACAATGTGTTCGACTCGCTTATTCTTAGTGATAAGGCTACGCACTGCAATCTAACACAGACTGGGTTGTTCTAGTGGGAAGTACGTTGTGAAAACACAGGGTGGATTGAAATGAAATTTTCGCCATAACTCCTCAAAATATGTCAGCCCACCATCGAACACCTACGCTCGCAACCCAACTATATTTCCCCTTTCGCCCGATGCGAGTTAGACAGATCTAGACTCCTACCTCGCAGATTTCACGCTGTCAACAGACACGGCCAAGGGCGTGCTCGCGCTCCAAAAGCTCGCTGAGGAGCACCACTGCGGAGCAAATCTTACGGTTGAACCGTACGAAGGCCTGAGGAAGGTGCGACCGCTTCTTGTAAGGTTGTAAACTCATGTGGCAACACGACCTTATATTAACATATTGTATCTGGTATTTTATACCAGTGTTGATCATGTTTGTGTGCGTGCTGTGATTAGTTTTTACCTCTTTATTGCAGTCGCAGCCGAGCGCAGCCCATGGCGCGTACAGTTGCACACCGGCATTCGGTCAGCGTGCTGTGCAAACATGCGTTCATGCAGTCGTACTTCGTCGTATTTTTGACACAGAAAAGCATGGTTTACGACCTGACAGGATTGTCGCAACCATGCAAGGCTTCGTGCTTTCGAAGAAATAGGGCGAGACTCTCGTGTCAAACTCTGTAGAACGAGTGCACCACCTTCCCATCTCGGTTCAGTTCTTTCCTTTCTTAAAAATCCAACGTCCATTTATTTTTTTCGTAGCGCCTACGTACAGATTCTATCACAACCGCCCCGGCGCACGTTCAGCATACAGTGTGGTACAAACTAAACCGCAGGTTGTTGCTGATACATCTTTCACTTGTGCCATACTTGGTGTTACGCAGGACGTTTCGGCGCGACGAGTGGCGGCAGCTGTTGCACGTCACGTGCAGCAGCTGGGGTGGGCAACACAGCGAGACCTTGATTTGGAAGAGGATTGGCAGTTGACCCAAGACCACCTGCAGCACACAGGCATCAACGCGGACGGTGTCATCAACCAGATCCGACAGAGCTTAGACCACGTGGGTGCTGCCATGATACTAGTCATTGCATTCACCAATAGCAGATCCTCACGGCGATCGTGCACTGTGTGTCCACCCTGTGGGGCACTGGTTCGCGCAAGATAGTAGATTACATCCCCATTTGTGTTTTGGAGAGTTGAGCACACATGTTGCGATACGGGCAAGTAAAGAGCACAAACGTTCCTTGGGGCACTCCGTTCGAGATGAATGACGCGAGTCACTAGTCGGCATATTCCGAACGTATTTTGGACTCTTATTTATTTTGGCCAACACGCCATCGATAACCGTTTTTCATTGGTCCTTTAAATACTCCAAATCGCTATGGATGAGACCCCTTCTCGACATTCCTGAGGTAGACCCCCATCCTGGAACGTAGAATATTCTTCACGAAAAATGTGTTTCGTTCACCTGAACGTGCCGAAAGGCGGGACCGTGCAGACTTAATAGATCATTATTGCGAATGCCATGAAAGTCCTTATCGACCTTGGCCTACAATACACGTGATCTGGGAATATATCGTGGTCACAGGAAGAGCAGGAGCATGCGCATCTTGAGAAGATCCTGGGCTCGGAATCGTTGGGAAGCAGGAGCAGCACGTTAACGACGGAGGAGAGCATGGATCTATACTGTTCGTTTTTTTCCAAGGTGAGGTTTTCAGCGATGGTCATGTTGCGGCAGCGAGTCGGACCTCTGCCTTTCAACTTCCACGGAACTACTTATGACCCGTCTTGCTGCCTTGAGAGTTCGTACACCGTATCCAGCAGTATATACCTTTTAGTTCCTCCGATTTCCAGCCCAAGCAGCGAGTGAGTGCCCGAATTCCAGATCGCAAGCGATAAAGCAGATCCACGAGTCTTGCAGACACGGTCACGATGCATGCGTGCATGCGAGTTCAACGACCTCATCGCAAGGTTAGCCATTTGCACATAGTCACTTTTGGTTAGCCGGTTAACATGTTTGCACTTTTTTTCCTTTGTAATGGGACGGTAATGATTAACGTGTTTGCACTTCTCCTTTTGACGGGGGTCGTGTTGAGTCTCACGTGGTGTGCGATCCCCAACTCAGCAAGTGGAAGGCATTATCATCCAGGGGCTGACTGCCTCTGAACGAAATGCCCTTCCTATACCCACAGAGAACTCCTCCGCTTCTCTGCGCCCAATACGAAGCCCGTGGCAGCATGCAGCACGCCTCGCCCTATCGTGTTTTTGTGCTCCCACGTCCCCCGCCGCAACAGTCATACGTGCGTCTTCCTTTTGATACGTACTTGTTTCAACTTTCTGTTTTTCCCGTTTGACTTGTTGGGCTCTATTGCTCATGTGGTTTGTTGGTCGACACCTTTCGAACCTCGACGGCGCCGTGCTTTCATTGCATGCCTTGCAGGCCATACATACCTGGTATATTTATAGTAATATTTGGTCTTGCCGACATGAACAGGTAAAACTGGGCCCGAATTATGACCGTTTCCAGCAAGGAACGTGTATCATATTATTGTTTCCCCATGAGTTTTTTTTTTTTTTCCCCATCCCATTTATTATCTTCACCCTTCCTTTCTCTCTCCTTCCTAGTCGTAACTCAGATCCGGGGTCACAAAGTAGGCTCTTCTCCGTCCTCCCCCACTACGGTTCTTGCCTTGCATTTTTATCGCGAGAATATTTCAGCACTTTCTTCCCTCGTCGACTTGCGTCGGATTCCGCCTACCCACGCCACGAAGGCGCTCTCAACAATTGGTTCCTTTTTATTTTTTCAAATAAAAACAAAATCTCTCACCACGGTGGGATTCGATCTTGAGTACCAATGATAGTAGTCTTTGAAGCTGACCACTACCCTACCGGGTCGACCGGCCTAATTGTAAATATAAAGTTTCAAGACGCCCATCGCAGACCCGATGGATCAGCATGCGTCGCGAAATCGGGAGGCATAAAGGGAAAGGCCCCGAGGTCTGCACATCTGTTCTTGTTTTTGTCCGTCGGCGACCTTACCATGTTTTTGTTGCCCTTGAGGTGGTCTTTGGATTGCATCTGTGCGTCGGCATAGTTACCGATTGGGCCACGTTCCGTTTCTTGTTTCGCTTGCGCCGAAACACGAGGTTTGATACCCTGAGCATCATTTGTAGTCAACGTGATGATGAGCGCGCTGAGTGCTACCAAGTCTACCACATTCCCATTTTTGGGGTCGTTTGTGGGCCCACAAGCACGGAACTAAAAACTGCTCGAACATATGCCTAGAAGTTTGGTTGAGACAGATAACTGTAGCTTATTAAGAGCCACTTCTTATAGCCTATATCGAGCATTCCGCACTGACACGTATATACGAGGTATTGTTTAACTTTAATGTACTCTGCATACCCAAGTGGAGAATCGGCAAGTGTTTTGCAGACCTTCTTTTCGTCGCAGTCCTACTACTCGTAACATTAGCAGTATCTTCCTTGACAATTTTATTAACTGACCAGCCCAAATTGTGCTGGCTCTGGCTGGGGTATTTAGCAGGATTGTGCAATGGAGTCCAAGTCGTCCAAGGAGCCGACACCATCTCGTGGAAATTATTTCAGCGAAGCATCTCCGGATGGCGGGCACCGGGATGACTGTCCTAACTTCGTGTCGCTCGAGGAAGACCTATTTTCAAGCAAGGAAAACCAGGTACCACAAACCAGCAGCAATTTGTGAGCACGACTCTTAGATTCTCTGCATAAGACCACGCACACATACGTCCAGAGCCAACTCCATTCCTCTTCGAGTTTCATGTTTTCGGGGGGATACAGCCACAACGTCAAGGGCCTACTGTCACGCATGGCAACTCCTGCGTACCCATACAGATACGCGTGAAAATCAATGAAGCCCACTTTCAAGACTCACGGGACCCACCTCATTTGCCGTTTGATGAAAGCCCATCGATTGGTTCTGAGCTTTGTGGAGCCCTCCTTGCCGTCAAGTTAGCGTTCTGCCGAAAACGCGGTGTAATTATCCTGCTGCTACTGTCTCGAACCGCACCAGAAAAATATCCCTGCTATTACTTTGATGTGATCAGTTAAATTTATCGATATCTATAGACACGCCTGAGCCAGGCAGGGTCTATGACCAGAGGCCATTCCCCTTGTAACCCAAGGGGGGCTGGGCGTACACCAAATCCAGGTGCTTGGTAGAGACGATTTTGTTATTATTTAACCGCGAGCAGATTCCATTCCCAGATCCCCCACCAGTATCCATATAGGTACGAGTGAAAACTCCCGATATTAATAATCCTCAGCACATGCGATCAGTAATACGTATCCACCCCCTGGTGCTCTACTATCCACAAACTCTCGTACGAGGATTTCATAGTTTGCATAACGTCCTAAAGTTTACGTCGCGCTCGTCTTCTTTGCTGCCATGCCATGTCCATGCAACATACGGTGTAGTCAGTGCCGGTACGCCAAAATGTGAGATGCAACCACATCACGAAACAATAATATGGAAATGGCCTTCTCATTTTGTCCGCTTCACAAACATGGCACGCTTCTCAAATCTTGGGTCGATTCTCAAATTTCGTACACGATGGTGATATGAGACCTTGTAATCAAGTTCTTGTTTATTCGCTGTCAAATGCACAACAATGTCAGCCCTTTACTAACCGACCCTTGAACCACCGTTTTGTTTTTTACCACAGTACATGCTCTTCAACGAGGCGGGCAAGAACAACGCGTCACGCATCTTGTTCGGGAAGTGAAGCGATGGTCTGGTTTGCATATATTGAGGCCTTGTTTTCCTGCCCGCCGGTTGCGCTGGTTGTGTATACCGGTCTTTCGTGGTTGTCACCGTTAGCACCACAAGAATTGACGAGATATTGGTGAAAAATTAGTGTTTTAACGTCGAAGACATGTGCGGTTGTTTTATTGATATTAATAGTATACCGGATGTGGTCTACATGGAATATCTTGGATATTATTTGTCCCCGGGGTTTCAGGTGTATATGGATTATGCAGGGGGGTAAAACGGAACTGGTGTTTATTCTGCTGTAGATCATCGCCCCACCGGGCCACTTCCAGCGGGGACTCTCTAACTGGGCTCTGCCCGGGTTCTGCCTGGGTTCTTCTGGGTAATAATTCACACATCTTACTTCGCGTCAGCTAGGGTGACTGACTCTCTCGAGTGGTACAGCTTTATGCTGTAGCCTTGAGCTGAGCTAGGTCACCCGGGGCTTCCCATAGACCACACTGCTACCGTACGAATACCCTAGTATAATAGATAGATCATGAGTATATATATTTATGTCTAATAGTAATCAAGATCACGTGATGATTATTCTTGAAAGTCAAGCGTAAAACCTAACAATCAATCAACATGCTTTGCTTCGTGTTCCTCCCTATCGTCTTGGGAATAGTGACTTTGGTCTTTAATCGAGTGAATAACTATTTGTGTTTTACGGGGAGGAGGATTCCTCGCCGAGCTTACCGAGCAGACCCACGAGACTTCCCAGGGAGCGAGGGGTGACATGTGCGAAAGCACCGCCGCGGGCACGCGGTCATGGCTTGAGGCCGGATGTTGGCGGATGTTCGCCCGGCGTCGAAAAGCGGTGAAAAAAACACGGTCAAGAAAAGATAGAGGTATTCTTGAGCCGAAACAGAAACTAAACCCTAAAGGGATTTAGATTATAATCTTCACGGCCTAGGTCGCGGTGGAAAGCGTGGACGAAATCGCCCAGGACTCTTCCTGTGCTCGTGTATACATGCAAGGAAGGTTTTCAGGGGCGGGAGACATCGGGATCGATCCTACAGACGGCGTAATCGACCTCAGAAGTTTGCCTCAAAAATCAAGAAACGTACAAAATCACAGTCATTTATTTCCTGATGTATGCGAGTACTCATATATATTTTTCGAGACAAAAACTCGTTTTAAGCTGTAAAAAACAATATATTCACAGTACACGAGCAACGATCTGGAACCACATTTTCAAACTTTAGCGACAAAGTCGCGCCCCATAGAGGACATGGGTTTTGCTGCCGCTATGCCACGTTGTAGTGAGTGCACCAAGGAGTCTTGTGCGGGGCGGGAGGGTTTCGGATCGACGGTATTGCTGTTGTCAAAGAATTACGGAATGTCCCACAGGAAAAAATCAGGGGTATTGTGGTTCCACTTGTTGTCGCTGAAAGCAGATTTGGCCAAATCACGATTATTTTGTGTGCCCTGCAACACAGGTGAACAACTTCGTCTCTACCAAGCACCTGGATTTGGTGTACGACCAGCCCCCCTTGGGTTACAAGGGGGATAGCCTCTGGCCATAGACCCTGCCTGGCTCAGGCGTGTCTAGTTTATCGAAAACTTCGATTACATCACAGTTACAGCAGGGTGAATTTGGTGTACGACCAGCCCCCCTTGGGTTACAAGGGGGGTAGCCTCTGGTCATAGACCCTGCCTGGCCCAGGCGTGTCTATAGATCAGCCCCCCTTGGGCTACACGGGGGGGTAGCCTGCCTAGGCTTTAGGCGTGTCTATAGGGCGCAGGCGGTGCACAGCATCCATACAACTGGCTACCGCCCGACAGCAGTAACAGGAAAAAACACTACAGGATTATGTGGATCTTGACGACTGGGTGCATATGTGACGACGCACACTGTCACTTCCTGCTGTCCCTACCCCTAATAAACGACTTGAATCATCAAACCATCGATTGTCTCTGGGTGTTTTGACTATCTTGCTTGGAGCTGACGAACACTGCAAAGAGGAGGCGTCGTTTGCGGATGGTCGTCTCAACGCTCACGCATTGTGCCTTCTTGAGAGCCTTGGCGGACGACATGATGAGATGGTCGATGCGTTGTCGGCGCTGGAAACCAATGGTCCGTACGTAGGAGGAAGTTGTGGTGTGCCGTTCGGAGCTCAGCGAAGTGCTCCTGGACAAGGGTCCACGTCACACACCCGTACAGCAGTGTCTCCATCACCTCGCGCAGTGTTAGTATCGCAATCGAATGAGTATCATTCGCTTGCTACAGTATACAGATAGAAGTAGTCCCCAGTCCTGAAAAAAATAATGCAAGTCTTTGTCCGGCGTTTTTCCCGCGGGCTCAGGGGTAGTTCCTCGTTGTCTTCAATGTTGCACAGATGCTCCGAGTACCTTGGAGTAAAGTAAGGAGTATATTGGAGATAAAATACTTCAGGTACTTCGTGACTCACAAGTCTTTCGGGGTTCAATACTCCGGGATATACTGCTCGACTCGGAGTATTTCGGGTATCAACACTCTCGATATACTGCTTGTACTCGGAGTATTTCGGGGTCCGATACTGCGGGTACTCCTTGTACTCCAAGTATTTGAGGCTTCAGTACTGCTCATACTCCAAGTACTCCGAGTATTCAGGCGCCAGTACTCTCATACGACGATACTCGGATACGAAATTAGAGATGGCTCCGATTCAAAAATTGGAACCGGGACCAGTCCGCTTCTTGGTGGGATTGAACCAGTACCACCGTCCCGGGTACCCGCGGTACTGGGTATCCGGGTACCCGGGTTACGTGTACATTTTCTCTCACTCTTGTGTTTGAGCGGCGTGAACGGTCCTTTAGGCGGGGTGGTGAGGCGTGGTGAGGCGGAAGGTGGGAGGACAAGCCTTCATGTCGTCTCTCTCGATGAATAAAATGCGAAAGAACCCGGGTACCCTGGTACCGGAAACCCGGGTACCCGGGATACCAGTACCGCGGGTAATAAAAATGAAAACGGGACGGTACCGGTACCGACGGTTGGTACCGCGGGTACCCGGTTCCCACGAATCCGGAGCCATCTCTTTTCCGCTGGTAGCTGGTAGGGGTCTGGTGTGTGTATGGCGTGTTGTGTGAAGGTGGTAGGGATTGCTGTGCGTTGTGCGCTGTGCGCTGTCTATCGGGGGCTTCGTGGAGCGTAACTAATAACGGGTACCCGGGACACCCGGGTACCGGGGATACCCAGTACCGCGGGTAATAAAAATGGAACCGGGACGGTACCGGTACCGACGGTTCCGTGTACCCGCCTCGGGTACCCGGTTCCCACGAATCCGGGAGCCATCTCTATACGAAATGCACTGATATTCGGAGTATCTGCACAATCGGACTGCATAGGACGGTGCTTTCGTTTTTGAGATCGAAAAATACAAAGTTGTGTTCGCGGTCGTTGGTGTTGATTGAACGCGCTGAGGTTGGTCGGTAAACAAGATCCGGGAGTTGGCGAGGATCCAACTCGCGAGTACTCTGCTAGGTCCGAAAAAGGATCCTCGCCCCGGCAATGAGGGCCTACGGAGACACGAGCCACGGCAGATGGGGGCCGCTCGCGATGGGAATTGGGCACCACTGCCTTACGAGCTAGAGCCCGGCGTTGGGTACACCACTTCCTTCAGGCTGCTGCTGCTGCTGCTGCTGCCGTTGTTGGTATTGACCATGGCCGAATATAAACGACGAGAAGTCCAAGGACAATGGCACAAACACTGCGAACGGCAAATGCATACCGATACAGAGTCACGTTGATGTTGCGAGCTCGCGAGGCGTGGTGGTGGGGCGTGGCATGTACTCATACACGTGGTGGTGAGCGTCGTGGCTTGCTTTCATGACATGATCCGCAAATCTCAACCCATCAGATCCCCCCCCCCACCCTGTTCAAACAATATACTATAGATGTGGAACTCCCAGGGGTCGGTCTTTTTAGCAGAGGGTCTGCTGTAGGGGTTGAGGGAGGGGCCGAGGGCTGACGAACCGCTGTTGGTGTTCGCATGTCTTAGGCACGGGTCTAGGACTTAAACAGGCTTACACTCAGTGCCTATCCATGTTCAATTATGTACGAGCTACCTCGAGAAATCACTGAAGCGGTGCACACGCCGATCGATCGAGGCTGCAAGCGTGCGTGCTTGCTCATGTGCTCAGCGTGCGTACTGCTGCGCTCGGCGTGTCGCACATACCCATCCTCTGATGCCGATACTCGGCCGAGACCCATGGTGCGTGCTTGGCTGTCGAGGCGTGCAAAAACTGTCGCGACGCCGCTGCTGTACGCCAAGAACGGCGTTGAGGGTCGAGGGGACAAGGGGGTACCCGTGGTGTGATTTGAGGGGGTCACTTTTCTGTCACGCGGATTAACTTGAAAACTGGGGCAACTTTTGTCACGCCTATTATCTTGAAAATCGGGAACACTTTTGGGATTATGCTTGCTGAGTCTCCGGTCCAGCTGGACCGGAGACTAAGAAAGTGACTGCTGCTGCTATGATTGTGTTAGTATCGCAATCGAATGAGTAACATTCGCGTTGCTAGTCTCCGGTCTTACTAATAAAATAAGGTGTTGAGAAAGGGCCGCATTATTATCGAGCAAGTTTTGTCCAATGTGTTACCAGTAGTATTATCGCAATCAGATTGAGTATCATCCCGTTGCTTGTCTCCATCTCAATCTATCGTAAGAGAAGATTGTTGTTAATCAGAGTGTTGGAGGTGCTGATCGGTTCAAGCGGGAGCTGTATGATATGGAGGTTGCCCCGTTCACTCTAAAGGTGCGCATGCTAAAGGCCGGGTACCCGCGGTACTGGGTATCCCGGGTACCCGGGGTTACGTGTACATTTTCTCCACTCTTGTGTTTGAGCGGCGTGAACGGTCCTCAGGCGGGGTGGTGAGGGTGGTGAGGCGGAAGGTGGAGGACAAGCCTTCATGTCGTCTCTCTCGATAATAAAAGCGAAAGAACCCGGGTACCCTGGTACCCGGAAACCCGGGTACCCGGGATACGCAGTACCGCGGGTAATAAAAATGAAAACGGGACGGTACCGGTACCGACGGTTCCGGGTACCCGCCTCCGGGTACCCGTTTCCACGAATCCGGGACCATCTCTATTCCGCTGGTAGCTGGTAGGGGTCTGGTGTTGTATGGCGTGTTGTGTGAAGGTAGGTAGGGATTGCTGTGCGTTGTGCGCTGTGCGCTGTCTATCGGGGGCTCGTGGAGCGTAACTAGACGTAACGGGTAATCAACCGGGTACCCGGAACCCGGGTACCCGGATACCCAGTACCGCGGGTAATAAAATGGAACCGGGACGGTACCGGTACCGACGNGGACGGTGGTACTGGTCAAATCCCACCGAAGGCGGCACTGGTCCCGGTTCCGATTTTTGAATCCGGGAGCCATCTCTAATTTCGTACCCCGAGTATATCATCGTATGAGAGTACTGGCGGCCTGAATACTCGGAGTACTTGGAGTATGAGCAGTACTGAAGCCTCAAATACTTGAAGTACAAGGAGTACCCGCAGTATCGGACCCCGAAATACTCCGAGTACAAGCAGTATATCGAGAGTGTTGATACCCGAAATGCTCCGATTGCGAGCAGTATATCCCGGAGTATTGAACCCCGAAAGACTTTGAGTACACGAAGTACCTGAAGTGTTTTATCTCCAATAATACTCCTTACTTTACTCCAAGGTACTCGGAGCATCTGTGCAACATTGAAGACAACGAGGAACTGCCCCTGAGCCCGCGGGAAAAACGCCGGACAAAGACTTGCAACTTTTTTTCAGGACTGGGGACTACTGTCTACTGCTGTATACTGTAGCAACGCGAATGATACTCATTCGATTGCGATACTAACACTGGACAAAACTTGCTCGATACTATATTGCCCTTTCTCAACACATTATTTTTTAGTAAGACCGGAGACTAGCAACGCGAATGTTACTCATTCGATTGCGATACTAACACAACTATGTATTTTCCGGCCCTTGGACCGGAGACTCAAAAAGCATAATCCCAAAAGTGAAGCCCGATTTTCAAGATAATAGGCGTGACAAAAGTGGCCCCAGTTTTCAAGTTAATCAGCGTGACAGAAAAGTGACCCCTGAAATCACACCACGGGTATCCCCTTGTCCCTTCGACCCTCAAAGCCCGTTCTTGGCGTACAGCAGCGGCGTCGCGACAGTTTTTGCACGCCTTGACAGCCAAGCACACACCATGCGCCTCGGCGAAGTATCAGCAACAGAGGTGGGGTGTGTGCGACACGCCGAGGGCAGCAGCACGCAACGAGCAGATCAGCACGCAAACACGCCGAGCACTGAGTGACCTTTGGGCGTTCCACATCTATGATGAATATTGTTTGCACAGGGGGAAGGGGGGTTGTGATGATCTGGGAACTGCGAAGCATTGTGATGATCTTCTGGAAGGTCGCGCGGGTATGAGTACATGCCACGCCTCGTCACGTGTATGAGTACATGTCACGCCTCACTAGACCGTCTCGTCGGCTCGCAACAGTAACGGTGACTCTGAATCGGTACAGCAGCAGCAGTAGCAGCAGCACAACAGCAGTAGTACAGTACAGGACGCCTAATAAGAAACAAGGAATATGGTCCAGGCTCGATTTGGTATTTGAGAGAGGGTGCTTTCTACACTAATTTCAATATAACGACTACCGAATTTATTATTTTCCTCGAAATCTCAGCCTGGCTTTCTCATTAGCCTGTTTCTCATTAGGTGTCCTGTACTGCTGTACGTCAACGCTCGGATGCTTCGTTGTGTCAAAATAAAAAATAAAATACCAAGACAGATCGACTCGAGCGCACTCGACGCGTCGCCGCCAGACCAGAGGCAGCCAGCGTGGCTTCGGACGCTTGGGTTCTACGCCCAGTACAACGCACTTGGCGCGTCTCTTCGCGGCGCCAAACCACAACAACAGCAGTTAGTTGGTCTCCCCGTTTATTCAAATATCTGCACGTACTACAAGTCGACCTGTCTTGGTATTTTGTATTATTACACAACGAAGCATCCGAGCGTTGACTGACTACTGCTGCAGTACTGCTGCTGCTGCTGCTGCTGCTGCTGCTGCTACTGTAAGGTCTACGAGTACGGAGAGACGCGCGCCGAGGCGCTTCCCTTCGTGTCTAGGCCCGAGCCCGCGCCAGCCGACTGTAGTTTGGCGACGGAGAGACGCACCGATCGTCGGCTGGTCGTCGGGCGGGAAGCAACGTCGCTGTGTCACCATCCAACTCATCGGTCGTGCTGCTGCTGCTGCTGCTGCTGCTGCTGCTGCTGCTGCTGCTGCTGCTGCTGCTGCTGCTGCTGCTTGCTTCGCTGGATAACATCTTGAATTTAGAGACCATGCCATTTTTCGATTGGAAAATCTGATGCCCAAGTCGTCGGATTTTGGGCCAAGAATTAAATGACGACTTGGGTCCATCGAGATTCTCAAATCGAAAAAACTCCGGTCGGATTTTGCACAATCAAGAAGCCCTTTCCTATGCGGTTTGATTTTGAGCTTCAGATTTGTATTTTTCGATCAAAAAACGAAAGACCGCCCTATGCAGTCCGATTGTGCAGTATACTCCGAGTTTCGAGTGCATCTCGTACTCCGAGTACGAGTATGAGAGTACTGGCGGCCTGAATGCTCGGAGTACTTGGAGTATGAGCAGTACTGAAGCCCCAAATACTTGGAGTACAAGGAGTACCCGCAGTATCGGACCCCGAAATACTCCGAGTACAAGAAGTATATCGAGAGTGTTCATACCCGAACCCCGAAATACTCCGAGTACAAGAAGTATATCGAGAGTGTTCATACCCGAAATATTCCGAGTACGAGCAGTATATCCCGGAGAATTGAACCCCGAAAGACTTTGTGAGTACACAAAGTACCTGAAGTATTTGATCTCCAATAATATTCTTTACTTTACTCCGAGGTACTTGGAGCATCTGTGCAACATTGAAGACAACGAGGAACTACCACTGAGCCCGTGGGAAAAACGTCAGACAAAGACTTGCATTTTTTTTCAGGACTGGGGACTACTGTCTACTGTAGCAACACGAATGAAACTCATTCGATTGCGATACTAACACTGCACAGGTGGCCATTTGGGCACGTTGCGCGATGTTGTGGCGAATTCACAACCTCAGTACATTGGGGCGACGCACACAATAATGTACCGGAACGTACGAGAAGGGCCTTCGATTGTGAGATCTCCTCTTGATATCTTAATACAACGTGTAAGGTTGTCGTCAAGTTGGCAGACGTTCTTGCAACGTTAATATATATTTTATACGTCCAACACACTATCAAAATATTTCGCTTGTTTCGCTCGTTATTCTATTATTGTACGTATTAACAGTATTATTAATTATTGTAGTACTCTACACAACCAATTATTAATACGTAGTGAAAAATTATTTTTGAGGTAAACAACCGGATTTTGAATGGCTGAAAACCAATACTTGAATCTACGAGCTGGTCCAGCCAAGACCAATACGCCCCATTCAAATGCACTCGGGGCTCAGTTTTTCGAATTTTGATCTGAAATTTGGTGTGGGGACACTTCATCGTAGAACACAACTATTCAAGCGTGCACATCAAAGAAAAAAAATGTTGGTGGGGGGGTTAAGACGGTTTCAATATAAATCCAATTGGTATTTTGGCCAAAATATAGGCGAAAAAAAGAAAAAGTCGCAATGTGCACGCTTGAATGCCTGCGCAAATGCACTTCAAATCAATGTGTCAAAATTCCAGGTCAAAATTCGAAAAATTGGATCCCGAAACCAGATTTTTGTGTCGCTCATCGTAGTATCTTAACTTTGTACGGGGATCCTGCGCTCACGATATCTCGTGATCGAAAACGAATTAGGCGATGGCAAAGGTGTCGATCGTTTCGTAATATCTTAAGGAGTTTCCACGCCGAGTTTCAGCCTCATCCGCAACACGCCTTTTCCGTACTTTTATAGACCGAAAATCTCCGAGTGTGACAGGATATACTCGACAAATAATTTCTCGACGAAAACAACTCGGATTCCAGAAATTTAAACGTCTGCGTGTGCATGATAGGCTTAGCAATACATCTACCAATGTTGGAGCTATTACGTTCCCAAACAGGTGTGAAAACCATAATTAAGTGAATGTTACTGTCTAGGCTGGACCAGCTCGTAGTATATTTGGATTATATACGACAAGAGTAAGTCTTCGGCATTCTCACATCGCTGATAACATCCATACCTAAATGAAGGTAAAACTTTATCATCGATAGACAACGTTACACTACAACAACACTAAAATCAAGTCAAAATATGTTTGAGGCAGTCGAATTTGTCACGGAAAGTTGTTAATATTGACAAATTTATTTTTTGTGTCTCAATGAAAATCCATACTTTAACCAAGTCACTTTTTGTACGAGTTTCCGTTTTCTTCTTGCAGAGCAGAATGGACTACGAATATGAAAAAATATACTCGTACGTAGTGCACATCATTCGTCTTACCCGAAAGCGTCTTGTGCCCAATTTTTGTAATTTTTACTCAATTATAACATACGTTTTAGCTGTTGTTTAAATAAGAGCATTTGTTGCAAAGGGACATGGTTTCGTGCAATGCAAAACAGTGGGCGGGATTTAAAGAAGTATATAAAAAACACGAGCAACGTAGGTGTTGATCATACAAACGAGAGTGAGCTATTGAGGTGAGATTTATTTATAGTTGTTTTATGTATATTCCCATGATACGTAGGTGCATAATATATGTACAATATTCATGTTTCGTGTTTCGATGTTTCGCGCCGATTTATTTCGTATGGTTTAAGTTCAGATTTCGATTTTCCCCTGATTTTGTTTTGCGATTTTTTCGCTTGCTTGTTTTGTCGTTTTGTGTCGTGCCTTTATTTGTTTTCGCGATTTCTGTCAAACGGTACCACGCAAAGAAAAACTAAAAAAAATGGACACGTTGGGACCACATTACCCAACCTGGAGAGGTTGTGGGGGTCTACGTTGTGCAAACAGGGACTTTGGCATATATGGCCAAGCTCCTGTCTCGGTCAGAATGTGTAGACCCCCACCGCAACGTACCCAAATGGCCCTTTCTCAACACCTTATTTTTTTAGTAAGACCGGAGACTAGCAACGCGAATGTTACTCATTCGATTGCGATACTAACACATTCTTCATCATGCCCTCACTTGCTCATAGAGATCAATCTTGCGATGAAGAACAAATAACGTAACAATCATACAGACAGGCACACAATCAAATTGTACACATTCACATTTCAGTATACACTCACTCGCACAATCTCCATACACACTTACCATGCCTGATACATGCGTTCTCGCTCATGTACGTATATGCAGCCACTCGCGCTTAAGTACACTCTCACTCACCTCTCGTGCAATGCCTCCACCTTTACTGACGCACTCAATCATACATGCCGACATACGGTCACTCAAGCTCACATACAAAAATACTCCACAATCACATACACATGTTTCAACCAATTACACAGAGAAGCCCCCAAAAAAGAGAAAAAAATCGCCTCCGATTCCAGTATGGAGTCCATCTACATGAATACTTATACTGCAACGATACTCCTGGCACCTTTTACCTGTGTACTCCAGATTTGCAGCAGTTCACAGGTGTATCCCCAACCAACTGGATTTTCCATTTCACACAATAAACACAAACGACATGTGAAGATGTTAATACGGTTGGTCTTTCTCGGAAAAGTGCAAATTTCAATAATTTCTGAACAAATGCTACTGGAATACGACACGAAAAAATCGAACCAAAACGACTCAAAAAAAAAAAAAAATGAAATTATTTTCCATAAACAGACACACATACAAACAATTACACAAAATAATCAAGAGACGCATCACATGATTGTGTTTAAAACGATCCACCATAACCTGTTTCAACCTTGATCTTGTGGCATTCAAAAAGTGCCCTCCTCGTCTTCAAAGGCAGCTTATTATGTTGGAGATAGCGACGTTGGTACGCAACAACAGCAGTACGTAGTCTATCGGTTCGCCGTCAGGGACATGCAGTCACCTGATTGTTACATTTCGTACGAGTAGAAGATAGCAGCAATACTAAAATGCTGCTGTATGGTACATATGACGAATAGCAGTACTGCGCGTACGTACGCGTTCAGATTGTTGGACCAGTACGATGAACTGTGTAACGAAGGATAAGAGCTGTTTTAGACGTACGCACCCTGGTCTCCAATCCACCTGTCCCTAGTCTCTCACCGCTTCGTAGTTCGTTTCCTTTCCGTAGATGTATGCAAGTTGGTTCCTTCTGCGCAATACTCGTAGCTTCCTGCAAAGGCCAGTCTTCTGCCTGCGCACTCCAATCTCGTTTCAAGCAATCCTCCTCCAAGCTCTAGCGCTACACAACAGATCTCGGTATGAAACCTTCAACAATGCCTTATTGTTACGATCGCAGTACTCAGTCTCGGTTCACCGTCACGCACACTCAACTTCTCTTCCGTGTTTCCCTCTGGATTGGTTTTGTGTGTTTTCGGTTTTTGGACTACCGGAGAGCGGAGCCATCTGGACTGACTGGGGTTGTACAATCCTTGGAAGCATTCCGCTTACGTACATATTTTACGTTACGTGCGTTGATCCGCCGCAACACCCCCCCAGCACGGTTTCCTAAGAATACCGTGCCAACCGGGCTGCGGACACACTGGGGTAAGAGTGAGGGCCTTTTCCCACACTTAGTCGTGTTTCGATTGCCGTGAGGCTCGAATGAGTGGCGTCTACCATTTCCATGGAAAGGCGTCACCCCAGGGGTAGGGACCCTGGGCCTCGCGCTTTTCCGCATTAGGTCCCGGATCGGTACTGCTGGACTTGCTAGAATTTCTCATCAAGCGCACCAGCTGAAAGCCTCTTATCCACCACTTCCCGGCTTTCCCCGTTAACCCGGGTAGGCCGAGGTCTTGATCCTGCTCGTTAGTCGATCTTCGGCTAACGTCTTCTCCCGTTCTCCATCGAACTCCACTTCACTTCCTCGCGTTTACAGGGAACCGGATTGCGAATTTCCGGCTCTCCTAGCTTTCAGGATCTCACGTTCGTTGAATTCCTCCCAATCTCCGTCTGCGTACCGAACCCGCCAGTACGGTGACTTGTAGTCGAAGATCTTTGAAAGATGACGCTTCTTATTTCCTTCAGCGTCCGCGAATTTCCTCCAGATCACGGTCCCCACGGGGTGTTGTTTCAACGTATGTTCACGGTCGATCCCATCTCTTTCCTTTCGCGTTAGCATCGAAGTCCGCCTTTCCCGGCACTCCGCTCCGTGATACGTTTCCCATAGTGCATGGAAAATGTCCAGCTGTAAGGGGGTGAAACTGTCTCGCGCCTCCTCTTCAGACAGC
>MEHQ01003298.1:0-28225 GCA_008828725.1 Saccharina japonica
TATCTGTAGATGATTTACTGTAGATCATGATTTATTTGTAGATGATCTAGAGCATGATCTATATCATGATTCATCTGATGATCTAGATCATGATCTGTCTGTAGATGATCTAGACCATGGTCTATCTATTCTATAGAGGATCTAGATCATAATCTACCTGTAGATGATCTAGATATCTGTCCGAGCTATGAAGCACTTGCTATTTATAACCTCATGCGAGATCTCTATATGAGCACGTAGTCGAACTACACAATCGAGTGCTTGACCGACAACTCGCTATGCACCCTCCGCGCACACACGACGCGCTCTGATTGCCGATTCTTTGGAGCAGACGTCGCTCGTCTTTTCCGTGGGGGAGGTTGAGGTCCCGAGCTTCAGAATGGTGGAACGACACTACTTCAGAGACAAGGTGAGCGAGCAACACCTTCCCAACAATACGCACCGACCGCTCATTTGCGCGATTATCAACACCGGGGGCGACGGGAACGGCGAGATGGGGGGAGGGGAAGGGAGTTGCGCTGATGTCATGCATAGCCGTAGTCGTATGACCATAGACCCTCCCTCGCATCCCTACAATGCCGGGACGGAGCACGTCGGGTTTGTACCGACCAGGCAGGCATTGGGAGAGTCGCGTGAAGGGTGAACTGCATCTTACTAAAAAAACGCTTGTAAGGTGGACTAGCCTATTATGATATTTTTTTTTCTTGTGTGGTCACTTCCAGAGACAGCAAATGGGTATTACTATGTGTCTGCCTGGTGGGTGCCTTACCATATACCGGTACACACTACGTGATACGATAATTCCCCTTGTGCGGAATTGAGGTTCTCAACCTCGAACAAATGATCTAACAAGACCGCCAGCCTTGGTGACCGCCGGAAAAAAAAATCTCGACGATATCTGTCCATAAGCACATCGTGTGGCGTTCACACTATCATCATCATCATCATTATGATTATTATCCCCGTTGTCCAGAAAATCAGCTCCGAAATCCGTCGTAAGGCGGTGCAATACCATGCCATGCGGCTTATACGGTAGTCGCCACGCCGAACCGGAGACGTCGATCAAACAACCCTCGGTCCGCCCGAAGCGTTTATCGTGATCGGGTCCCCTGTGTTCTAAACACCCAGCCACACAGAAGACGACAGCGACAGAGTAGAGTGCATGACAAGTTTTTACAAAGTAGGCATCGATTCATCCCACGGTAGGGGCGCAGCTGAATTTTCTGAGCTCCTCGCATGGGGAGCTCAATGTTTATCTCACCCAAAACATGACTGACTTCGGAAACATTCGTTCGCGCAACCCGACCAAAACTTCCCTTATTACTGTGGTTGAAAAAACAAACCTACCGCAGTAAAATATTACTATTTAGTACCCGGTGGTTCCTCATGTGAGGAGCTCAACCGGTCAGAAACGATTGAGCCGAAAAGCGGTATCATACCCCGACCGTGGGATTGCTCCATATGTCGTGAAACCGTGAACGTTACCATTGAGGAAGGAGTCAAGCCAGCCCGACGGGAACAGGAGGTTGGTCACAAAGAGAGCTGACTACCGGGATCTAACGACAGTGTCAAGGGTACCCTGTCCAAAGCGCGACCTGTGACATAGATAGCGCCAGCCCTTCTACGTATCTACCGGGACTCCTACGTTGTCGTGGAACCGGTCACAGACTCATGCGATACCGCCTGGCATGGTGTAGAAACCTCAACTCCGGGCACTCCCCTATTGTCGGCTACGTGTAGGGTTTGTAAAGCAAGCGACACTCAGGGAGGATAGGGTCTCATCCCCGGGTCGTAAAATTCTTCCATACGTCTACAACTCCAACGAATCGGTGACGAAAGCGAGGGGTTGCACTTCATTAGATTTTGCCTTCTAAGGCAATATTTTGTCACTGGGACCGATTGAGCTCCTGCAGTGAGCCGCTACCAGTTAGTTCGATACATTTACGTACAAGACTGTAGTATACGAAGCACCTGTTTGTTCGATTTATTCAGGGCTAATATTACGGAGGGCCATAATGAATAGGGACCTAATATGGTTAGAAAAAATAGGGAAATGTACTAGGTTTTTGTGGACAGTAGGTCTTAATTACTATGCCCCCTCCCGTATTAGCGCATATAAATGTTGGTGGGGTTGGGCGAAGAAAATTCTTCGAAGCTCATGTTTCGGGTGAGAATATTCAGTTCCTCATGTAAGCCGCCACCCCTATAAGGTGGAATTTCTCATAGATCATCTGCGAAGCTCCGTGGGTTATGCGTTTGATTCGAGCGTGTTGCAGCGCCACCCTTAACGCCAAGCGGCACTTTGACAGCGCGACATGCTGCAGGAGTGCAGGAGGCGACATGCATCTACCTAGCCTGGCCAATCTAGGCATTTCTCTGTGTGATGGCATCCCTACGCTATGCGCGTTAGCTGTCCGCGTGTGCCAAATATATATATATATATACATACGCAACACGCTGAAGGCCGCCGTCCTGAGGACTAGCCTGGTATAACTAGAAATAAAACCCCCCGTCAGCTGTGAGATTGACGACTTCGTCGAAACTCATGTTTGCAAGCAGTGTGTGATGTCATATGATGCTTGGATCGCGTATACTATATGGCGTCATGCAGGATACTTCGTAACATATCCCTTGTGAGGAGAACAACATCTAAAGCTGCAGAATGCAGGGAGTGTGTGTGTCTGTATATATCGATATTTTTTTCAGTAGTTTTCTGAAACCGCACCCTTCGTTCGCGAAAGCGCTCTGTTCCATGAAAAGTGTTCTACTCGTGGTACTCATTTTCGCTGGCGGTAACACGAAATTGACCAGGGCTCTTCACGGGTCGTGACCCGACCCGCGGGCCGGGCCCGGAAGCTTTAGAATATCACGGGTTCGTCGGGCTCCGCGTAGGACTCAAGGAGTGTCTTTGCAAAATATATCTCACCAGATGTGGATGGGGTTATTGAAGTGAAATTGTCAATACCCCAACCCCGACCAGAGGCCGCGAGCCCGACCCGACCCAGACCACGACCCGACCTGTTTAGAGCCGACCCGAGGGTGACCGCGAACCCGCCCAGAACCCGAGCCAGACTGTTGACCCGACCCGACCCGACCCGACCCGACCCGACCCGACCCGACCCGATCCGACTCGCGAAGTTCGACCCGATCCGTAAGTAGCCCTAAACTTAGACGCGAAGAGCCTATGCGCATTGCCGTAAATATGTATCTCCACAGCATGATGGCTGCGTGAAAATAATACGGTGCTTCGTAGTTCAACAGTAGGGTATGGTGGACGGGCGAGCCGCTTATGGTGCACCGCGCATGGCTGAGAAAAAAAAGCAAACCGACATATCTCGGCATGCAAGCGCTCAACACTAATGTGTTCTGCGTGGCGATTACGCTGTTCCTGGTGGGCGGAAGGAGTCGCGGATCACACAGGAACACTTGAAAATATGTTTTAGTAGCTGACTCTTCCTTCCCCCTTTTTCCCCTAGGGTCACCTGGTGATCTAGTACCAGCTACACTCAGTACCTGCGCTCGCTGTGCCTTACCGACCATGCCGTACCGTACCTTCCCGTACCATGCCGTACCGTACCTACCGTGATGTTCCGTCCCGTCCCCTCACTTACCGTGTGGTACCGGTCCGTCCCGTGCCCGTGTCGTACCATTCCGTACCGTACCTTACCGTTCCGTAACTTACCGTTCCGTACCGTACATTACCGTGCCGTTTCGTCCCGTCCCGCGCCGTGCTGTACCTTACCTTTCCGTCCCGGCCCGTACCTCACCTTGCCGTACCATGGCGTATCGTACTTTGCCGTGTCTTACTGCGCCGTATCGTGCCGTCCCGTACCGTCCCGTCCCGTATCGTACCGTCCCGTACCGTCACGTACCGTCCCGTGCCGTACCGTACCATACCCTACCACCTTGTCCCGTGCCGTACCTTACCGTATCATACCGTACCGTGGCGTACCGTGGCGTACCGTGGCGTACCGTGGCGTACCGTGCCGTACCGTACCGTACCGTGCCCACCGTACCGTGCCGAACCGTGCCGTACCGTACCATGCCGTGCCGTACCATGCCGTGCCATGCCGTACCGTACCTTACCGTGCCGTATCGTTCCGTATCGTACCGTACCGTACCACATTTTACCATACTGTGCCGTGCCGTTCCATGCCGTGCCTTACCGTACCGTACCATACCTAACCGTACCGTGCCGTACCATGCCGTGTCGTGCCGTGCCGTACCGTACCGTGCCGTGTATCTCGCCGTTCCGTGCCTTCCCGATATGTAGCTGGTGAAAAGCTACGACTTTAGCTTCGGTTTTTGCATCCCCGGGAGCACGAACACTTGGGACGCCGTCTACCAGGTGCCGCCGCTTGACGACGACCTAAGTGAGTACACACAATATTTTGGCGAGTTTTAGTGTGGAAGATTGAGCGCAGGAAATCTGGGGTTTGTGGAGCGGGAATTGAATCTTAACATAGTACATGGAAGGCATGTTTAGTTGGAGTATACAATAGAAAAAGCGCGAGCGTGATTGGGGTTCAACATAGCTTTACTCTTGACATGGAGGTGTTGTTAGTAGCAGTCGCCATTTTATACTTTGACGGGTTAATCGACGTTTTGTCGAAGTTTTCATGCGTTGGCATGGTGTCGTCAGCCGATGAGCCGGAAACCATGTTCGAATATTGACAAAAGACAGTCGATGTTTCGGAACGTCAGCCGGTTTTTGGTTTCTGATCGAGGCTGTCGACAATTTACCAAGAAGATAGTACAGAAGTTTGCACCTCTGCAGTCAGCTACGCCTACAGTGTGTTCAGCGGACAACCCATGAATACGTGGGATCTGAGTTGGGTTCGGAAGATATCTGCCGTAGTTAAAGGGGTCACACATCGGGTAGATAGATTATCGGTCCCCACTTTATGACCTAGATCTTTCAGGGCTGATATATATGATCTGTATGATCTGTATGATCTGTATGATCTGTATGATCTGTATGATCTGTATGATCTAGCTCATGTTGCCGGGTGGGAGCCGTGTAATCTGCATGATCGACGTGGCACATGTTTCCTCAGTTGGGTCTGTACTGCACATAACCCACACAACATCTCATATCGACAGGTTGGGATCTAGATGATCTACGGTAGATCTAGATGATCTATCTGTAGATGATCTTGATCATGATCTGTCCGATTCGTGAAAGGGTTACACTGCGCGGACAACGTCAACATTTGTACAGTAATTGCTTCGATACATTCCCACGTAATCACGATACGTAGCCTTTCCGTGCCTACCCTTGGGGTCGAAGATGGAGCTAGAATGCGGAAATTCAGTTCCAGTACTGTCGTTCAAGGCCATTGAGAGGACAACAACAACAACAATTGGAATGCTTATGAGTGCTCAACGATGTTTGATCACTTGGGTGTACGGGTGTTAGTTGGGTTAGTTTCCCCGCCTACGAGGAGGTAGGGGTCGAGACCCGGCACGCCATGAGGCATGGTGCGACGATGTGAAAACACCCTGAACAATTTATCGAAGCAGGAGCCGAAGGCCAAGGTCTAAAAACTCGGTAGAAGTGAGAGGCACATAAGACTTCCTATACAATAGTCAAGTTAGCACCCTCATAAACTGTAGGGGCTACCTCCATACTTAGTATACCGATATAGCAGGCGTCACGCGTGTGACGATAGGGGTAGTACGTTTTTTGCCATATGAGGCAAATACTTACCACTGACTGACGGAGCTCCTCAACTCAGAACCTACCTGGTGTCCCACGTGCGTTGTGCATAATAATATTATTGGTGATGAACCTCGCCGCCCTTGCACCGTCCCGTACCTGCCGCCAACGCCAAAAGTCGAGGAGATGATCGCGAACCCCTACGAGACGAAGTCGGACAGCTTCTACTTCGTCAAGAACAAGCTCATCATGCACAACAAGGCTAGCTTTAAGTACATGCCGGAGGACACCGCGCAGGCTAAGAAGAGCTATCAGGTGAGACCAGTCCTTGCATCAAAAGGCGGCGCCTTTGCCGGCGAGCTTTCTCGCCATCAACCCCATTATCCACAAGCGATAAATCCTCTCACGAATACCAAAAACAAACTTATGAGCTTTGTTATCACCCCACTGACCATGACCTTGACGCACCCCGTTCTTGCACTTCTGAAATCCCCCCCTATCCACTCTATCTAACTACAAGGATTAAAAAAACCCGATTTGGGGGGCGTTCACACCAACCACCTGAAGGATATCAAAACAACGTTTTCACCCCCCCCTCACCTCCCCCTATATAATATATGATATATTTATAGGTTGGGTTGGCGTCGGTTGGCAACGACGCTGTAAAACACGCCACTCGCTGCGTGAGCTAGACAACCAGGGTGCCGTTTTTTTTTTGTTATTTTTTTTTGGCGGTCACCAAAGCTGGCGGTCGAGTAGATCATTTGTGCGGGGTGGAGAACCTTTGTTCCGCACAAGGGGAATGGTCGTATCACGTAGTGTTAATATGGTGAGGCGTCCGCGAGGCAGTTACATAGTAAAACCCATTGCTGTCTCCGGAAGTGGCCACACCAGAAATTAAATTAACTCATTGAAGCTGTCGTCCATATGCAAGTCCGCCTCAGAGGCGGTTCTTAGCAGGATGCAGCTCACCCTCCATGCGACTCGCCCAATACCTCACGGCGTTTCGCGCTTGGTGCAAGCAATGTCTGCCTGGTTGGTGAAAACCCAACGCGCTCCGTCCCGGCATTGTAGGGATGCGAGGGTCTATGGTCATATGACTACGGCCGTGCACAACATGAGTACAACCCCCCCCCCTCCCCTCTCGCCTCCTCTCCTCGACTCTCCCCCCTACATTAGGACCGGTATGCGGGGGCAAAGGGGGCGAAAAAGACGTCAAAGTACGATTCTGGTGAGGTTTCCATGTTGCGTGTATGCTGGTAGGCGTTTTTGCAATACGGCGGGGTGTAAACAGCAACGATTCCCTTCGTGTGTGGAGTGCCCACGTGGACACGAGAGACGCCCCCTACGCAGGGTGTGTGTGGAAACATAATGATCTTATATGGTTGATTTGTTTGGCCTCAGAACCGAGAAATAAGAAATAACATACAAATGGGTATGGAACGACGTGCTCGTATAGTAAGAGGTAAGGGTGCACCCGTTCCTTCCTCGCTTGGGAACCCTATAAACACATGAAAAGGAATCAACAGCTGAGAGCAGGCTTACAGTAGTTCCGTATTCTAATTGTTTTCCTGATTACACCGGACTGGTTATGTTAGAAAAACATCAATTACTCTCCCCAAAATACTAGCTATGCCGGCATTATGGCAATATGCTATAGTAGCGAATTGTCATGAAAGCAGGCGCGATACCCCCTGCTTGTGTGCCATGTCTATGGTGTGCGTGCTCTGCTGCTGTATACCCGCGCTCGGTAGGTCGTACCAGGTACCTGTTTTGTTTGGGAGTTTGTACAGGCATGGCAGGCGTCTCGCCCATATGGAAAACCTCAATTAGTCGCTACCGCTTTTATGATTTTTGCTTATACCACTTATTTACGTTTTGTTATCCATACTTCGAAGTATGTAGTTAAACATGTTAAAACCCCGATTATGCTAGTGAATGTGCCGGGGATCTACGTTATTGGACTGTTTCATGGCATGCCATGGCATTGCCACGGACCACCATGGCATTGCCATGGGCAATTGGGCACCATGACGGCCCATGGCATCGACATGGCATTGGCATGGCATTGCCATCGCAAAACGTCATGGAAGCACGCCATGACAATGCTATGGCGATGCTGTGGCACTTGCCCCGGCATACACCATGGCACCGGGACGATTTCATACAATATCTACCCGGAAGGTTTTTTTCATGGCATGCCATGGGATTGTCATGACAAATGCCATGACAATCTTATATCTTCATGGCACGACTTGGCAATCTCATGAAACCTTCATGGCACGCCATAGCATTGCCACGAACATCTTGGACAAGATAAACAGGTCGTAGCATGATTGTTTCATTGTGCACTGAGACAAATATGAAATAGTCAATGTCTCTCTGAGCAGCGTGGGCGGCGATGCTGTCACGCTTATTGGCGGAGTTCCTATGGAGTTCTCCGGCAGTGACAGACAAATCTCCCCTCCGTCGTCGTACTGGTATGATACCGAGATTGGGATGCGGGGGTACACCGAGGCCCTCGGAACACGTCTTGCCAGGTAGCAGAGAGGGAGGTGCTCTCGGCGAGGTTGCCTTTCATTCATTCCGCGCGGTGGTGGGGGGACGCGCCGCAAAGGGTGATTCACAGAGAGGGTGGATGAGAGTGGGAGAATTCAGAGACGCCCACGATAGAAACTCGCAGAAATCCAGAGGACGCGAGAGTATACTGCACGTAAATCAGCAGAAGCAGTCAGGCCAGGGTTTTGTACGGAGTCAAACATAGCAGTATCGAGGCGACCTCTGAGTTGGAGTATGTAAATTGCTTACTACCATTGGGGACTACCGGTCGTCCGGGATATCGTTGGTTAGAGCCCCGGCCGGGCTCTCGGGTACTGGCACCATGATAGGAAACGAGAAGCAGCGGCCGGTGCCGCGGTTCTCGTACTATGCCAGCCGAGACCCCCCCCCAAAGGTCGCAGATACAAACGAAACAGCGTGACAATTTCGACGGATATACAATGGGGGTGAGAACATCATCGTCACCATCATTATTATCATCACCATCACCATTGGCTGTCTACGTATATGACCTCACGAATTCACAAAAACAAAAACTCCCGTATGTGTATGTATATAATCCTGAGCAGATGAAGGGGACGATGGGGTTGCCGACGAAGACCGCGACGTGGGAGGTGGCGGAGGCGGCCCCCGAAGCGGCGGAGAACAAAAGGCCGGTGGCAAGTACGACGACGAGGAGGAGGAGGAGGAGGAGGAAGACTCGAGGAGGGAGGAGGCCGGAGACGAGCGAGGGGAAGCGGACGACCCTTGGTCGAAAGAGGCTGACTATTACTAGACGTACGCCGTGAAAAGCGAGGCGAGAGGGAAGCGGACGTGCGCCTTGGTGGTCTATTCAAGAGGCTGATTTATTGCTAGGCGTTCATCGTGAAAAGGAAAGGCGAGATGAAACCAGACAACCCTTGGTCTTAAAACAGACTGATATATTACTGGGCGACCATCGTGATAAACGAGGCGAAAGAGAAGCGGATGGCCCTTGGTTTCAACAGGCAGACTATTTCTAGACGTTCACCGCGAAAATCGAGGGGAGGGGGAAGCGAACGCCCCTTGGCGGTCTGAAGAGGCTGGTTGTTACTAGACGTCCGTCGTGAATAAATCGTCGCGTTACACCCTCCGAGGAGAGCTGGTCGGATCGAAACGAGACAGGATGCCCGCGCGCACGCTTTAGTCTTCCTTCCGTACGAGTAGCGTTGATTTTTGGGTAGCCTAACCTGGGAAGGGTCGAGACCCTCCCTGGCAGGGGAGGGTGCACAATCGAGTTGCATTGGGGTTGATTTGGGTAACCGGGCGCCCTTTTAAGAGTTGACTTGGGTATACACCGGGCAGGACGAACGTTAAAGCACCTGACAGCATCCAATATTGTTTTGTTTTTTCATGGCGATGGTTTGAGGGCCGGTGTTGCATACCACGCGACTCCGTGTACCTCTTAAAAGGAAGGGATCGCCGGGCGAAGTTTGGCTTTTTTTTTGCTGCTTTAACCAGAACTCTCTTCTGCCGCGACCTTCTTTTTGTTATCATCGTCTGCGGCGATGGTTCCGGTGATGCACCCATGGAGGTGGATGGGCGGGGAGAAGCCTTGCATAGCCTGGCGGGGCTTTTATATTTTATTTGCCGAACAAGGGGTCAATGGCGAGCGAGTTGTTTTGTTGAGAAGGGCAGCCTAATGCTCCAGCTGAGAGCTGCTCGTAGCCCCGAATAATCCGAGTCGTGTACCGCTGTTGAGGGCATGGGGTGGCGTGAGGTTGCAGCGCGCGATAAGCCTGTCGGCGTACTGTTGTTTCGTACCCTCGAGGGGAAAAAAACGCCGTTGTACCTGCTAGGGGTGGGGGCGCACCTGCGGTGAATAGATTTGTTAGATTTTGTTAGCGTTTTTTTCATGCAGGTGGCGTTTTTTTTCGGGGTTGGTTACCGGGCGCGAAATATAGGCGAGTGCTGACAAAAATTGAGACTGAGAGTGTGTTCGAGAAAGAACGAGCCAAGCTGTGTCTTGTCTATAACTGGGATGGCCTCATACAGGTTCTGCAGTGTAGCCGCCTTCCTCCATGAGGCTCGCGCGAAAAAAACACAAAGCGCGTCGCGAGAGAGCAAATCTCGAGCGTCTCAATTCAATGCCGACACGAAATCATCCGCGCCGGCATACCTCCGCTCGGGCAGGTTTCTAATCGGATTGGGCAGATTCCCGCGAGGACCGAATTGCACACGGAATTTACGAAACTCTAACCTTTACTTAACCCTGGCCGTGCCCCAAAACGTACGCTTGAGGGTGACACATCAGGCTCATGCGTTCGAGGGTGAGGCGCCAACTCAAGTGTGCAGTAAAAATAGCAAGCTAATGTTTTAGGACGATCGCTTTGCTACTCCGGGGCTCGGCTAGTGGGAGTGAGTGAGGCAGTCCAGGCTTCCGAGCCACAATGCCGCGGAAAGGGTGGAGTGCCTTTATTTTCGGAGTTAAGTCCTCACGAGACGAGCTCAACCTATCACCCCGAAACATGCCTCCGAAGACATCTGTTCGCGTGAGCCGATCGACGTTTCTATGCGTTCGTCCTAGAACAAATATACCACTGTAGTGAAATCAACATTCCAGCAGGTAGGTGTTTGCTTGGGGAGCTCTACCGATGACAAACTATTGAACATGGTATTTAGCCTGATGGTAAAATCGGGAGTCAACCAGTTGTAACGACGTTACCGTAGAGATGTGGTTCCGTTGTCACAACTATTGTGTGGATGTGGCTGTGTGGGTCGTTCTCCCGTGACCCGCCGTGGATGTAACCCTATGGCTGACACGCCAACCCGGAACAGCCGGGGGCCCAGAGTTGGCTGATACCGTGACGCGGTCGTGCCCCCCTTAGTCGCTTGACACAAAGTGCAATGCCTTTTAGGGGTTGTAGCTTATTTTCTAATACAACCGAATCGTATCTTCGGAGAAAGTTGTTCATGCAACCCGACCAACATTTCATTATGCTGATTAGAGTATAGGAGCTAGTCCTAAAACAAATGAGCGAGCAAAGTGAGCACTTTAACTGGTAGTTACTCGCTTGAGAAGCTGAACCGGTCACAAACTACGGAGCCTATACTTTAATCAAGTCAAGCCACTACCGTGGGATGAGCGACAGGCCCTATACAGCCACCCGCGTACAGACGGTTAACGCCGATCACGTTTCCCTTAACACCGTCGTGCTGTTCCAAACGACAGCAGTATCACAAACTCGCGTTTCTGTGGTGCATATCATCCACAGTAGGTCGTCTAGGCCTGACAGTTGACACGCGTGTCTCTATTACCGATCCGACGCGGCGCATAGACGGCCGTTCCAAACGGAGCGGGGCTCGGCGTTTGGGCCGTTTAATTTTCGCTACACGGGCAGGTCTGTAGCGGGCACGGCAGCAGCCGATATAATGAAAATCAGGAGCTTGAAGACGAACGAAGGGTCATGGGAGTGTATAAGGGCGACAACGAGTAGGCCTCGACGGTGGTGTCCGATCTAAAGCACGACGGTGCACCTAGACGGCGGCGGGACATTGACTCCGCGGCAGACATCGATTTACCACTGCCCAGCCTTTCACGAAGACTTTGCCGCGTGCACTCCGCGGTAGAGGTATTGTACTGTAAGTTTGGGTGAGACAATGGACAGCGAAGAGTTATCTGACCCCAGCCAAATGGTCAACAGATAGTTCAAGAGCCCAGGGAAGTATGGTTAGGACCACTGGCTGGGGCAGGAGGCCTCAACCAATCCAATACTTACTATAAATGATCGGTGAAAGCGTACAAGAATACTACAGTAAAATCGGGAGTCAACTAATTGGAACCACGAGATCGTATCAATGTGGTTGCACTTGTAGAAACCGAAACTACCGGGGCAGAATGTAGCACACGAGATCATTCTCTTCCAAGGCGCCCAAAAGCCAAACCATCGAGGCTTTTGATAAAAAATTCTGGCCATCCCACCCGCCCAGCTAACAGGCAATTAACAGTAGTTTCTGCGTGTGTAGTCTTTAATGGCCGGGATCGCCTCCGCCCATACGCACGACCCCCCCTTCGCACGTGTATGCTGCCAGGAAAACATCCGTTGACCAGACTCGGCTGCCGCACGCATGTATCCTACGCTCTCACCAAGATATTGTTTTTTTCAGTATCCGATCGATTTATCTTGCATTCTGCCGCCTCTCTAACTTACACGACACCCACCCCAATCCCCCACCCTACGCCTTTTCTGGTCTGGACTGTCAGCTTTACTCGCTCTGCCGTCCCCCCCTGTTCTGGCGGTCACCAAAGCTGGCGGTCTTGTTATTTCATTTGTGCGGGGTTGAGAATCTCAACTCCGCACAAGGGGAATTATCGTATCACGCAGTGTGTATATGGTAAAGCACTCACAAGGCAGATACATAGTACTACCCATTGCTGTCTCTGGAAGTGGCCACACCAGAAGTTAAATCAATTCAATGGAGGCTGTCGTCCATATGAAAGTCTGCCTCACAGGCGGTTCTTAGCAGGATGCTGCTCACCCTCCCTGCGACTCGCCCAATACCTCACGGCGCTTCGCGCCTGGTGCAAGCAATGTCCGCCTGGTTTGTGAAAACCGAACGTGCTCCGTCCCGGCATTGTTGGGATGCGGAGGTCTATGGTCATACGACTACGGCCGTGCACGACATGAGTACACCCCCCCCCCCCCCCGCCCCCCGGATCCTTCCATAATGCTATTTCCCCGGGCCCTAGGGGCTTTCCGTGAGTGCGCCCCTCTGAAATATCCTTTGAACGTAGTCAACGGAGAAAGTTCGTCCCCTCTTTCTCGAAAACGGCTCGGTGATCTCACCCCCGCGGCGCCGTCGGTGTGGTCACCAACCCCTTTCCTCTAGAGGTGTTTTTGAGGGGAAAAAGAAAACTTTAGGAGTTGTTTGACAATGCCAAGCCTTTCTCCTTCCTCCCTTTCTCTTCTTCCTCCCTCGTTGCCAGCTGAGGCGTGCTACGATAGCGTTAAACATTTGGCGAAAGTCCTTGTGGACTGAACCGAGGCTTCCTTTCCACTTAAACCCAGGCACTATTAATAAATTAAGTACTTTATCCGTTGTAATTACCACTAATTTTGGGTGGTTTTACCAAGGTATTGTTCGTATATGGCCTAGCTTTCGGGGGTTGATAATCGGGTTTCCCTCTTTAGCTTTTCGAAAAACAGTTTTTACCTGAGGATATGGAGTCCCTATACTAAAATTTGTATAGTAAGTCTAAAGAGGCCTTCACGGGTCAAAACTGCAGCAGCAGCAGTATATAGACGGTGAACTGACCTACTGGTGTGTGTGTGTGTGTGTGTGTTCTTCACATTAAACCTTCCTTTCTACCCGTCGACATCCAGCACACCCAGTGTCCGTGCCGATTCTTCATCCTAAAAAGGTACCAGTTCTGTGGTCACAAAACTACGACACAGAGATACTACACTCAGTGCAGTAAGCAGAGCAGACAATGCAACGCCATATACGACAGGCAAGACCTACCCTGCTAGCAATCCAGGTGCATGCAAGAGAAAAAAAGAGAAAAAAGAAAAAAGCGAAAAGAAAAAATAATAAAAAGTAAATATACTGAAGCAAATCAATAATCAAGCAACCAAATAAAAAGCATGACAAAAAAAGAAAGAAAGTGTCGTGCTTCTCCCAGAGGAGATGCGACCTCCAATAAAAAACCAAATGAAATGAAAGAAAATGAAATGGACCGAAACAGCGCCAACAGAGCAAGACTGAGAACGACAGGATAGGACAGCCAGCCGGAGCACACCAAAGGCCAGCCGAGGCAGGTTTGTGCCCGTAGTACAGGCAGGTTCTACCAGCTAGTCGGTCTGGCACCTACTCTGTTTGCCGTCTCTTTCCTGCTTTCGTCCGTCCTGGTTTCCCTATGACCCCCCCCACCCTCCGTCTCCCTTCCCTTGGGCGCCACCCATACAACGGGTACGTGGCACTTCCAACTCAATTCCGTTTCGTTCTCGTGTAACACACGAGAGTCCCGGAAAGAGAACGGGGAATGACAAAAACAAAACGAATACGTACGTAGCTAAGCGTAGCACGCCTCGGCTCTGCTTACCTGCAGCTCCCGGCACGCGGCTCCTCCGGCAGTGAATCGCTTGCACCCTTCTTAACCACCCTCCTCCGTCTTCCACCACCACTGCAGCACGCTACCAACAACACTATCTCTCCGACCCCCCCCCCCCCGTTCAATTTTCCGAACAGCTTGCTCAATAACTGCCTTCTGACTGATGCCTCTTCTGGCTCTTGCTATTCCAGAGACTTTCACTGCGCCCATTGTTCGGGACAAACGACTACCTGTAGGAAATAGTGGGAGATGCGTTTTGGCTGTTCTAACTTGTGAGTTTCACTCGTAAGGACATATTCCTGGAAAATATGTTGTTGAAGGGTGACGCTCTCTTGGACCAAGTTGGAAAATACACGACAGACAAGATGGGAGTCGAAGCGAGTAGTCGAGATAAATAAAAAAACGAAATAAGTGGGGCGAGGTGTGAGGCAACTATCCTTGACCAATTCGACAAGATTCGCGCTCTATACACCGCTAGATGTACCCTACGGGTCATTGTACTGTCCGAACCACAACGATGTTCCTTGATGTGTGCTCGTGGCAATTCAGCTGAATATCCCGCGCGAGAGCCGACGTCCCGACGATCGACGACCGACAACCAAGACTTTTTCTTGTAACGCTCTTGTAAGTTCTACTGAAGTTACACCGCATGCTGATGACTGTTATCTATATCTATTGTATAAGACTGATGGTTTCTGTCGTGCGTACATACCATTTATACGAAAAGCCCTACGTCGATAAATAACCCTCCATGCTACTTGCTGAGCATTGTCTAGATAGGATGCGTAGTACGTCTAACTGTCATAAATTATAAAAATGGCTACCACGGCTGGACAGAAGTGACAAAGTCAAATCTTCGGTTGAGCAATCGAAAATAGTTGCCCAATCAACTTGGTCTACAGAAGTACCGTGTTTGTGCTTGATACTTACGCCACGTGTTAATACGTAAGCGACTCGGTAGACTACTGGCTGCTGCTGTAGCAAAATTAATATATCAGCATGACCCCTCGATGGAGGCGAAGACAGTCAACTGTACTGTTTGCCATCGAAACGAGTTACTCAACCAACTTGGGCTACAGCAGTAGCGTACCGGTGCTTGATGCTGAGGCCAACGGATAATAATACTGCCATATCACATACCAGATATTGTTGCGTCTTTTCAGCAATTCCGAATCTAGCTGCTTCGTGTTAGACAAGCCCTTGAATATAGGTTTGCGATAGAAAGAGGCAAGATGTAACACTTACAGCTCATCTCGCTACTGAACACCAGGTACATCGCGAAAAATCACAGTATTACAACGACCAGTTTGTTGACCACGACATAAAATCAGCTAACGGGATTCCACGTTTCGGGCCGCTCCATGCAATAAGAAGTGGGCGTGAGGCGCTGCGAAACCATAAATATTTTCCGTCAAGCTGGTACAACTTCCGGCGACATAAATAACTTTTTTCTCGCGATCCAAATGGTGATGGTGCAGCGACCCCAGAAACGATGTTCCGTCAGCCCCAAACGCCGACGTCGCAGCGACCCCGGAAGCGATGTCCCGGCAGCCCTAAACGACGATGGCGTCCAGCGACCCCACACGCGACGTTCCAGCAGCGCTAAACGATCGGAGCTGGTGAGTCATTTCCAGAAGATGTTCAACCCCCGCAGTCCCGAAATATTACACCGTGGTCTATTCATACAGTTACTTACCATGCACTCGTTAGTATCGATACAACTATGACTACATTACTGGCAAAGCAATACATACCGTCCTTATTCCAGAAACATAACATGTTTTATTACAATTTGTTTTGTGTGATACAAATTACTTACTCGTTTATACCTGTACTTGAAAGACACTCCGGCACCCATTCGCTGCTGTTGCCGTAACCCCGGGAGCCCCGGTAGTCCCCCCGAGCAGTGTTGTTGTAGCGATTCTGAAAGTTGCATTTCAGGCAATTCCTCGAGCAAGTATTTGCAGCGATCCCGTGAAACGCCTCCATGATACCCTGGCGGCTCCTGTAAAATCAATACTGTATGGTGGTGATGATGGCGATTCCAGGCAATAATGGTGCGCCAGCGATCCCAGTCGATGATGCCTCTTGTTCCGGGAGTTCATGCGTGATTTTGTTTTAAAGGCCGCCGTCGAAGTCGTCGTCGAATTTGATAGTTGGCCTCTCGTTGTCTGTTGCCCCATCACTTATCGGTCTTGGTAGCAAGCACGGCGCAGCCGCTGCTCCTTGTATGACCCAGTATTCTCGCTTTATTACTCGTATCCTCGTCCGGCCCAGACTGACCTTCCACCACGTCGAATCCCGTCATAGAGTTCATAATATTGCCGGTGACGTTAGAAAATCTCCTATTATCGCAGCCCTGGCACTCGGACGTCGAATGTGTATGTCTTGTGCAGCAGTGCCCTCCGTCGACGATTTTGTACAGCGATCACGAGAAGTTCGCAGCAGGTCCCTGAAGAGCTATGGTTGCCTTACAGCAGCAGCAGCAGCAGCAGCACCAGCTACGGACGACGATAGTCTTGGCAGCTCTGCGGGGAAGTACGTAGCCACTGTATTTCGTAGCAGTAGCTGCTGCAGATAGACGACGATTGTCAACTTGTAGTAGCTCTGTGGAGATACTTACAGCAGGACCTATAGGCCTCTACATAAGATACGAGTACATATCATAGCAACTCGGGCCTCGGACATGCAGTATTTACCCCGACGTTCCGGATGGACCGAAGCTCTACGGTGAAGGACCAAACATGTCGAGGCTCACAACCTGTTGGCGGAGTGTCTACTTGTGGCAGTGTGGTGACCGTGCTAGTCTAGAGGCTTGGCGCAAGCCGCTGTTATGCGAGCTCGTCAGCTTCGCCCAAAATAAACATACCTCGTACTTCGTATGGTGTTGGAATGTGATGCTCTCTGGGCCGCGATGAAAAGTACCAATATCAAGTTAGGAATCGACGAGAGTCGACAACGGAAAGAGGAAGAAAACTAAGCATGTGGGCGGGGTAGGCGCAGCGATCCTCAACCACCTCGGCGAGATACACTCTCCACGGCTGGCTGGGCTAAACCTATATACCCTACGGGTCACATGTACTAACGGGGCCACAGCAGTAGCTATGTTCCTGCGCGCTTGCTCGTCGAGGTCGTTACTTCGTGGCAAGTCAGCTGCGTACTTTGGCCAAAGCAACACGCCCAATATCGTGGTGGCAGACAGCTGATGGCCAAGACTCTTTTGTTGTAACTCTCTGGTACCTGTTACATCTTACTGTATTTAAGCCGCATATACCCGTTGCGTACGTCGCCTGTTGTCAGCGTGTTTGGGCTATGCGCGCCAAAAGCCAGCCTGCTTGGGCTAGTTCTAGCGGCCAGCTGGAACAAAAACATTCTTGTGTTTATTACTGTCATTAATATTGCTGCAAAACTGATCCCACTCGAGTTCCAAGTACTGTAGTTGGTCCCCAAAGCTTGGGTGCAGTTGCTAACCCCTTTTTACCAGTGCAAGCATATATCCCACACTAGTCAAGGGTACGTACGCATGGCATGGTCTACTCTCCTGTGTACTGCATTACAATGTATTGCCTCTGTGTCGTAGGTTTGTGACCACATAGTTTGTACCTCTCTAGTAGGAAGCACCAGCACGGACACTGACCGTATGTTGTTATGGTGCCCTCCCTCTCCGCTGTTGCGGCGTTATTATTCGTAGCAAGTGTCCCCTCATCATACCTAACGCCTGCCCGGATGCTGATTGCCACGCCCCTTCCTTCAAAAGCCACCGGGCAAGCAAGCAAGCAAGCGACTGTTACAAAAATGATAACTTCTACTGTAAGCATCTTGTGTGAGTGACCAGAACAGAACCATAAGCGGTAACTAGTCCATTCTGCCCTCAAACATAACGTGCTGGATGTCGACGCGTAGAAATAATGCGTCAATGTGAACAGCACTCACACACACGAAACAAAACAAGTCGACGCCCCACCTTTTAGCTGTGAGATCCAGGTAGCGGGTATACTAAAACCAAGCTAAACAGAATAGAAACTAGTGTGTTTTTAAATTCGAGCAGACCTCTCATCACGCTATACGGGCACAACTACTACTCGTATAAGCTAAAGTCCGTTTTTTGTTCTGACCTTTATTATAAGAAAGAGTGTGTGTCGTTGTCTCTATATTGTCGTTTACCCTTGTACTGCAACTGTACTGTTGGGTGGTTTTCACCCAAAGCACCGCCAGAAGCACAATTCTGACTAGGTTTGCTTTTGTTTTTATATGTTTGGTACACGCTGGAGAATGTTTGATTTTCTTTACGCCCCCCCCCCCCCCTGCCCGAAGCATGTTTCTGACTATGTTTGTTTGGGCTTTTATATGTTTGGTACACGCTGGAGAATGCTTTATTTTTTCTGTGCGTAACATCCCCTCTCCTCAATACGCTAGCGTAAAGGGACACCTCGTGCCACGAGGCGGGGTGGAAGAAGAAGAAACCACGTATTAATTATTGCCGTCCATAAATTAACTCTATTTAACTAAAAATACTATACTGAGAGCAAGGGGCCTGATCCCCTTATACTCTAGGACCCCCGGAATCAGGCCACACGCCATTTTATGCGACCCTTCATGGGGGTACATAAATCCCGCCGCAATCTCCGTAGATCGATTGCAGTCACACAACTCAAACACTTGGACTAATGCGACAATCACACGTATCAGACATTTGCACGGCTACACCCAATGACTACTTGTTTGGTATGTCCGACAGGTTCCACCGCGCTGTTTCCCTTTATGTATCTACTTCCATGAGATATACCACGTACTTCGGAAGTAAAATGTACTTCCTCCATGGAATTTATCTCCACACGGAAGTAACCAATTACTCCCATGGAAGTAAAATACTTCCTTCCACGGAATGAAAACAATTTTACTTCCTTCCATGAAAGTAAACACATTTCCATCGAGTGTTTTTACCTCCATTAAAGTATTTTGTATTTTCATGCCGGAAGTAGTAGGAAACTTAAACTTCCACTGTTAGTAGAAGTGTAAGCTTAATTTTCCACCAACTTCCAATAGCTAAAGCGCTCGAAACCAACAACAACCGGTGGAACCTGCAATTGACTCCCACAAGAGTCCCCACCGACTTCCACCACTTCCACCAGCTTTCGTAGACTTCATTAATTCCATGGAAGTAAATGTGGAACTAGGATTATTTTGTTTTGCTTCTTCCATTGATGTGACAAATTATTTCCATGAAATTTGTTTTTGCTTCCGCGGACGTGGCTGTGAAGGACCGGTGGGGTGCCTGGGATCAGGGTGGCTGGTGAGCCTCCGGTGACTCCTGCCGAGGGCTAATTAATTTTCTGCACCTTGCTGTGGGTGGAAGCATGGTGTCAAATGGGAAGGGCCCACTACGGGACCAAGGTACCACGAGAAGGCTGCCAAGCGGTGGTGGAATACCCCATGGAGGCCGATTCTATGGAAGCTTATTACACAACTTCCATGGAGGTAAACCTCCAACTTTTGCGGAAGTAAATTCATTCGCTTTCATGGAAGTTTAGGAAAAGCTTCCATGGAAGTAAATTCATTCGCTTTCATGGAAGTTGAGGAAAAGCTTCCATGGAAGTTTCTGGAAGGTTCCATGAAAGCTTTTATATCAATTTCCATGGAGGAAGTGGAATTCACATCCATAAAAGTCCATGTAAGTTAATTTTACTTCCATCTTTTAATTCCATGGAAGTAAAAACACTTCCATGAAAGTAAAATTTACTTCGATGGAATTTTCCATGGAAGTAAACTTTTTCTGTTTTTGTTTTGTGAGAGATCGCCAGAGCGTGAGTACAGAGTTTGTTAACCGTTTTAGGGTTGCACCCACATTTTCGTGAACAGTTTTTTTGGAATTAGAGAAGGATAATGTATCGTGTTGTAAAAAAGGGTCCACACCTCGCGCAGATACTCGTGGATGATCGATTATCGCTTCATGATCTAGGGCAAGTTCATTCATTCCCGATCTGTATGATCTGTATGATCTGTATGATCTGTATGATCTGTATGATCTGTATGGTCTGTATTATCTAGCTCATTATGTTGCCGGGCGGGAGCCGTATTACCTATGATATAGTACGTGTTTCCAGATTTGGATCTGTGCGTTACAGGTTCTGCGCAACATCTCATAACGGCAGATTATTTTGATCTAGATGATCTATGGATGATCTAACTGATCTTTACGATCTATCTGAACTATCTGCTCCGCCCAATATGTGGAAGGGATTCAGTGTTTTAGTCTTAGCAAGGCGTGTACCTGGTAAGATTGTTTGGGCACTGGTTGGTCTCCATATCTACAAAAGTATTTCGGTCCCGAAAAATAAGGCTCATTTGGTTGAAATATTTATACAGAAACGATATTTATCTTTTTGATAATTTTGAACATATGATCACAGCACAGACGTAACTATTACTCGTACTACTACTACTACTACTACTACTACTACTACTACTACTACTACTACTACTACTACTACTACTACTACTACTACTACTACTACTACTACTACTACTACTACTACTACTACTACTACTACTACTACTACTACTACTACTACTACTACTCAAAGGCCTTTTTTGTATTGTACTGCACTACTAACTGTACATTAACCATAATCCCATACTAATTCCAAGTGGTTTGTAAGGGGGTGCAGTTCTAAAGGGGCTATATACTCACCTTAATCCAGTCAGCCGTCTTTACTTTGGCGACTACTATGTTGTATAACCGGGCACCATAATAAATAGGACCACGCATTGTGAGTAAAAATAGTGAAATATGTGGATTTTTGTGTCTACCGTAGGTCCTGTATTTACTACACTGTGATGCCCCTCCGTGATACAGCAGTAGTGTGCTTACATTTTCCATACTAAATCAGTAAGTAGTATATGTGATACCTGGTACCATACCAGTGGTATGTAACTACGACGTACGTACAGTGGGTGCTACCTACAAGCTTATCGCGGCAATATTAATAGTACGGTACACCAGCAGGACGCACAGTACAGCAAATAAACAACCCCGTCGCCGAAAAACAAATGGAAAAAAAAGGTGAGAACAATTAAGTACGTACGGTAATATTTTGTGAATTTTTTCGAAATCCAACCGCAACATGCGCCGGATAGACAGAATTCAGAAGAACGTAGACGAAGTAAAAATACTTGCAGCAGCAGTGTCTCGCACAGAATATTGGTATTATCGTACCCCCACACTGACCACAACATCCCGCCCTGCATTCAATCGCCTCTCCACTCCCAACGCAAATCAGAGAGAGCACCGCCCACTCATAAACACGATCAAACGTAGCGTACCCCGTGAGCCTCCCACTACTACAGCAGTAAGCAGCAGGAAAGGAAGCTGCATACAGCACATACATTACGCCTTTCGTCATCAAGTAAGTGATCAATCACGACGATGATGACTGCGACGAGCCACAGGACCCGCAGCTCTACCAGCAGCAGCAGCAGCAGCAGCAGCGGCAACAACAGCACGAAGAAGAAAAGCTACAGCTGGGCCACATGCGCGACCGCTGCCGCGACCCTGCTTCTGGCCGCTCGACCTTCTTTGGCGATCGAGGAAGTGGACTGCGACAAGGAAACGAAAGTCCGCTGGTCTGCATCGTCTGACCGCCTCTGTGAGTACCACTGCTGTTGAAATTACGAGTACTGTACACCAGGTATAATTCCTTACACCTTACAGTACGAGTAGAGGAAACCAGGGTCCATGTAGTTTATGGTGTCGGGTGTCTGCGTGCATCACAAGGAGTTGCTCTAAACCCTGCTCGCTGGAAATGAGCGTATTATGTATGTATGTACTCGCACTACTGTGATACCTTCGTCTGACCGCCTTTCTGTGTAAGTACTGTACCACTACTCTGAAACGAATTTTGCCCACGCACGGCAATTACAGCGGACTTAATCAGGGTGCATGTATACATTGTGTGGCGTCGGGTTTCTGCGTGCATCAGAATAAGGAGAGTTGATCCAACCTTGCTACCCCTGTGTACAGTGCCTGGCATTGGTGGGATACCTTCGTCCGGCCGGCTTTCCTGTACGAGTAGTAGTTGCCCACACCATAAACAGCAGGAGGATGCATGGGAGTGTGCGCTGTCGGTTTGTGAGGTGTTCACACACAGGACAGACGATTGATGATCGTTCAGAGGTAGATAGGTTTCCTGGTCAGTATGTATGCCCTCGCTCATCATGTCGCATGGTGGGAGCCGTGAATACAATCTGCATGAAAGGTATACCAGAGAGGTCGCTTTGTGAATGTCTTCCACTGGGTGGGTTTATCATCATGCGGTCGTTGCAACGCATTGGAGTCGCTGCGTGTCTGCCTTCCATTCACTGAATCCATCATCATGCTGTCGCTGCACTGCATTGAGGTCGCTTTTGTGTCTGCCATTTCCACTCAGCCCATCATCATGCTGTCGCTGCAATGCATTGAGGCCGTTTTTTTTGTGTCTTGTCTTCTACTGAACCCACCACCGCCGTGCGGTCGCTCTACGTAGTGCATCGGAGTCGCTGCAATGCATTGCAGTCTCGCTTTGTGTCTATCTTCCACTGAATAACCTGTCATCATGTGATCCCTATGCGTTTGTATTCCACCGAATGAACTCTTCTCATGATTATGCTGTCGCTTTGTGTCTGTTTCCACTCAACGTTTTCGCTTGTGTCTATATCTTGTTCCCTCACGAGTACTGTTTTGTGTCGTGTCCCTCTGAATCGTCCCGCAGACCTAGAAGATGGGGGATGCATCACATTGTCAGAAATTGTCGAGGACCGGGGAGACAAAGGTGAGTTATCGGTGTGCCCACAAATCGGACAGATCAATGATTGATCTACAGTAGATCTTTCAAGGGACAGATATATCCGATCTATTAATATATAGCTCACGTTGCCGGGTGATGACCGAATAATACCTGGTATTGCGCATGATCTACAGAGGGACACATGTTTCCTGGGTTCGATCTGTAGACTATAGTCCTTTACAGATCCTATGCCCAACGTCTCATATCGACAGGTGAGGATCTAGATGATCCAAATCGTGATCTACTCGGTACAGGAACCCCTCTCACCTGTGTCCTCTCCTCTTGTCTACGATTGACGGCTTCGAGATTGACTGCCATAAATGTCACTTACCGTATGTACGTAGATTGTTCGCTTTTTCGTGCGGAATGAGAAGAAGCGTCGATGTTTTTTTTCCGAAGGCGCCAAGATATCTATCCTGAAGTCCACTACTGTACTGTGGGCCTCTTTGCCATTTCATCATGGCTTGTCCGTGTGCTTTTCCGTGCCACGAAAAAGTCAAATAATGTAGACCCGTGTGCTTTTCCGTTACCTAACCGCCGCTCGCTGCCTCCCATTACGTTGCCCTCCCACTACCCCTACTACGCGCATGGCATTCATTCCCCCCCACATGACAGGCCCTCTGTACCATTTTAACAAGAAAGACAACGAGATCGTGGACGAGTACACGGGGACGTTCTTCCTGAACTCGAGCATGTACATTGAAGACAACACCCTCCTCAACATCGTCAGCCCCGCGTACGGCGGTGATGCTAGCAGGCTCTTGCTCGTGAGAACACCTGTATGAATTACTGTCAGGAGTTTGAATGGTCGAAGACCGTTTGGGTTACTCGGTCGTCCGAGACCGTACAGTAGGCCCCAGTCAGGGGGGGGGCAAGGGAGGGAGTGATGGGACGTAGAAGTATGTACGTGTTTTTGGTTGCTTCATGAGTTACGACTAGGGAGGAGAGAGAAAGGAAGGACAAAGATAATAAAGGGGATGGAACAAAAACAAAAATGGCCTCCGACAGTTACGTGGTTGCATGATTATTATAGCTATACTTCGTTCGTACGGGTTTTACAGTCGCGTTGTATGTACGTATACTAAATGCCATATCAAGAACAACAAAAAAATGGACTCCAGAATCCCGATTGTAAAATATGCCGGGCACGTGGTTACAAATAAGTGTTTCCGGGTACAAACGGGTACAAATACATCGTACTATACATACGTACGGGTATATGGGTTCCAATATCACCATGCTAAAATGCCACAAATCTAAAATCGCAACTGTCTCGAGTGTGCCACACTAAACGCCATACGAACCAAATAATCAACTAAAAGTAAACACGATTATTGTTTCATCACCAACACCCCAAACATATTCAATATCCAAATCAACACCTACCCGACCTGTTATTATTGCTATGTGGTTTTCTTGTGATTTCTCGTGCTTGCCAACGGCCCACACGGACACGCTTTGCCCGCAGACAAGCGATGCAGACAAGTACATCAACTTGCGTGCCCACGGCGGGCGGCTTATGGTAAAAGGCGCCAAGATCCGATCTCTGGATCGTTCCGCGAACGACGGTGTTGGAGGGGCGGACAAGGACGTCACAGACGGCCGCAGGTAAGCTGCCACCATCCAGTACCCTATTGTTCCATCCAGTACCCTACGGTCCCATCCAGTACCCTACTGTGTGTCAACAGTAGTAGACATATTGTACTTGTCCAGTAGACCTACTGTATACTGCATTAATTTGTCGGGCAAGGATGCCGGCGGCTGCACTTTTTATGTCCAGTATATACCCTTCGTAGATCAGCCGACCTGATGAGTCTAGTAGTAGACCTACTGCGGCGTACACACGCCCGGTAGACTTCACGTCCAATATCCTACTGTACATATGTCCAGCGTCAGACCTATTGCAAGCCGTAGACCTACTGCTCGCGTCTCGTAGATATTGTTTTACACTCCTCTTTTGCCACCAACACCAACACCAACAACAACAACACCAACAACAACAACAACAACAACAACAACAACAACAACAACAAACAGCTACATCAGTGCTGTCAGCGAGATCGTCGGAGACAACTCGGAGACGTGTAGTGGTGCGGCCAAGGACAACATGGGCGAGGCAAGAATGGACATCATCGACAGCCAGATCACTCGTGAGTTTTTTGCCACTGAAAAGCAAGTTGGTTCACTTATCGATACACCTGTGGCAGCCGAAGAAAAATGCGTGAGTTGTCGCCTGCTTAAACTTCACACCGGTTGGCATGACNATCGTCGAACAATTGACGGCCCACTCGGAAGTTGATTCCCGAATGGACCCATTCTTCAGGAGTTTCGCCACCTCAGTCTGAATCATCTCGCGCTGTTCCGGGCTGTAGTGTCGAATGAGAGCCACGTATGGTTTGACGTTGGGATCTTTGAGCTCCAGTCGCATTGGCACTCCTTTGCATGCTGGTACGCTCTTGGGGTTGACCGCGAACACTTCGATGTATTCGTTGAGAATACCCATCAGTGTATCCTTTTCGCCTGGACTGAGCTGTCCGAAGTTGGCCTCCCCCAGATCCACCGTGGGGATTTCGCTCGGAGTATCTGCGATTTCACCACCTTTGTCGAGTTGCTCCGGTGGTCTCCCCTCGTCTTTCTCCTTGATCACCTCATCCTGTTTTGGGCCTGTCGGTTCCTCCGACACCGGGTTCATGAGTGACTTCATGCGTTCCCGATCGTAATTGTTGACAGCGTAAACCATTGCAACCACCATGCCCCACTGGATCTTCACGTTGTCCTGGGTAACATTCGACAACTTGCATTGGAACGGCATACCCGGGAGCCACCACTGTGCTCCTCTTGGTACTCCTATTAATAGATCCACTCCTAGTTTAAGATCATAGCGGTTAGTTGGCTCTACCACTAGGAGCTGTTATACTTGAGGTTGAGGGCCTTTGACAAAAGCGTCTACCTGGATACTGGTACCTCCCTGAACCTCTACGTCTTTCGCAATGCGTAGTTTCCAGTGCAGAGTGCCTTTATCCTTCCATACAGAGCTTCCTAACTCCATAATCCCCACCGGAATCTTCGGTTCCTCCAACTGTTCCGGTTCTTGCTCGTCTGTCGATGGTTTCACCGCGCAATAGTGGTCCCACTCGGCATATACATCGCTCCTGTTGCGGTCTCTCCGACCTCCTTCGAGGCGAATGGTACCCACGATGAGGATGATGTCGGCCGGAAACCCTCCTCACCATCGAAACTGATGATACTTCGATGATCCGTCATGAACGCGGCTCCAAGCACCATCGCGTACGGGAGTCCTTTCACCACCCAGAAATTCACACGGAATATCTGGTCGACCGGTGCAAACACCAGCGGTAGCAAGCACGAGCCTACCACTTCTGTCGGGGGTACGGCGCTGTTCTTTGGGTTTGCAGCGCTAAGTAGGCCCTTTCACGTTGGACTCACCAGCGATTTGCCCCAACAGTCACGTTCCTCAATGGACTCGATGAACTGCCGTGACACGTAGTTTCCTCCACCTGCCGCAGTATCCACCAGCACCGCAATCGGAAGTCGCCGGCTGGGGTGTTGGAGAGCCTCCTCACCGCTCCCGGTGCAGCACCGACTCGTAAGCGCTCTTCCGTCCTTCTTCCCCTATTTCCTTGACTAGGCGGTCGACCATGCGTTGGGCTTCTCTAGAAACCCCCCCGGTTATGTAGTATAACTGATTAAGTTGTCCGATCCGCGATCCATCAGTTCCTAGTGGGATGGGTGGTTGTCCTCCCTGGGGTCCCCACCCCTGCATCATGGGTTGACCACCCCACGGTGCCTGCCACCCCTGAGCTCCCGCTGGTCCGATGAACCCTGGCTGCTGTTGACCAGTGAACCCTGACTGCTGTTAACCAGCGAACCCTAGCTGCTGTTGACCAGCGAACCCTGGCTGCTGTTGACCAGCGAACCCTGGCTGTTGTTGACCAGCGAACCCTGGCTGCTGTTGACCAGCGAACCCTGGCTGCTGTTGGCTAGCTAATCCTGGCTGTTGTTGCCACAGCGGCCTTAGCACCATCGGAGGTCCCCACCGCGATCTAGGGTTCGGTTGTGCTCCTCTTGGGGCTGCCTGTAGACCCCATCGTCCTCCGATTCCAAAGGGCGACGGTAGAGGGGGAGGGGCCATCTGATTATACCCGCCTCCCGCTCCTACAGGATTTTCCGGTCCTGTCACCCCTTGTCCTGCACCACCCTGCGGACTTCATCCAACCTGGCCGCCCTGTGGTGGGTCTCCAGCCTGGCCGCTGTGTGACGGGCCTCTCTGTGGCGGGCCTCCCCTCGGATAAAGTCCACCAAAAGGTCCCCACAAAGGTCCCCCTCTTCCTGCCATGGCTGTTTGGTGACCCCGGTTATGTTCTTCCCTTCCATCACTCCTCCCCCCCTCCCCGGGACGCCGCCCGTTTCCCTTTGACGAAACCTCTCGCTTTGCTGTCGTGTAGAGCTAGATGAACTCGACGAAGCTGTGCAATATACGACGGACTCGACGACGCTGTGTTGTACCCGATGTACTCGACGAAGCTGCGCAGTACACGACGGACTCGACGACGCTGTGNATTTTGCTTGTAAAAATAGTGAAATATATAGGTTTTTGTGTGTACCGTAGGTGCTAGTTACTATGGTCCCTCGTAGTAGCGCATATAATGGCTGGGCGGATTGCGCGAACAGGCTTCTTCGGATTCATTTCTTTCGGGAGATACTATGAGCCCTTCATGTGAGTAGGTGATCAAATAAGCCACCACCCTTACAGGGGGGTATGATATCAGTACGTACCAATACGGTATTTATTGTAGGGGATCAGTGAGACAGGTTGCTTGACATAAAAAAAAACCTTAAAACAGAGATTGCCTTCTGTAGAGACGGAGTTGCTGTCCCCCGTCCGCCTCTTTTGCCCCCAATCGCCACCGGTCGTTTTTGCAGCTTTCTGAGGCCGGCCAAGGCAGTCCTTGGTCTTCTTTGGAAGTAAGGTTGGATCGATTCAGTGATGTCCACAATCAAGGTTATATGATTTATCCATTTGATTTGGGACACCCTATTCAATCCAATATATTCTCAGCTGGCCTACCCCCTCCCCACCCCCTCAGCACCCCC
>MEHQ01003298.1:28942-89983 GCA_008828725.1 Saccharina japonica
ACTCGACGACGCTGTGTTGTACCCGATGTACTCGACGAAGCTGCGCAGTACACGACGGACTCGACGACGCTGTGCTGTACCCGATGTACTCGACGAAGCTGCGCAGTACACGACGGACTCGACGAAGCTGCGTCGTACAAGGCGAAGATGGAGTCCAACGATGTAGTCCAGGGAGACGAGTGGAGTCCAGGGGGTCGATGGGGCCTAGTAACACCGGGTTGTCTCCATCAAACGGGCATAAACAGTGGCTCGGGACAAAGTGGGTGGGAAAAGGTTTCGAGTACATGTATATCTACCTTCCTGGTTTATTGAAAGTTGTCCACTTATCATGATATATATATATGTAACCCTTCGAAAGCTCGAGTCTTTACTAACAGAGTAACGTATGAAATCCCCTAGGTATCTAAGACACATCAATCTAATTGTAGGCATTAGCTATATCCGTCATTGTTGTACATCCTTTACACATTATCTCAACGAAGTTGGGACAGCAGAATCTATAATTTTGTAAACATCTATTGAGGTATCAACATCCATTCATAGAGTAACACTCGATAAAGGTTTCAGGGTCTACATATATTCATGCATAACTATTACTAGTAAACTCCTATGATCCTTGAAAGTATTTGTATAGTAGCTCCCCAAATGTATGTAGCTCCGCTGTATGCAGTAATTCCCATGACGTGTATAGCTTCACTGACATCTGAAATATTATTTTGTTTCCATTGGTTAATATTAATGTATTCTCTACAATCCTCAAAATTCCAACGTACTGTTATCGAGCTTCCCCCGTTCCCGACTCCCTATGATAATATCTCTGAACCATGTTTCCAATTCCGGTAAGTTCTCAGCATGACAAAGAGCAGCTATAGAAAGGCTTACATTCCCCATACATAATTGAAAACTAGAACCAGTTTGCAGTATCACTACCCCTGAAACGCCTGTGAGAACGACCTTGCAGAGCCTGTAGAACCTGCGAAGAAAATCACCATCACAAAGGCTAAAACCAAATTGCCTGCAAAAAGCCAAATTGACTGCAAAAAGCCCTTGTCTTGTGATCGTCTCATAGTATGCAACAAGTGTAGATCAGCCAACAAACCCGAACTCATTTTCAACCTGTATGATGACCGTAGGCACATTCCTGTAGTGGTTTATCACGCAACAAGTACTTAAACGAAGTCGGACAAACCAAAACGCGACCAAATAACTTGTACAGTAATTGTTAATCCTCCAGACCAATCAATCAATCGATCTCTCATACTATAAAAGGTACAATAAACAAGTATCCCCAATAATAGCATATACATCAAATACTCTATACTTACAAACGTGCATAATTTTGACCATATATACAGCAGTAGTAGGTATATGTGTGTACGAGTAAATTATGTGTAATCTAATACTCTATGCTCACAAACGTGTACTATTTTGACGATATATAGCAGTAAAACGAAATAATAATATTACTATATTATACACATGTTACTGGCTTAACGGTACATGTTACTCCGTTCCCACCATCCTGTCTAGACATAAACAGAGATAAACAGACACCCCCCCAGCTTGACAGTAGACAATGCTTACGTACTTGATTGAATACGTACTGATACATAAACAAAAACAAATGAATGTCTTGCGGAGCAATTTACGAATTAGTTAATTTCCCCCACCGATGCACACAACGTCCTCAATATTAATAGCCTCTTATCCTCTACCTGGTATACAAGTACGCGTACGTATGTCGCATACAAAAAAAACTGGTACACAAACAAAAAAAACACCACCTAGAGTACACGACCACCTATTCTCATCACTCGTGCAGCCTGCTATTTCTGTTTCTGTGATTTTCAACGATAAAATAGAGTTGAACTATTATCCATTTTTTTTAAAGCCAAAGGAAAGCCACAAAGCCACTCTGTGCATGCATGCAAACAAATAGTACGAGTAATAATATCATAGATAGAAATTGGAAAGCTACATAGCATCAGACAGAGAGTAACACGTTCTTACAGCAGAGAAAAACCCGTCATACACTAACATAGTACATAACGTCGGATCGATATGTTTGCAATACAATACTGTACGTAGATTCAATTATTATTCTCGGAAATTGCACCAGATTCATTCTGCCTTGAAACGAATATTACTTCGCATTACAGCAACAGCAGTAGATATAATTTCCGCAATTTCAGACTGCCTAGTCTATTTCCTATACATTATTTATCAACCTCAACTCAAGAGCAGCTTACTGCTGTGCCTGTGAGTCAAGCAAGCTTGTCAGAGTCAACCTGCAAAACATTGCCCCCCGGACCCATCCCAGCTGAAGCCCCATGTAACGAAGGATAAGAGCTTACAGACGCAAACACTCAGGTCTCCAATTCCCTGTCCCTAGTCTCCCACCACTTCTAGTTCGTTTCCTTCCGTGCATGTCTTCAGGTTGACTCCTTCTGTATCCTCGTGTCCTGTTACGACAGCTTCCAGACAGCTTTCTGCAAATTCCAGTCTAGCCTCAAGCAATCCTCCTCCAAGCGCTAGTGCTATACAACAGATCTCCGAATCAAACCTCCAACGATACCTTGAGGCAAGGACCGCTGTACTCAGTCTCGGTTCGCAGTTACTCAAGCTCACGTCATATCAAGTTCTCTTCGTTTTTCCCTCAAAGGTTTGTGTGTATTTGGTTTGTTTTGACTGTCTGAGAGCGGTGCTTTCTTTGGATTGACAGGGAGTTGTACAATCCTAGGAAGCATTCCGCGACGTATTTTACGTTCCGTGCGTCAATCCGCCGCAACAAAAACACAAATATCCCAATCCCACGTAAAAAACAAAACAGACCGGAGAAAACGACGATTAGCGATAACGCACCAACGACAAGATGACATATTAAGTTACACATCCCACGCTAACAAATAATCAAGTGAGTATTACCAATACACCGATCAGTACACAAACAGGACGGAAACGCGAGTGAAAATTATCAGATTGGCCACCATGTTACAAACAATGTGGAGGTCACCGTGGCCGTGAGGGCTGGCCACGGGTATCAAAAACATCATCCCTTTAAACCCTTGGATACTTATCGTTCCACGTCGACCAATACTACTCGTACTGCGATCTACTGCACTATTCAATGGATTTTTCCATGCCCATCTGGGTGAAGCTCGTCTAGTCTATATGCATAGAGCGCCCTACTCGTACATGGGGTTTGCGCAGTCCATAGCGGCGTGGGGGTCGTACATCTGAGGCGTCTATCGCTTGTTCGGAATACGCGCTTCTGCCACAGCTGGCTCTTGGGTGCCAGGATAGGGGAGGGCAAAGCACGGAAGAGAAGAAGGAGTGTCCACAAAGGACGATAAAGTCCCTGCTTGAATATACACATGAAGATTTCTTTCTCCGGGGGCTGACCCTTCGTCGCCCCCGTTACGCTATGTTATCACACCTTAACCGGAAACCCTTTCTCGATCCATTGAAAGACTAGGACACCGTCGAAACACGACTACTACCGCAAGGTGTTAGCCGCCGGGCGCCCTGTGGCCACGGCCCCTGCCAGCATAAGAATAGTGTGTTCGACTTGTGAACAGCTTTCACTGTGTCCAGCTGGAGCAACAACAGCAGTGCTCTGGCCTGCCTTCCGGGTGAAGGTGGCAAGTTTGGAGCACGGCACGCTTTCACGTTGCAGTATTCTGCCCGCGTGGGTATCTTCTCATCCGCCGCCGTGCTCCTGAAGACGTTGCCCAACAGGTTTCCTCTCTACGAGCCTACGTGGCAGGCACCGCTTCGCCCTTCGCGACGGTATAAAAAAAGGGCTAGCCGATGGACGATCACATGACCTAAGGGTCGTTTTAACGAAGAAAAAAAATAATAATTTGGAAAAACAAAAACATTCAAATCCGCTTTTCATTGGTCAACACACGCACCAGCACCAAAGATTAGGATCTTGGGACATAATATTTGGTGCTGGTGCGTGTGTTGACCAATGAAAAGCGAATTTGAATTTTATTTTTTCCAAATTGAATTTATTTTATACTCGTTAATTCGGGCCCTAAGCATGAAATGATTTTGTTTTTTTTATAACTTAATTGTTTTAATCCTCGGGCGGATGGGTAAAAACAAAGCTTAATTAAGCCCAATGAGAGAAGTACTGGGACTTGAGGAGCTCTACACACCTCACCCAAAATACTGATTTTGGAGGGGTATAATAGGGCTATGTGTATGATACATACCCGATGAACAGTCCCATGGCCTAAACTCATGAAATGAAAAAACACTGCGCCACAAAAATGAAATTCCGACGATTTTTTGGTTAACCCATTCAGAACTGAGAAACATATCCCCCACTGATTCCAAGTAGTTTGTCCCCAAATACGTGGGACCAGTTCTTAACCCATTCATAACTCAAAAACAAATCCCACACTAATTCCAAGTAGTTTGTCCCCAAATTTGTGGGACCAGTTCTTGAGGGGTTAAGGAGCCCCGTCATCCAGAAGCATTTTTCTGCCAAAAAAACGGTACACCACCTCTATCGAAGCACGCGTCCGCACTCCCCTGTGGGAACTCAACGCTGCTTATTTACTACGGGTATACGACGAAAGGCAACACGTAATAAGTGAAAGACACTACGACCTAGTAACGACTTCAGCCTTTCGCCGGGGGGCAGAGACAACACATTGACACGTCATCCCGAGGGGGTGGTGCAATGGTGCGGCGGTGGGGGGGAGGGGGAAAAACAACAAAACAAACAAACAAACAAACAAACAGTCCAGGACAGTCAATCCGGCACATATCGCGCTACTCGGTCCGCCATTTCTCGCTTGTTTCCTTCCCTCGCCGATTCGCCCTTCTTCCGCACCCCTCCCGTCCCGTTGGTTCTTGGTGTCTCTTTGTTGTTGCTGCGCTCTTTTTCTCGCTTGGTCGCTCGTTTTCGGCTAGCCTCCTCTTCGTCCTTGCGCCAGGAGGTCATAAACCTCTCAGCTCCCTGCAGCACTCCCTTGTACCACTGCCTTCCTCCCTTCACCTTCGCTGCTTCCGTCCAAACTGAATTAGGGACTCCGAAGACACATCTCTCGTCGTCGGTAGAGCCGTGCGTAGCTCCGAACGCCTTGAAGTCGTCCTTCAGGCACGTCTGCCAGTTCCGCTCCGGGCACCCCGCGCCCGAGTCCTTCCCCCCCACCAGCTCCCCGAACATCAATCGTTTCGGGAGTCGCCTGCGTGGCTGCCTTGCCACGGCCCCCCCGAACAGCAGGCGCCGCTGCCGGACAGTGGCTTCCACGCTCTGGCACCCGACCCTCTTCAGGGCCTGGGCGTAGGACATCTGCCGGTAGGTGCCTTGCTTGCGCTGGTACCCAATAACTCGCAGCAGCAGCCGGTGGTGTATCGTCCGCAGCAGTCGGTAGTGGTCGCGACGTGGGGCCCATGTCATGCAACCGTACAGCAGTGCCTCCATCGCCTCCGCTTGAAGCAGGCGGGCCTTGAGTCGAAACGGTGCTCCCGGCCTATTGAAGAGCTCCGGGCCATACCTCCTGACGCACGCCGACGCTGCTCTGCTCCTGAAGTTGATCTCCCGGGTGAGGTCGCCATGTTCGTTGACGAGGCCGCCCAGGTACCCGAACTCGAAGGTTTGGGTGTATCTCTGCCCCGCTGCTTCGATGATCAGCGGCGGCGGGGGCGGTGTTGGCTGCTTCTCCTTTACGCGCATCAGGAGAGCCTCCGTATTCTTCTCCGACACCGTTAGCCCGAACTCCCCAAACACCTGCACGATAACGGTCATCATCCTCGCCAGTCCGTCAGCGGACCTCGATACAACGCCGGCGTCTTCGGCATACAGCATCCCCCACACCGCCCTCCGTACGCGGTCGAGCGGTGTCTCCGTCCCCACTCCCGTCTCCTCCTTCAGGAGCACTAGGTTCTGCATGATACCATCGTCCTCGCTGAATCGTACGATAACGACCTCTAGGGCCGCGGCGAAGAAAACGTTGAACAGCAGTGGGGACAGCACACACCCTTGTCGCAAGCCCTGCGTGACCAGGAACCAGTCCGACAGTTCTCCATCGTCCATGCGCACCCGGGCCCGCATTCCGTCGTGGAATTGGCGGATGACGGCGACCATCTACGCAGGAATCCCGGCCCTGGCCAGGACCTTCCACAGCAGCTCTCGGTCCACCAAGTCATAGGCCTTCTGTAGGTCGACGAAGCACATGTAGAGCGGTATTCTCCTTCTCCGCCCTAGTTCCTGGAGTCGGCGCACGACGAACAGCATGCATACTGTGGATCGACCAGGTCGGAAGCCGCACTGTTCCTCCGGGAGGATGTTGTTGGCTTCGCCGAAGGCGCTTAGGCGGTTGGTGATGCGTTTGGCGGGGACTTTGCCTACGTGCGATAGTAGCGAGATCCCCCTGAAGRTTGTTGCAGTTGACCGGTCGCCCTTCTTGTACAGCACTTTGATGGTTGCATCCTTCCACTCTTGCGGATCTCTCCTCCGTTCCACACGTCGACGAGGATGGCATGAAGGCGCTCCAGGACGACGGGTTCGTCGTCATCGATCTTGAGCAACTCGGCAGGGAGGGAGTCATGGCCGGGTGCCTTCCAGTTCTGCAGGCCTTCCGTTGCCCGTTCCACCTCCTCGAGGTCTGGCGCCGCTCCCAACCGTCGGTGTGGCTCGTCGTCGCTGATCGTTGCGTCACTTTTCGGCGATGTCTGGGGTTCAGGGTGGGGGACTGGTGTTGAGGAGGGTGCCGAAGAATCCCGCCCACCGCTGGAGGATGTCTTCCTTGCTCCGGAGCAACACGCCATTCTCGTCCGTGACGAACTGCTGCCCCCCCGCTTGTCTCCCGCTGAGGCCCACTGATCTCTTAAGGTGTTTGTACAGCCCTCTCATGTCGCGGTCCTTGTAGACCGCTTCGAGCTCCGCCACGTACCTGTCGAGGTGGGCATAGATGCCCGTTTCGACTGCTGCGGTCACTCCCTTACATGCTGCTTTGAGGGTCCTCCATGTCGCTGTGGTCCAATTGCCCCTCATCGCGCGGCGCGCTTCCGCCGCTCTGGCAAGGGCCTCCTCCAAGCTGCTCTCGTCACTGGGGTCTCACACCACTCCTGCGTGCGTCGTCTCCGTGGTTCCTCGGGTATACTGTCTGCGCCGCGTCGAGGAGGGCATTGGTAAACAACGTCGCCATCCCCGCTGTGGTGGTCGCTGGCTCACCTGGTTGTTGGTCGAGGTTGTGGATGAACCGCTCGCTCACCGCCCGTTGTGCTGTTTCGACCTGCAATTCCTGTCGGCTGAACTGCTGCTGTTTCGGTTTGGTCCGCACTGCTCGGTTGTGGGCGAGTCTGCCACCGAGGTCGACGGTGGCTACCACCATGTTGTGGTCTGAGTCCGCCTTTACTGGGCGTACTGGTTGGGGAATGACGACTACGTTGGACACTCGGCGCGGTGTGCCTGTCGCGTGAGGATGTAATCGATGCGCCGGCATRCGTCCCCCGATACGCCGTTGTATGTGTGCCATATCCCACCCTTACGTGTGGGGAAGAAGGTGTTCGTGATTGCTAGTCTGTTGTCCGTTGCGAAGGTCAGCAGTAGCCTGCCATTGTCGTTCAGCTTATCACGCCCGTGCTCGCCCATGATACGTTCGTCCTCTCCATCCACCCTCTCTCCCGTCCGCGCATTGGCGTCCATCAGTACGTAGACACACTCCTTGGCAGGGATCCCCCGCACGAGGCTGTCAAGTTTTTCCCAGAACCTATGCTTGCTGTCGGCGGTTGCGACCTCTGTTGGGCGTACGCAGCTACGAAGTTGACCGCTCCGCGGTTGCCCGTTATCTCAAACCTCATGGCCATAAGGCGTTCATCGATATATTCGGTGGTGTACGCAGAGTTCCTGCACATTGACTCTTTAACGGCTATTCCCACACCGTGTGTTCCACCTGTCTCCGTGCCACAGCAGAACACCCGAAACCCTGCTGCTGCGAATTCCGTTCGGCCTGCCCTCCTTGTCTCCTGTAGCCCTAACACCGAAACMGTTTTGTCTCGCTGCCTCGTACAGGATGCTGCAGGCTCTCCCATAGCCGTTAGCCCCTTTTACAGCCAGAGTCCGCACATTCCAGGTTGCTACCCTAACAAGTGTACTCTGCTGCCTCTCCCGGGCGATGCGTGGTGCCTTCCTAGCCAGCCTACGCTTCGCCCGTCCCCTCCTTTTCCTCCTTCGTGCCCTTTTTATCTGTTTTGTTTCTGTTGCTTTGCGCACTCTCGGGGCATAGTAAAAAACGTTAACCCGGTGCGTGTCTGTTGTACCAGAGATACGCCTCATCCCGGAGCGGCTCGACCCTCCAGCTCTGGATTCTCCTCCTTCCTCTCTCTGGTGCATACCCACACGGTGTGCGGTCACTCCGCCACCCTCTCCGTGCTCTCTGCTGCTGCATGGCCCCGGTGTCCAAGCCGGGGCGTTAGGGTTTAACCCCATCTGCAGCCACCCGAGCTAGCTGCGTCGCGAGTTACTCTGACCTCACGATAGCGGTAACTCCCGACTGCCAGACTCAGGATCCCCCTCTGAACGGTGCTAGGGACCGTGTATCCGTCTGGGTTGGGTGGTCTTTCGAGGTTTAAGTCCACTTACGGACCTCGGCCTACCTCAGCAGGGAGGCAGGCCGGGGGGTGGCTATGGTCCCCCGGAGTAGCAGTTAAGCCTCGCAGGGAAACTATCGCGACAGCTGACCTTCATACATACGGCGAACGCTTGTTTCACCAGCACAATATGTAGTAGACGTGAGCGCATGAAACGCTGGGACAAACCGAAACAACTCCCGACCGAGAACGAAAGAAATGCGAGGACCTTCAATGCGTTATGTCACATGCCACGACGGTGTGGTGTGGGGGTCAGTTTGTAAGGTGTACATAGCTGAATTGAAGCGGCGGTACCAGCAAGGTGTAATGGGGGGTGTTTTGAGCTTTTTTCCTAAGCGAGCATAGTAGAGATGCAGCCGAAATAATAAATGTCGGCGCAGGACCCGTGACAATCAAGGGTTACCGAAAACACAGGACAGCAGTTCCCACACAGAAAAAAGGGTTGCCATGGACGAGCGAAATTTTTGCGAATGAAAAAATAACAAAAGATGGACGCGTGCCACGAAAGGGATATCACTTTTTTGTTGACCGAATTTTTGTTGACCGAATTTTTAGTTCTGGCTGAAAGGGGTCCTCTGCCGAAAAACTACCCAAAAAAATGAATGTGTTTCTCGCCATCTGACAATGTGTATCTTATAGCATAAGCTTCAACGTTGATCAGTCAGAATCATCCCCTCTCCGAAAAAAAAGAAAACCTAATCACGGAAAACAAAAAAAGAGAGCTCTCCTTTTACGTATGTATGCACTTTTGTTTTACGAAGCCTCCCCCCCCCCCTTCCCCCCCCCGGCGAAAGGCTGAAGTCGTTACTAGGTCGTAGTGTCTTTCACTTATTACGTGTTGCCTTTCGTCGTATACCCGTAGTAAATAAGCAGCGTTGAGTTCCCACAGGGGAGTGCGGACGCGTGCTTCGATAGAGGTGGTGTACCGTTTTTTTGGCAGAAAAATGCTTCTGGATGACGGGGCTCCTTAACCCCTCAAGAACTGGTCCCACAAATTTGGGGACAAACTACTTGGAATTAGTGTGGGATTTGTTTTTGAGTTATGAATGGGTTAAGAACTGGTCCCACGTATTTGGGGACAAACTACTTGGAATCAGTGGGGGATATGTTTCTCAGTTCTGAATGGGTTAACCAAAAAATCGTCGGAATTTCATTTTTGTGGCGCAGTGTTTTTTCATTTCATGAGTTTAGGCCATGGGACTGTTCATCGGGTATGTATCATACACATAGCCCTATTATACCCCTCCAAAATCAGTATTTTGGGTGAGGTGTGTAGAGCTCCTCAAGTCCCAGTACTTCTCTCATTGGGCTTAATTAAGCTTTGTTTTTACCCATCCGCCCGAGGATTAAAACAATTAAGTTATAAAAAAAACAAAATCATTTCATGCTTAGGGCCCGAATTAACGAGTATAAAATAAATTCAATTTGGAAAAAATAAAATTCAAATTCGCTTTTCATTGGTCAACACACGCACCAGCACCAAATATTATGTCCCAAGATCCTAATCTTTGGTGCTGGTGCGTGTGTTGACCAATGAAAAGCGGATTTGAATGTTTTTGTTTTTCCAAATTATTATTTTTTTTCTTCGTTAAAACGACCCTTAGGTCATGTGATCGTCCATCGGCTAGCCCTTTTTTTATACCGTCGCGAAGGGCGAAGCGGTGCCTGCCACGTAGGCTCGTAGAGAGGAAACCTGTTGGGCAACGTCTTCAGGAGCACGGCGGCGGATGAGAAGATACCCACGCGGGCAGAATACTGCAACGTGAAAGCGTGCCGTGCTCCAAACTTGCCACCTTCACCCGGAAGGCAGGCCAGAGCACTGCTGTTGTTGCTCCAGCTGGACACAGTGAAAGCTGTTCACAAGTCGAACACACTATTCTTATGCTGGCAGGGGCCGTGGCCACAGGGCGCCCGGCGGCTAACACCTTGCGGTAGTAGTCGTGTTTCGACGGTGTCCTAGTCTTTCAATGGATCGAGAAAGGGTTTCCGGTTAAGGTGTGATAACATAGCGTAACGGGGGCGACGAAGGGTCAGCCCCCGGAGAAAGAAATCTTCATGTGTATATTCAAGCAGGGACTTTATCGTCCTTTGTGGACACTCCTTCTTCTCTTCCGTGCTTTGCCCTCCCCTATCCTGGCACCCAAGAGCCAGCTGTGGCAGAAGCGCGTATTCCGAACAAGCGATAGACGCCTCAGATGTACGACCCCCACGCCGCTATGGACTGCGCAAACCCCATGTACGAGTAGGGCGCTCTATGCATATAGACTAGACGAGCTTCACCCAGATGGGCATGGAAAAATCCATTGAATAGTGCAGTAGATCGCAGTACGAGTAGTCATTCTGCACCCCTTCCCCTATGATCGAAACCCCCGCCTCACTGATTCCAATGTAATAAAAGAGCTTGGGTACAACGGCGCGGAGTCGTACGGCGTGTCGTACAAGGTGAGGGGGCTGTGCGACGACTTGAGCAACCTGGAAGTCATGGATCAGGTTGGCGTGTGGGGCGACATCAACGGGACCGTGCTCGCCTACAACTACTTCGGCCACTACTCGTTTGGACACCAGGCGGGGCATCTCGACGCCAACGAGGTGAGGATGCAGAGTCATCCCACGGTAGGGGTTGCACTTTTTGGGCCAAAACTTTCTGACCGGTTGAGCTCCTCAAGCGAGGAACTACCGGTTAGTATAATATTTTCTTGTGGTATATTTTGCTTAGGACTAGCGCGTAGAAATGTTCGTCGAGTTGCGCGAACGAATTTCTTCGAAGTCATGTTTCGGGGTGAGATAATGAGCTCCTCAATGTGAGGAGGACGCGTGCTACGGTAGAGGTATACCTTTTTTTGGCTGAATCGTTTTCTGAACGATCGGGCTCCTTAACCCAAATTCGTCGGACTTTCATTTTTTGTGACGAATAAGGTTTAGAATACACTTCGGTCATGAGATTTCGCACCCGACAAGCACTTTTATTTTCCTCCAAAATCATTTTTTCGGTGAGGTATGGCGCTCCGTAAGTGAGGAGCTCAGAAAAAAAACATGGTGCACCTCTATCGTAGAATGTGTCGGAGCTCAGAAAATGATGCTGCCCCCCTACCGTGGCATGACTCTGCATGTCTTTTGCCTTTTGTATCCCGCGCCTCTTCCTGCGTGAACATCAAGATTCGACTCATCCCACGGTAGGGGCGACTGCTGCTACGATAGGGGGGGGGGTACCCGCATTTTCACTACGTACCGGGTTTTTGCCACTCGGGCGAGTGGCTTCGAATCTAACTGAAATTGGACCTAAACATAGTTTGTTGGCGTTGCGCAACAAAACGTCCAGTGGCGGTGCATATAGAACAACAACAAAAAAACACAAAAAAACGGTTGTGAGTACAACGCAGTAAAGCAGTCACTCGGCCGAGGGGCTCTGTGCAAGTGAAAACCAAGCACCTATATATACATGACCCCTCTACCGTAGCACCAGTCGGCGTAGCAGAATTTTCTGAGAACCTTACATGAGGAGCTCAATATCTCACCCCGAAACATGACCTCGGGAAACATTCGTTCGCGCAACCCGACCAAACGTTCCAATGCGGTAGTCCAAAAACAAACATACCAGTAAAATTAATAATAATAATATCCGGTGGTTACTCACGTAAGGAGCACAACCGGTCATAAATTATTGAGCTTAAAAGTGGTACCCCTACCGTGGGATTGCTCGTTTCACCGTCTTTTTTTTCTCCCGAGGGTGGTTGCTTGAGGAGTTATGAATTAATCTCACCCATCAAGAACTGATTTGGGAGTAAAGCAAACGCGATTGGATAGGCCGAGTACTCAAAAGAACAAACATGTATGATATGTGCATCACCATAATCGAATCCAGACGAATTTGGGTTATAACCCTATTAGGACTGCACAGTCCCGTTATGGAGACAAATTACTTGGAATTATAACCAAATGTATGGTTATTATGTGCACTGGAGTACTAAACGGGTTAAAGAGCCCTGCTTCGTATTCAGAAAACGTTTCAGCCTAAAAATGCTACCTCTAAGCACGCATCTTTGGGCATACGCTGGGATGCGCTCGGTTGTTACGCGCTGCACAAGGTGGCAAAGTCAAACGATCGCCAGCCGTCCCCGGCGGCCGCGTCTGCCCCTCAAGTACTGCTGGTCCCCTCCTCAATAGCCTCCATCGGCATGCACATGTGAAACCGTCAGTAATGACGGTGGTCCAGTTCGACCGTACGGCTGATATGATACAGCACATCTTTTTTTTTGTTTGCCGATTCGAGCACGCACACGTGATGTTTCTCGTCGAACCTGCCACCATTCATTGTAATACGGTTTACCGCGAAAAACAAACAAACAAGGTTGGCTTACCAAAACGTGGATGCAGTACGTAATAAAAGGGATACTGTTACACTACCGGCCCTCTTATAAGAAAGTGCCCCACAAGAAACTCAGCCTAAACATTACGGAGGAAATAAGAAAGTCGACCGCTATTATACTGAAGTTAGTGTGGGACACACCCCTTTCTCAAAATAAGAAAGTCAGCCTAAGCCCGATTTCTGGTTTCTTATGAGCGGGCCGGTACTGCTACCGCTGTAGTCTGGTCCATCACTCTCAGCCGTAAGCGTTTCGCGGGCGACGACAACTTGAACAGGTGCACCACAACCAGTGCTACGGGATCAACCCCCACGACGACAGCGACTACATGACCATCACCGACAACGAAGTTCACCACAACGGCTGCCACGGAATCTGTGAGTTGTATTGTAATGCATGCATCTAGCGTCCAGAGCAGGCGTTTTTTTTGTTTTCAGGCTGTGAGTTGGGCTCAAGCACGCACCCAACGCACAGAGGACTCATGGTGCGGTAGAGGTATATCCCATTGTATTTGAGGGTGGTGACTTGAGGAGCTCTATACCTGCAGTAGCCTGCACACTGATTTAGGAGGGAAATAAAAGTGCTATGAACGTATATCTGATGAACAACCCCATAGCGCAACTATAAAATACAGTACCGGCCCGCTCATAAGAAACCAGAAATCGGGCTTACGCTGACTTTCTTACTTAAGAAAGGGGTGTGCCCCACACTATTAATAGCGTGATAATTCAATTCAGACGGTTTTAGCCTCGTCCGTCATTCATATAACGTTTCACGTAGTACCTCTATCGTAGCACGCGCCAAGAGGCGTTATTGTTAAGGCTGTGTGAGTTGTAGTCGCTCGTACGAGTATGTATACGAAGTACGTAATCAAGTGTTTCCACTCTTTCATCCCATACTATTTTACGGGAGGCGATAGTAAATAGGACCTACGGTATACACAAAAACCTATATATTTTACTTTTTTTAGAAACAATATTTGGTCCTGTTTACTATGGCCCTCCGTAATATCTAAAAAGAACTGTCGAAAAGATACAAACGGATCCTCGAAGACGGAAATCGGAAGAAGGTTGAAAACCATCCCCTATCCCCGACTCGAGGTAAGGCTTCATCCTAGGCAGTCGGATGGTTCAGCTAGATCACTCAGCAAGCCTTTGCTTTGCTTCTTCTTCGAACGAAGATATAAACAAGAGGATGATGAGTTGAGACGGTTCAGCAACACCAGGTTCATGGCGATTAAAAAACAAATCTACCAGGTCCTTTCCGTGTATAGGTTCTCCCGCCCTCCCACTGAAGCCCTCTATATACGATACATTTTATGTTTTTGGAACGGCTGCCCCCAGTCGCCGCGGACAGATGCAACGACCTGGTCATCGACGGCAACGATATATACAGCAACGATGACGTCGGCGTCCTGCTGCACCGCTCGAGCGACCACTGTACCGTTAGCAACAACGACATCTACAAGAACGACGACGCGGGCATCGCGCTCTTCGAGACCTCCGACACGAAGGTCTTCGGCAACAACGTAATGAGGAACACCTGTGAGTCCAAATGAGGAATGTGTACCTACGGCGCTGTTGGTGTGTGTTGGTGTTGGTGTGTGTTGGTGTTGGTGTTTTGGTGTAGGGGTTGGTGTTGGTGTTGGTGTTGGTGTTGGTGTAGGTGTTGGTGTTGGTGGCGGTGTTGGTGCTGGTGCTGGTGGCGGCGTTGGTGTACGTGTTGGTGTTGGTGTTGGTGTTGGTGTCGGTGTTGGGGTTGGGGTTGGGGTTGGGGTTGGTGTTGGTGTTGGTGTTGGTGTTGTGTGGCTTGTTATTGGTGGTGTTGTTGCCGTCCCTGCAGACGAAGAGCTCGAAGAATGAAACGAGGAATAAACGTACTGCTTGTTGTTGGTGTTGGTGTCGGTGTTGGTGTTGGGTGTTGGTGTCGTGTCGTTGTTGGGTGCTTACCCGAGTTATCTTCTTCTTTGTGCACAGCAGCGTAGCAGCAGCTATACATCGATCACACCTGAAGCCTTTCCCCCAAACGAACATTACTCCACCTCACACGTTTTGGGTTGTTGGGTGTTGGGTATTGGGTATTGTGTAGTGTGTATTGTGTATTGGGTACTGGGTACTGGGTATTGAGTGCTTCCTCTGGGAGTCTTGTTTTTGTGCAGTGCAGTACCGTCCATTAGTTACATGCCGATCGCAACTGCCAGCCTTCTTCCCGAACGAACATTGCTTGCTTGACACTGCTGTTGGCTGATGATGTCTCCCCGGTCACAGACGGCATGAGGTGGAGCGTGGGGTCCAGCACTAACGAGGTCTACGACAACACCTTCGACGTATTCAGAGCCGAGAACCCCCTGTTCGCCCTGCACATGTGTGAGTTTTGCAGATTTAGAGCCTCTACTACTACGGAGGCCCATAGCAAATAGGACTAATTATTGTTAAGTAAAAATAGGGAAATAGGTAAATATGTAGGCTTTTGTGTATACCGTAGGTTCTATTCACCATGCCCCCCCCCCGAATACTGCAGTACGTACGTAGTCAACAGGTGTCGTCGTACGAAGTCCTCACGGCGTCACTTGTTTGTGTGTGTTCTCTCCTCGCACTGGACCCGGTTTTAAGAGCGTCCATAATACAAGGGAAAATTATACCTGGTACCAGTATCATGTTTGTGTTTTGCTCCTCCCATCGGGGTATCCGATTCAAGAACGACCTTAAGGCAAAACTATCACACTTTGTTTGCTCCTCGCGCTGGCGTACCCGATTTAAGAGCACCTATTGGAGTTGTATATACGTGTATGATTTATTTTTATGATCCGGGGAGGGTAAGGCACACTTTTGTTTTTTTTCGTGGAAGTGCGCGGAAGTTTCCACGGAAGCTTCCGTGGAAGCATGGAAGCTTCCGCGGAAGCATGGAAGCTTCCGTGGAAGCTTCCACCGTGGAAACTTCCGTGGAAGCTGACAGTGGAAGTTCTAAGCTTCCAAGTAGTTTGTCCCCAAATACGTGGGACCAGTTCTTAACCCATTCATAACTCAAAAACAAATCCCACACTAATTCCAAGTAGTTTGTCCCCAAATTTGTGGGACCAGTTCTTGAGGGGTTAAGGAGCCCCGTCATCCAGAAGCATTTTTCTGCCAAAAAAACGGTACACCACCTCTATCGAAGCACGCGTCCGCACTCCCCTGTGGGAACTCAACGCTGCTTATTTACTACGGGTATACGACGAAAGGCAACACGTAATAAGTGAAAGACACTACGACCTAGTAACGACTTCAGCCTTTCGCCGGGGGGGGGAAGGGGGGGGGGGAGGCTTCGTAAAACAAAAGTGCATACATACGTAAAAGGAGAGCTCTCTTTTTTTGTTTTCCGTGATTAGGTTTTCTTGTTTTTGTTGAGGCGGATAGGGTAAGGCACACTTTTGGTTTTTTTCGTGGAAGTGCGCGGAAGTTTCCACGGAAGCTTCCATCGGTTCCACGGAAGCTTCCATCGCTTCCACGGAAGCTTCCACGGAAGCGATGGAAGCTTCCGCGGAAGCGATGGAAGCTTCCGCGGAAGCGATGGAAGCTTCCGTGGAAGCGATGGAAGCTTCCGTGGAAGCATGGAAGCTTCCGCGGAAGCATGGAAGCTTCCGTGGAAGCTTCCACCGTGGAAAATTCCGTGGAAGCTGACAGTGGAAGTTCTAAGCTTCCGCCTTTTGACCGCGAGGTGGAAAGAGCGAGGCTGGGAGTCGACCTTGTGCTTCGCACCTGGACAGGTCTAGGGTGGCTCCATTCGGCTTCGCCTCACTCCGCGGTTTTTATTAAGAAGACTCTTATGGGAACACATCCTGTTTTTTTCGGAGAGGGGATGATTCTGACTGATCAACGTTGAAGCTTATGCTATAAGATACACATTGTCAGATGGCGAGAAACACATTCATTTTTTTGGGTAGTTTTTCGGCAGAGGACCCCTTTCAGCCAGAACTAAAAATTCGGTCAACAAAAATTCGGTCAACAAAAAAGTGATATCCCTTTCGTGGCACGCGTCCATCTTTTGTTATTTTTTCATTCGCAAAAATTTCGCTCGTCCATGGCAACCCTTTTTTCTGTGTGGGAACTGCTGTCCTGTGTTTTCGGTAACCCTTGATTGTCACGGGTCCTGCGCCGACATTTATTATTTCGGCTGCATCTCTACTATGCTCGCTTAGGAAAAAAGCTCAAAACACCCCCCATTACACCTTGCTGGTACCGCCGCTTCAATTCAGCTATGTACACCTTACAAACTGACCCCCACACCACACCGTCGTGGCATGTGACATAACGCATTGAAGGTCCTCGCATTTCTTTCGTTCTCGGTCGGGAGTTGTTTCGGTTTGTCCCAGCGTTTCATGCGCTCACGTCTACTACATATTGTGCTGGTGAAACAAGCGTTCGCCGTATGTATGAAGGTCAGCTGTCGCGATAGTTTCCCTGCGAGGCTTAACTGCTACTCCGGGGGACCATGGTAAATAGAACCTACGGTATGCACAAAAAAACTATACATTTACCTATTTTTACGAACAACATTTGACGCATGCTACGATAGAGGTGCACCTTGTTTTTTCTGAGCTCCTCACTTAAGGAGCGTCATACCTCTACGAAAAAATGATATTGGAGGAAAATAAAAGTGCTGCCGGATGCGAAATCTCATGACCGAAGTATATTCTGAAACATGATTCGTCACAAAAATGAAAGTCCGACGAATTTGGGTTAAGGAGCCCGATCGTTCAGAAAACGATTCGGCCAAAAAGTGCTACCTCTACCGTAGCACGCGTCATTTGGTCCTATTTACTATGGTTCCCCGCAATAGTTGCACTGAGCCTGTTTTCATAGATAATCGCCCGGAACATGCATGAGATGCAGGCGACCTCGTCGGGTGCACGACCGCTCCTCTTCCTTCTTTCCTTGCGTTTTGCTTCGTTGGTGGAAAAGATGAACATATCAAGCACCTTGGTATGTTACATGGAGGGGAGTTGTAAACAATCTGTGATACATGACCATATTCCGCCGGGCAAGTATTCTGTTACACAGGACAACTCCTCCTAGAAGCAGTATTTTGCCCCTTATGGAGGCATTATTTCCCCCCTCATGGGGGCAATACTAATGTTGCCCCTGGTGGGGGCATTACGCGTGCTACGGTTAGAGGTGCACCATATTTTCTCTGAGGGCAGTTGGTCACTTGAGGAGCTGTCTAACCTCAAAAAAAAAAAAACTGATTTTGGAGGAAAGTAAAAGTGCTACTACGGAGGACCATTGTAAATAGGACCAATTTTTGTTGGTAAAAATAGTCAAATGTATAGGTTTTTGTGTATACCGTAGGTCCTATTTACTATGGTGTCCCGTAATAAATAACCCGATGAACCAAGCCCATGGCCAAATCACAAAACGAACAATATTTCCAACACAAGAACGAAATACCGACGAATTTGGGTTAAGAAACAAAAAAAAACAAAAAAAAAACAAAAAAAGGTATACCGTTATACCGGTATACCTCTACCGTCGCACGCTTCCTGGTGTGTGAACAAGAAGATTCCGTATCTCGTCGCCTCATACCCCCCGCTACTATATCAGGACGAGCTACGACGTAATAAGCGAAAACATATCAAGATCCGCGTGTGCGTGCTTATTTTTCCATCCCATTTACTATCTTCGCCCTTCTTGCCCCTGCTCCAGATCCGGAAGTCACAAGGAGTAGGCGCTTCTTCCCCTCCCCCGTGCTCCCGCTTCTCCGTCTCGAAAGGGATGAGTGGTCAATGGCCAAATGACTAAGGCAAGCAACAAATGAGTACGCNGGAAGCGGTGGAAGTTTCCGTGAAAGCGGTGGAAGCTTCCATGGAAGCTTCCGCGGAAGTCCATGGAAAAAACCAATAGTGGACTAGATCGTCCGGGGACCAGGTGCCAGGTATAATTTAAGCGAATCGTACCTGGTACGTACGTTGTGTGTCTGCTCCTCGAACTCTGGTACCCAATTTAGGAGCGTCCATCTCAAGAGAAAACAGAGCGACACATTGTTGCACATTGCACTAGGCTTGGCACGGAAACTTGGATATACAACACTGATTCATTCGCTCGACACTTCCCGCTATACGAGGGTTTGCGTATTTTGACGTGAACATTAATCGCGATAGAACACCCGGGGTACGGCAGGGGGGGTACTCCCATTTTGACTGCCGTGTTTAGAGTACTCGCGCGAGTGAGCGGTTTGTTGCCTTGCGTCGAAGGCGACTGTCTCGCCTATCTATGTGCTACTAACGCCGGCAAGTCGCCTGTACTCGCTTGCGGCACTTAGAAGCTGCAGAGCTAGCTACTGTAGTTTGAGTTTCCTCTTTTTGTTTTGCAAGAAAAACAGGAAAAACAGGGAATACATTTCCAGAATTTTGAAATTTAACAGAGGGCACATGTCAGGAACGCTTACGGTGGTAGCATTCCAATATACTATGTTTTTAGGAAAATCTGGAAATATATCATTTTGCGACACAAACAAAACATGGAAGATATAGAAACTTCGATAACGGCCATAAGGGGGAGGGCGGTGGCACAGGCTGCTGGAGATGCTTCCTCACCATTGCATGTCTCGCACCATCAGTAAGACCGCACGACGATGTGTGCTGCGTGTGAGACCACAGACAGGCAGGCAGGAGAGCTCTTCTCCTTCTCTTCTGTGTACAATCGATCATCACGCATATTCTAATCCAAGATTTATGAGCTCGCTTCCTTAGACTTGCCAGCTGGCTCGTAGTCGAATACATGCCCGCTTCCTTGGATTGTTCGCTGTCCTGTAGTCGCTGTCCTGTAGTCGTACAACAACAGTAGTATTGCGAAAATACCTAACGACGGTATACTTTTGCTTTTTTTGCTTTCTTTGTTCCTCTCGCTCTTGCGCTCCTCCGCCGGCCGTACCCGCCATCATGCGCGTACAGACCAAGGCAGCAACACTCCCGAGGTGGAAGGTTCCGACGGACGCATCAGGAACAACCACATCCATGACAACTTCATCAGAAGCCCCATCGAGGCCCTCAAGATCTCAGGCACCGACGGCAACACGTTCACGGCAAGTACCTCCCAATTTTACCTTCTCAATTTTATGTCAATTTTATCTTACCAATTTTATCTTGTCAATTTTATCTTGCCAATTTTATCGTGCCAATTTTATCTTGTCAATTTTATCGTGTCAATTTTGTCTTGTCAATTTTGTCGTGTCAATTTTGTTTTGTTAATTTTGTTTTGTCAATTTTATTTTGACAACTTTTTTTTGTAAGTTTTATCTTGTCGAGTTTATCTTGTCAAATCTATCTTGTCAACACTTCTTATTTCTAGATAATTGCTGTAGTATGGGGTGACTGGGCGAAAACACCTCCCGTCTTCGGTGCTGCCCAAACGTGGGGGCATATCACGATCTACTGTAGAACATCTAGACCCTTACCTGCCGTCATGGTACACTGCGCAGGATCTGTATAGTACACATCCAACCCAGGAAACATGGCCTAGATCATGCAGGTTACACCGTTCCCACCAAGCAACATGGTGAGGTACAGTAGTAGATCACACATAAAATGTATTATGCCTGCCCTGATGTACTGTAGATAAATGAAGTGAGAGTCAATGACCCGTCCGATGCGTACGTCCTTACGCACTCAACTTTTCGGCCCTTTTCCTGCCCCGTACTTCAGTATGTATACGTACGGTACGACTATTAACAGCAGTATGCATATGGGTGAACCCCAGCAAGACACCACGGCAGCGCATACATGCTGTGCTAAGAGTACATCGTACGAGTGATATGCACGTATCATATCATGAGTACGTAAAAAAGGTGACGCATCGAGTAAGTAAAAAGGTACTTGAGCTAGTGTGGATTGATTCATTTTGACACCAAGACACGATATGGGATTCGATAAAAATCCACCATCTTTGGACGATCATGGACAGTTTTTTCCATACCCCCCCCAGTTTCTTCCATACCCCCCCCCCTTTTCTCCCCCCGGGGCTGAAAAACTCATAATCTATTCCATCATCGGCGCTTCTCCAACGTCCAAAACCTTCGTTCCTTGAGAGGGATGTCACTCTCGACATATTGAGACCTGGAGGGGATTGCTGTACTGTATAGCATCGACCACGTTGTTGCTAGGCTGAGCAATATGCCACCTTATAGGGGCGGTGGCTTATTGGCTGAGCTCCTCACGTAAGGAACTCGATATCTCACCCGAAACACGACTTCGAAGGCGTTTTGTTCGCGCAACCTCATTAATTTCTATACGATAACCGTCCTCAACAATATCGTGCCCCTCTTGTTTGTGTCAACGTCAATTAATTCACACAAAATAGTTCAAGTCATTACTTAATTAGTTTCATCCTCCCTCTTTCGCGAGATAAGTCAACGGTAACCCACCTTATATACTTAAGTAGATATGCTAGAAAAACAGATACTAACAACCGGTAGTTTGCCACGGAGGAGCTCATCAGGCAAAGTGGTTTCGAAACGAAGAAGCGACAAACACTCCCACTCCTTCGCCGTGGGTCGGGAACGACCACGTATATATATATATATCGTAAATATAACATGATTTTCGTGTTTCTCAATCGATGAACGGAGATATTTCTTGACACCTGGTAAGCTGATCTGCTTGCTGCGATGCATCAAACAAACAAAAAAAACTGATCTGCCCAAGATGTGTTAATATATACCACGAAGTAGCTTATTATCTTCCCGCGATGTGTAAAAAAAAGCTTATCTGCCCCCGATGTGTCACTACAGATGATCTGCCCGCGATGTGTCAATGTAACTGATCTCCTGCCCGCGATCTGTCAATAAATGCTGATCTGCCCGCTATGTGTCAACAAATCTAGTGTCTGCCGGCCGGCGATGAGTTAACGCTAATCTGCCCGCGATGTGCCAAAGCTAATCTGCCCGCGATGTGTCAACAAAAAAAACGGATCTGCCCGCGATGTTGTCAATAAATATAGCGGATCTGCCCGCGACGTCAATCAAGCTTACCTGCCCGCGATGTCTCAGCAAAGCTGGTCTGCCCGCGATGTGTTAATTAATCTGTTATTACAGTAATTACCGTCAGGAATTTGAATGGTCGGAAGACCATTTGGGTTACTCGGTCGTCCGAGACGGTACAGCAGGTCCCAGTCGAGGGGGCCAAGGGAGGGACTATAATCGGCTGTTACACGGAGTAATAGCAGTGTAACACTTACCTGTTGTCATATGTTCCCATGCACGGCGGTAACACAACAGGACAACACCATCCAGGGCGAGTACTCCCGTTTCTACGACGTGGAAGACGATCTGTTCGCCGACAACACATGGTTCACCTTCCACGCCGAAGTAGAGGAGGGGAACGAGGCCGAGCTCGACTTCGTCGCGGATGAAACCGAACTCACCGACGATACCAAGTAAGTCGACACGTGCAGGTTGTACGTACTGTGTGTGTGAGGTAGTGAGCGAGGGGGCTCGGGGCGGATGCTGAAAGAGAGACGGGGGGAATAGAATATCATCACCGGGAGAGGGGAAGATAACATAGTATCCCCGATAAAAAACGCCTCCATATTTTTGTATGGTAAGTACTTTACAATAGAGCACTACACCGCTACTCTGCTACTACTGCTGTTTAACCGCGTGGGCGAACAGCACTACGAGTCGTTACGTTTCATGCCGGGCGTGTTTTGTCCCGTCGTTGTGTGCATTTGGTAGTGCGGAGATTACAGTCGTAATTCTCTGATCCAGCGGCCCACGGTTTGCTTCGTGTTGCCCCATGTGAGGCAAATGACCCCACCGTACACACGGACGGAAAACTGCGTATTACTTCCACGCTTCTACTGTAGCATGCCGGCATGATCAGGCCTTGGTCACACCCACCTCGACCACTCTCGTTTCTTTCTGAAACCACACGGAGAAACGACGACGGCAGCATTGACCAAATTGAGGGACAAGCCCAGCTTAACCCAACCCAACCCAACCCAACCCAATCCAAAGCGTTATAGTGGCCGACCAGCAGCGCAGATCGAATTCACTGATGCATGAATAGTGAGCGAGGGGAGAGGGGGGGTCAGCGGGGGCATCAGAACTACACCCGAATTGGATTACTTGTGTGGAATTTGAAAGAAAATCATGACGAGCATCACCCGCTCGAAGCCGCTCGGACTGCTGAGTTTTTCGTCAAGCGCACGGCACGCTCTCAGATCCCTATTGCGCCTACTGCTGCAAGACACAATTCATAAGTTGCTAATACGACCCCCCCCCCCCCCCCCCCCCCCCCCCCCCCCCGCATAGGCACGGCATCTTGGTTAAGGACTCTTGCTTCGACCAAGCCTCATCGTCCGAGTTCCCCTTTTGTGAAACGCTCTAATGGAGGTCCGGTCGTCTGACGAAATGATGCACGGAGGAGCCGAAACGACCTGTAGGTTCTAGATTATCAGATGACGATGATTTAGATCGTCATCTATCTGTCCGGTGTGTGGGATGGATCACGAGGTATCCACATCCGAGCTCCCTGTTTGTGAAACGCTCAAATAGAGATCCTGTCGTCGGACGAATCACGCACGGGTGAACATAGGATCTAGATGATTTGGATGGTCTAGATCGTGATTATGAATCATGAAGATCTGATGGTGGAACTCTCTAGTGAAGGTGCCGTCATCCGACGAATCATGCACAGAGTAGGGAGCTCTAGGGTCTAGGAAGGTCTATATCGTCGAGGTGTGGAATTGTACGGAGCTGTAGCTCTAAGGTCTAAGATGGTCTAGATCGTGATATCTTATGTTTGTGATAGATTGTGCGCGCGTGGAGTGCATAGCGGTAGATATACGTGCATGCTGACTCTTTTATGTGTGAAATGAGATAATATGTGGTCGTTAGGTGGCGAAGGGCTTGTGTGCTACGTAGCTCGATTGCTTCGCATCCTTTGAAGAGAGCTATGTGGTTGCTGTTGGTTGGGTTATCGTTTGTTGCTTGTTTCTTGTTGCTTGTTGTTTGCTTGATGGTTGATGGTTGTGTTGGTGGTGGTGGGTAGTGAGGTGGTGTGGGTGTTGGTGTTGGTGTTGGTGCTGGTGTTTGTTTGGTGTTGGTGCTGGTGTTGGTGCCGGTGTTGTGGTTGGTTTGTTGTCTCTGGCGGACCCCAGGCTTTCAATGTAGTTGTTTTCGTGGTTCGTATTTAAGCCCTACTTGATTGGGGCCGTCTTCTCTGCTGCCAGATGTCCTGGTGTTTAAGCCATGGAAGTTTAAGTTTCTGCTGTCTTGTATATGAAGATGGAGGCATCCTTTTGGGAGGCAAACCTATCTATATTCTGTCTGCAGGAGCCTTGAGATTCGAGAGGGGAAACCTGACGAAACCGTACCGCTGGGCGCTTGTGCTTCCCATAGCCAGTGGATAATACCAAATACATATTTCCGATCAGAGGGTTCGGTTTGATGATTTTAGCAAGAGACGATTTGTCCGCTATATCATGCAACGCGGGTTTTGCAAAGACAAACATAAATATATACCTGGTATATATATGCTTGGAGGTACGTGAAGTAGCTCAAGTGTATTATATCCTGTTCAGGAGTGACAAAAGCACAGTAGTAGTACAAGGAGATCAATGAGGTTCCGTTGAGTGAACCAAAGTCGTTGATGGGCAGCTTTGTTTCGATCGCTATACCGTAATGAAGCCCCAAAGCGGTTCAGTTAATCCTGTTGTTGTGGGTGGCTCGAGAGTGTGAGCACGGTATGCAGTCGTGTTTTTCGATACTTGCAGCAGGGGCGTCTATCTCACCCTGCCGAGTTGTGAAAAGTAGCAGAACGTGGGTATCATCTCCCATGGGTGGGGTATATGTATGCGCGGATCGGGCGTGTGGGGGGATGGGAGGGTGTTGCCTCCATCAAATACGACTGTCGGTCGAGCGCAACGCTAACTAATGTTTTAGAAAAATACGAAGGAGGCGTTCACATGGGGGTTTCCATCGAACATAAGGCGGTCGGTAGCTGCCTATGGATGAACGTAATGTCGAATAAGGCGTGAACAAGCATAGGGGATGTGGGGGAGACGTGTGCTTGATCCCACAATAAGGCGGTCAGTCGCTGCCAGCGAATGAGGGCAACGTCAAAAAAATCTCTACCAGCTCTCTAGCCGCTTCAGTTGTGACTCTCCGCCGTACATGTCGCGAGAAAAGTTGCTTGTCGATAACCACGGCGTTTTGTCATCCAACACGATTTCTTCAAGCTACCGAGTGCATATTCATGAAACTCTAGAGTGAGAGATACATTTCTATAGTCGCTCACGAAACGCAAACATGCATCGGGCTTGATGGACAGATGGGTGTGGATTGGGATCATCAAACACAAGGGTGTTGATCGTTGCCAATGAGTGACGTGGGTGGCAACACCAACCATAACGATACAATGAAAATTTGGTGCGACGTTGTGACGGATCCCTCGCACATAACGCGAGAGTTAATTGAAACCTAAAAAACAAACAATGGTAGTTTTATATATATATATATATCAATTTTGATTGTGTCGACTCCATCGTGGGGTCGTGTTGAGGATAGACAGATTTCCTCACAGAAACAGTACGAGGGTAGGCATTAGCCTACCAAGTCGCTGATCGGTAACATAATCGTCCATACACACCGAGCAGACCACAGCAGCCAAAGGTAATTTTCGACGGTACAGCCAGCAGTTTCCAATTATTGATCATGGGAAGTTCAATTTATCGTTCGGCCTATGTCCACCGCCCAGATCCGGTTCGGTCGAATTCAATCCACATACAACAGTTGCTGTTGGTTCACCCACCGTATCGATAGGGCATTCGGGTACCCGACCTGATCCAATGGCATCTAATTCAACCCAAAGCAGCAGTGAGTGGTTGTTGATGCTAAGCTCGCCGTGTGCTTCGTGTGCTTCGGCCTATGTCCACCGAGCCGATTCGGTTCAACCCAATCGAATCGAATCCACTGCAAGCAGCGGCTGCCAAGTTAGATTTACTCATCGCACCGTTCCGGCCACATAGCAGCCGACTCAGCCCAATCGGATGTAACCCATCCACGGCGGCGGTGCTTGCCGATAATTCGGTTAGCTCGCCGTCTATTTCGGTCTGCATCCTCAATTCGATCTACGTACGTCGTAGTCTAATCTGCAGAAGGAAAAGGTTGCTGATTTACCCACAGTATCGTTCGGCGTCTACATGGCAACTGACCCTACCAGGGCCACCTCATAGCACGACGTGACTACTGTCGTAGACGCTCCTCCTGATAAGCCGTATATGTGTGCAGATACGCGGAAGATTAGGGAAACATCCGTTCCACAAACTACTAAACTACACAGAGTGCACCCGGTAGCACTACTCGCGGTCGAAGCGTCACAACGCAGCTTGCAAGTAAGTGTGAGTCCAAGGGGAATATATTTATCACACAACTAAAGTGTCTTTATATTTTTCCTTTTTTTTCAAACTACTGTACATAGAACACACAACAAATGTTAGATGTGGCTCCTTGAAGCTCATTCCCACGCATGTAGCCTGCGAGGATACGAAGCCTACTGAAAAAAAAACATTAAAAACGGGGGGGGGGGCGAGTTAATCTACCAGCCAGGGGTTCGAATCCATGTCAAACACAGGAGGTACAGCCACACCTCAAAAGAGGCGAGGGGATCGGTGGGGGGATCGTCGAAAAAACAACTTCCAGGCAAAAACTATATTGTTTCGGGTTCCTGATCCTAAGCTTTTCTACTGTAGATTTCACAGAGCAATAACACAACGCCTGTGCATTGTGTGCGCCAATAAGCGCTGCCATACAACCGGAGTAAATCTGCACAACAGACTTCGGCGCCTCGATAGGGTCCATCCATCTACTGCCCGCATCTCATCAATGCTTATGGGGCGTCGCCGGCACAGGAGCGTCATGTTCTTGAAGTTGTCGGCTGTGCCCGCGGGCCGGGAAGCCATCGCGCGGCGTCCGCCGAAGACAAAAAGTTGGAAAAACAAAACATAACTCAGCCCGGGGGCCACTACCATTTCCTTCCGGCTGAGGTATGATGAATATTTGCACTCGAAACATTCGCCGCAGGAGTGAAACAGGGTTGTTTTTTTAGCGTGATGTTAAGCCCAATTGCGGTGCTATGTACCTACAGACGGAGGCCTTTTTTTAGTAAGTGTTTCGCTCTTCCGTACCGTAGCAGCGCGCTGGTTTGTTTCCGGTGTCACTCGAATACTGAAGAACCTGGTATTGGTTATAACCGGACTCTCTCGTAGTCACTACCCTTTCCGTGGCGGTGCCCGTTGTAAGGATCTCATGCATTGTATGAGCAACGAACGAGGCGAGATGCGTACGGAAGGTGCTTTCACTAACGAACAATATAGCGCCTTTCGTGAGGGGATATCCTAACAACCGCACCACCCCAGACTCATCCCACGGTAGGGGTGCAGCAGAATTTTCTGAGCTCTTCACATGAGGAGCTCAATATCTCACCCGAAACATGACTTCGGAAACATTCTTTCGTGCAACCCGACCAATACTTCCAATGCGTAGTCCAAAAAACCAACATAACGGTAGAATAATAGCTCCCCACTACGGTACGTGCCTTTCAATCTTATCGCGAAAAGGGCTCATCAGCACTTTCTTTCCTTCGTCGACTCACGTCAAATCGTCTCTACCCACGCCTGCGCATTGTGTGCGCCAATAAGCACTGCCATACAACCGGAGTAAATCTGCACAACAGACTTCGGTGCCTCGATAGGGTCCATCCATCTACTGCCTGCATCTCATCAATGCCTATGGGGCGTCGCCGGCACAGGAGCGTCATGTTCTTGAAGTTGTCGGCTGTGCCCGCGGGCCGGGAAGCCACCGCGCGGCGTCCGCCGAAGACAAAAAGTTGGAAAAACAAAACATAACTCAGCCCGGGGGGCACTACCATTTCCTTCCGGCTGAGGTATGATGAATATTTGCACTCGAAACATTCGCCGCAGGAGTGAAACAGGGTTGTTTTTTTAGCGTGATGTTAAGCCCAATTGCGGTGCTATGTACCTACAGACGGAGGCCTTTTTTTAGTAAGTGTTTCGCTCTTCCGTACCGTAGCAGCGTGCTGGTTTGTTTCCGGTGTCACTCGAATACTGAAGAACCTGGTATTGGTTACAACCGGACTCTCTCGTAGTCACTACCATTTCCGTGGCGGTGCCCGTTGTAAGGATCTCATGCATTGTATGAGCAACGAACGAGGCGAGACGCGTACGGAAGGTCCTTTCACTAACGAACAATATAACGCCTTGTGTGAGGGGATATCCTAACAACCCCACCACCCTCCACACCACTACGTACACGTCGCCAAGTCTTCTTCGCTGCTCGTTAACGTTTTCCATCGTTTCAGCATGTTTTTTTCAAAATCTAATAATTTGCCTGTGTCTTTCATCTTCGTCGTAATATTTAAACCCGGAATCTCATACGTACGTAGCAGGGATTTCCTCCCCCTTCCCGCTATACGGCCCTCACGCTTGTGGTTTCTACCGCGCGCGTTGGGGCTAGCATGTCCCTTCGCTCTTCGACTCGCTCCCTACTTTGACCCCCCCCCCCCTTTTCTCCCCCCGGGGCTGAAAAACTCATAATCTATTCCATCATCGGCGCTTCTCCAACGGCTTCGTTTCTCGTTCCTTGAGAGGGATGTCACTCTCGACATATTGAGACCTGGAGGGGATTGCTGTACTGTATAGCATCGACCACGTTGTTGCTAGGCTGAGCAATATGCCACCTTATAGGGGCGGTGGCTTATTGGCTGAGCTCCTCACGTAAGGAACTCGATATCTCACCCGAAACACGACTTCGAAGGCGTTTTGTTCGCGCAACCTCATTAATTTCTATACGATAACCGTCCTCAACAATATCGTGCCCCTCTTGTTTGTGTCAACGTCAATTAATTCACACAAAATAGTTCAAGTCATTACTTAATTAGTTTCATCCTCCCTCTTTCGCGAGATAAGTCAACGGTAACCCACCTTATATACTTAAGTAGATATGCTAGAAAAACAGATACTAACAACCGGTAGTTTGCCACGGAGGAGCTCATCAGGCAAAGTGGTTTCGAAACGAAGAAGCGACAAACACTCCCACTCCTTCGCCGTGGGTCGGGAACGACCACGTATATATATATATATCGTAAATATAACATGATTTTCGTGTTTCTCAATCGATGAACGGAGATATTTCTTGACACCTGGTAAGCTGATCTGCTTGCTGCGATGCATCAAACAAACAAAAAAAACTGATCTGCCCAAGATGTGTTAATATATACCACGAAGTAGCTTATTATCTTCCCGCGATGTGTAAAAAAAAGCTTATCTGCCCCCGATGTGTCACTACAGATGATCTGCCCGCGATGTGTCAATGTAACTGATCTCCTGCCCGCGATCTGTCAATAAATGCTGATCTGCCCGCTATGTGTCAACAAATCTAGTGTCTGCCGGCCGGCGATGAGTTAACGCTAATCTGCCCGCGATGTGCCAAAGCTAATCTGCCCGCGATGTGTCAACAAAAAAAACGGATCTGCCCGCGATGTTGTCAATAAATATAGCGGATCTGCCCGCGACGTCAATCAAGCTTACCTGCCCGCGATGTCTCAGCAAAGCTGGTCTGCCCGCGATGTGTTAATTAATCTGTTATTACAGTAATTACCGTCAGGAATTTGAATGGTCGGAAGACCATTTGGGTTACTCGGTCGTCCGAGACGGTACAGCAGGTCCCAGTCGAGGGGGCCAAGGGAGGGACTATAATCGGCTGTTACACGGAGTAATAGCAGTGTAACACTTACCTGTTGTCATATGTTCCCATGCACGGCGGTAACACAACAGGACAACACCATCCAGGGCGAGTACTCCCGTTTCTACGACGTGGAAGACGATCTGTTCGCCGACAACACATGGTTCACCTTCCACGCCGAAGTAGAGGAGGGGAACGAGGCCGAGCTCGACTTCGTCGCGGATGAAACCGAACTCACCGACGATACCAAGTAAGTCGACACGTGCAGGTTGTACGTACTGTGTGTGTGAGGTAGTGAGCGAGGGGGCTCGGGGCGGATGCTGAAAGAGAGACGGGGGGAATAGAATATCATCACCGGGAGAGGGGAAGATAACATAGTATCCCCGATAAAAAACGCCTCCATATTTTTGTATGGTAAGTACTTTACAATAGAGCACTACACCGCTACTCTGCTACTACTGCTGTTTAACCGCGTGGGCGAACAGCACTACGAGTCGTTATGTTTCATGCCGGGCGTGTTTTGTCCCGTCGTTGTGTGCATTTGGTAGTGCGGACACTACAGTCGTAATTCTCTGATCCAGCGGCCCACGGTTTGCTTCGTGTTGCCCCATGTGACGCAAATGACCCCACCGTACACACGGACGGAAAACTGCGTATTACTTCCACGCTTCTACTGTAGCATGCCGGCATGATCAGGCCTTGGTCACACCCACCTCGACCACTCTCGTTTCTTTCTGAAACCACACGGAGAAACGACGACGGCAGCATTGACCAAATTGAGGGACAAGCCCAGCTTAACCCAACCCAACCCAACCCAACCCAATCCAAAGCGTTATAGTGGCCGACCAGCAGCGCAGATCGAATTCACTGATGCATGAATAGTGAGCGAGGGGAGAGGGGGGGTCAGCGGGGGCATCAGAACTACACCCGAATTGGATTACTTGTGTGGAATTTGAAAGAAAATCATGACGAGCATCACCCGCTCGAAGCCGCTCGGACTGCTGAGTTTTTCGTCAAGCGCACGGCACGCTCTCAGATCCCTATTGCGCCTACTGCTGCAAGACACACTTCATAAGTTGCTAATACGACCCTCCCCCCCCCCCCCCCCCCCCCCCCCCCCCGCATAGGCACGGCATCTTGGTTAAGGACTCTTGCTTCGACCAAGCCTCATCGTCCGAGTTCCCCTTTTGTGAAACGCTCTAATGGAGGTCCGGTCGTCTGACGAAATGATGCACGGAGGAACCGAAACGACCTGTAGGTTCTAGATTATCAGATGAAGATGATTTAGATCGTCATCTATCTGTCCGGTGTGTGGGATGGATTACGAGGTATCCACATCTGAGCTCCCTGTTTGTGAAACGCTCAAATAGAGATCCTGTCGTCGGACGAATCACGCACGGGTGAACATAGGATCTAGATGATTTGGATGGTCTAGATCGTGATTATGAATCATGAAGATCCGATGGTGGAACGCTCTAGTGAAGGTGCCGTCATCCGACGAATCATGCACAGAGTGTAGGGAGCTCTAGGGTCTAGGAAGGTCTATATCGTCGAGGTGTGGAATTGTACGGAGCTGTAGCTCTAAGGTCTAAGATGGTCTAGATCGTGATATCTTATGTTTGTGATAGATTGTGCGCTCGTGGAGTGCATAGCGGTAGATAAACGTGCATGCTGACTCTTTTATGTGTGAAATGAGATAATATGTGGTCGTTAGGTGGCGAAGGGCTTGTGTGCTACGTAGCTCGATTGCTTCGCATCCTTTGAAGAGAGCTATGTGGTTGCTGTTGGTTGGGTTATCGTTTGTTGCTTGTTTCTTGTTGCTTGTTGTTTGCTTGATGGTTGATGGTTGTGTTGGTGGTGGTGGGTAGTGAGGTGGTGTGGGTGGTGGTGTTGGTGTTGGTGCTGGTGTTTGTTTGGTGTTGGTGTTGGTGTTGGTGCCGGTGTTGTGGTTGGTTTGTTGTCTCTGGCGGACCCCAGGCTTTCAATGTAATTGTTTTGGTGGTTCGTATTTAAGCCCTACTTGATTGGGGCCGTCTTCTCTGCTGCCAGATGTCCTGGTGTTTAAGCCATGGAAGTTTAAGTTTCTGCTGTCTTGTATATGAAGATGGAAGTATCCTTTTGGGAGGCAAACCTATCTATATTCTGTCTGCAGGAGCCTTGATATTCGAGAGGGGAAACCTGACGAAACCGTACCGCTGGGCGCTTGTGCTTCCCATAGCCAGTGGATAATACCAAATACATATTTCCGATCAGAGGGTTCGGTTTGATGATTTTAGCAAGAGACGATTTGTCCGCTATATCATGCAACGCGGGTTTTGCAAAGACAAACATAAATATATACCTGGTATATATATGCTTGGAGGTACGTGAAGTAGCTCAAGTGTATTATATCCTGTTCAGGAGTGACAAAAGCACAGTAGTAGTACAAGGAGATCAATGAGGTTCCGTTGAGTGAACCAAAGTCGTTGATGGGCAGCTTTGTTTCGATCGCTATACCGTAATGAAGCCCCAAAGCGGTTCAGTTAATCCTGTTGTTGTGGGTGGCTCGAGAGTGTGAGCACGGTATGCAGTCGTGTTTTTCGATACTTGCAGCAGGGGCGTCTATCTCACCCTGCCGAGTTGTGAAAAGTAGCAGAACGTGGGTATCATCTCCCATGGGTGGGGTATATGTATGCGCGGATCGGGCGTGTGGGGGGATGGGAGGGTGTTGCCTCCATCAAATACGACTGTCGGTCGAGCGCAACGCTAACTAATGTTTTAGAAAAATACGAAGGAGGCGTTCACATGCATCGGGCACGGGGGTTTCCATCGAAGATAAGACGGTCGGTAGTTGCCTATGGATGAGCGTAATGTCGAATAAGGCGTGAACAAGCATAGGGGATGTGGGGGAGACGTGTGCTTGATCCCACAATAAGGCGGTCAGTCGCTGCCAGCGAATGAGGGAAACGTCAAAAAAATCTCTACCAGCTCTCTAACCGCTTCAGTTGTGACTCTCCGCCGTGCATGTCGCGAGAAAAGTTGCTTGTCGATAACCACGGCGTTTTGTCATCAAACACGATTTCTTCAAGCTACCGAGTGCATATTCATGAAACTCTAGAGTGAGAGATACATTTCTATAGTCGCTCACGAAACGCAAACATGCATCGGGCTTGATGGACAGATGGGTGTGGATTGGGATCATCAAACACAAGGGTGTTGATCGTTGCCAATGAGTGACGTGGGTGGCAACACCAACCATAACGATACAATGAAAATTTGGTGCGACGTTGTGACGGATCCCTCGCACATAACGCGAGAGTTAATTGAAACCTAAAAAACAAACAATGGTAGTTTTATATATATATATATATCAATTTTGATTGTGTCGACTCCATCGTGGGGTCGTGTTGAGGATAGACAGATTTCCTCACAGAAATACTACGAGGGTAGGTATTAGCCTACCAAGTCGCTGATCGGTAACATAATCGTCCATACACACCGAGCAGACCACAGCAGCCAAAGGTAATTTTCGACGGTACAGCCGGCAGTTTCCAATTATTGATCATGGTAAGTTCAATTTATCGTTCGGCCTATGTCCACCGCCCAGATCCGGTTCGGTCGAACTCAATCCACATACAACAGTTGCTGTTGGTTCACCCACCGTATCGATAGGGCATTCGGGTACCCGACCTGATCCAATGGCATCTAATTCAACCCAAAGCAGCAGTGAGTGGTTGTTGATGCTAAGCTCGCCGTGTGCTTCGTGTGCTTCGGCCTATGTCCACCGAGCCGATTCGGTCCAACCCAATCGAATCGAATCCACTGCAAGCAGCGGCTGCCAATTTAGATTTACTCATCGCACCGTTCCGGCCACATAGCAGCCGACTCAGCCCAATCGGATGTAACCTATCCACGGCGGTGGTGCTTGCCGATACTTCGGTTAGCTCGCCGTCTATTTCGGTCTGCATCCTCAATTCGATCTACGTACGTCGTAGTCTAATCTGTAGAAGGAAAAGGTTGCTGATTTACCCACAGTATCGTTCGGCGTCTATATGGCAACTGACCCTACCAGGGCCACCTCATAGCACGACGTGGCTACTGTCGTAGACGCTCCTCCTGATAAGCCGTATATGTGTGCAGATGCGCGGAAGATTAGGGAAACATCCGTTCCACAAACTACTAAACTACACAGAGTGCACCCGGTAGCACTACTCGCGGTCGAAGCGTCACAACGCAGCTTGCAAGTAAGTGTGAGTCCAAGGGGAATATATTTATCACACAACTAAAGTGTCTTTATATTTTTCTTTTTTTCAAACTACTGTACATAGAACACACAACAAATGTTAGATGTGGCTCCTTGAAGCTCATTCCCACGCATGTAGCCTGCGAGGATACGAAGCCTACTGAAAAAAAAACATTAAAAACGGGGGGGGGGGCGAGTTAATCTACCAGCCAGGGGTTCGAATCCATGTCAAACACAGGAGGTACAGCCACACCTCAAAAGAGGAGAGGGGATCGGTGGGGGGATCGTCGAAAAAACAACTTCCAGGCAAAAACTATTATTGTTTCGGGTTCCTGATCCTAAGCTTTTCTACTGTAGATTTCACAGAGCAATAACACAACACTAGCCCACCCTGATGAGCCATATATACATGCACATGCACAGAACATCTGGGACGTACCCACCCACGGACCATAACAGAAGTAAAAGGTGTGGCCCCTCCAACCCCCCTTTCACCTTCACACTTGTATAGGCTACTATTATGTTATTAAGGTGTTGGCTACGAAGCCGCTTCGGAAGGAAACCCCCAAAAAGGGGACACGGACAAAGAAAACCTGCAATCAGGTATCCTCTCGAGAACTGCCTGGTTTGACCACTAAACCGTAGATCCATTCGCTGCTTATTGGCGCGGAACCAAAACCATGTGCCCGAGAGAGATACGTACTCACCCCGCTGAGGAAAAACACAGACGGCACAACCAAAACATATATATGGGTAAAAACAACAACGGGCGAAAATAGGGAAGTTAATATGGACCCCTCCGCCCTCGAAACCACGACCACATAAGCGTGCTATGATACGATGATAGAGGTATAGGTATACCTTTTTTTTGGCTGAAATGGTTTCTGGATGACGGGGGCTCCTTAACCCAAATTCGTCGTATATATTTTTTATTTTGGTGCAATATTGTTTCAGTTTATAGTTACAGTAGTACATGCATGGTATTGATTGTTCATCGGGTATAATGCTAGCACATCTCGTTTCCTCCAAAATCAGTGTGCAGGCTACTGCAGGTATAGAGCTCCTCAAGTGATCACTCTCATAAAAAAACATGATGGTGCACCTGCATGCAGGCTACCGTAGCATGCGTCCAAACCAAAACCTTCAAAGTTGGGCTCAATTTTCGTGACAACTTATCCTATTGCGCCCTATATTTTGGGCCGGAGTTTTAGCATATATATACCATCCCCGCCCCCGATGAATCTCGCCTACCCCTCCTGCCAAAACAAGCCACGAGATTCTTGTTTCGTACACGCTCAGACAGTTTTCCAGCTACTTACGCCCACAGGGGGGGGGGTGGGTGTACTTCATTTTCATACATGGCCGTAGTTGTATGACCATAGACCCTCGCATCCCTACAATACCGGGACGGAGCATGTCGGGTTTTCGTGGGAGGGGATACCTTGTGAGTCGTGTTTCGCAATCCTGGTCACGCTTACGCTTAAGGGCTAGCTGTGGTGATCGGTATGCACGCAGAAATCAGCTGCAATCTCATGCTACGATAGAGGTGTGTTTGTATAACCGCTGTCGAACGTGCTCTGTGTAGCCACGTGCCTATACCGTGAGTCGTCAAGGAGGAGTAGTTGATAATGTACTCGTATCACCAAATATACACACGCAAGTAGAGCCAGTACCTGTCGTCAAAGGCCCATCATAAAACCACACACAGGAGGAAGCCGCACCAACGTTGTCACCGGCTGCCCACTCACATATATACGAGCAGTATCATTCTATCAAAGCCCGGGTCGCATCATCATTATCGCACGACTGTCTCCCAGGAGGGAGCAGCTTCACGCGAGGCATCCATCATAATGCCTCGCCACATCATATAAACCCCAATCTCCGTAGACCAATATATGAAACCGCCACATATCGGGAAACGTATCGAGCAACCGCATACCCAAACAGCCCCCCTATTCGGTGCGCGATACGAAGGTCCCGAATAACTTATACCAATTGCCAGGTAAACGGCAAGTCCCAAATTCCATAATAAATAACTGCCAAAGTAAAACGGCAACCCCAAATTCCATCCTTCATCATTGCCAAGGTAAAACGGCAACCCAAATTCCATCCTCAAGAATTGCCAACGTAAAACGGCAATGCCACGTAAAACGGCAATCCTATCTACTTCCTGCTTGGCATTCTGTCTACAGTAGTAGTACTCCCCGGTGTTTATATCTGTATGGTGTGCATGTTTTGTACTTTTCTATTGTTCTATTACAGGCGCTACTGTACACTGGTGTCACCATCATGGAAGCACACCCACCCCACGTTTGGGGGGACACAAAACTACTCCGAGTTACGACGTAGGGTCGAACTGGTTTTGCAGCGTTACAAAGGGTTAGTAACCACCCCCCCCCGCCCCTCTGGCCTGGTTGGTGAAAACCCAACGTGCTCTGCCCCGGCATTGTAGGGGTGCGAGGGCCTATGGTCATACCACTACGGCCGTGTACGACATGAGTACCCCCCCCCTTCCCCTGGTCATAGGACTACGGCCATGCATGAAAATGAACTACTTCCCCCCCCCCCCCCCCCTCCCGTCTGTGACGTGCGGGGCTGGAGGCCCCAAAAGAGAGTACTATCTGTATAGAAGGAGGGTGTTTGTCTCGACGCAAACGAGACTGGCGGCTGAAGTGTCCTTCATTTATATCTGGGCAAAGAGGTACCACAGGCCTCAGGTCGTACACATATGTGATAGAGGCTTTTTTTTTCGAGCGGACGAGGGCGTCCGGGGACCTGATACCTGATATAGGTATCATAGAGCTACTTGCTGTAGCTACGAGTCGGCCGGTACGACTTAAGTCACTAACTAGGTACTAGTCGGACGAATAGTTTTCAATAGTCGTGTACCGGGGGTGCCGACTATCCGACTTATTGGGTTTTCCATACTTGTATGAAGAGGGTTGTTCAATGCAGGATACTTGCATTTTTTCTTCTTTGGGCGGGACCCCCCTTGGTCGGGGAGGGGGCTGATTTGGCTCGCTACACTCTCGCCTGACTCAATTCGCCAAGCCGGCTGGCCATCAGCTGGCTTCGCCAGCCGACTTTTTCCGACTAAAGTCAGCCAGGTGGCTAACGGCATCCGCCGATTAATTATTAGTCGTGAAATCCATTCGCGCGCCTACCGAGAGAGGATAACACAGCAGCCCCGAGGGTGGAGATGTTTCGATCGGGACTCTCTATCTGCGGCGGGTGGTAAGCATGCATGTATAATATGTGCCAACCACTAACACAGCCAGACATACGCGTTCACTTGTCAAGATGTCCGTGGAAGACACATGCACCCCTTCCCAGGTTCTGCTTGTAGTAAGCAGGCCAGGGGTGTTGTATTATCCGATGCGTGGGCGGATGATATGTGGGAAAGAGAAGGGGGGGCTCGCATCTTGACGTGTTCCCTGTTCCCTATCTATAGTACGCATAAAGCCCTTCCAAGTTGTACGTATGTTATCCTTTTCCCATGCTGCATGATTAAATCCTGGACCTCTACAGGCCCTCCAGGGCAATACCATAACGCCAGCCCACCCTGATGAACCGTACAAGTATATATATAAACAGACTCAGTGCCGCTAACAGTTAAGCCTCGTAGGGAAACTATCGCGAGCAGTTCATCGTGGACGAAGATGGCACGCTGCTAAGGGACAAGGTCCGCATTCTTGAACGGTGGGCGGGGTTTTGCGGTACCCTCCTGACCACGAAATCGCCTAAGCTTGACCTAACCATCAGCGCTAAATTTCCACAACGAACGGCCGTCGGCGCCATCGCTTGGAGATTAACCGACCATGGATTACATGACCGCCGTAACCCGGGGTATGCCAAACTGGAAAGCGGTGGGAACAGACTACCTTGCGGCCGGCTTACTGAAACTCGAACACCCTGAATTCATCCGGTATTTTCACAAATTACTTGTCAATATGTGGAGAACGGGTGACGCCCCCCAGCAATGAATGGGGCTGCCTGTGTGGCCATTAAGGTCCTCCAAAAAAAGAAGGATTGCTTTGATTGCAATAACTACCGAGGGATTTCGTTTGTTACCCATTCAGGAAAAATATTGCTGACGATGGTCGCGTCACGCCTCAGCAACTACTGCGAGGCCGAAGGGATACTCCCCGAGGAACAGTGCGGCTTTCGCCCAGCACAATAAACAGCTGACATACTGTTCGTTGTGCGTCGACTGCAAGATCTCGGAGGAGCCAGAAAAAATCCCCTGTGCATGTGCTTCATTGACCTGCAGAAAGTTTATGACTCCGTTGACCGAGAGCTGTTGTGGGTGTGGTGCTCGTACGCTTCGGCGTACTAGGGAAGATGTTGACCGCTATCCGCCAATTTCACGAAGGCATGCGAGCTCGCGTGCATACGGATGACCGTGAGCACTCGGAATGTTTTGATGCCACTCAGAGGCTGCGGCAAGGAAGGGTGTGTGCTGTCACCGCTTTTTTGTTCAATATCTTCTCCACTGCTGTGATACACGCCGTGCTGATCCGCTTCAGTGAGGACCCAGATACATTGAAGGACTTGGTTCACCTCGAGGAAGGAGGACCTCGGGTAGGACGGGGGGAAAGTTGACCCACTAGCATGTGTACAGAGGGCAGTATGGAGTATGCTGTACTCCGACGATGCAGGCATTGTGTCAAAATCGGCGGAAGGGCTTGCGAAGATGATGAGCGTCATTGTGACCGTTTTCGAAGCAACAGGCCTCACCGCATCCGAAAAGAAAACGGAGACTAAGCTGCTGCGGACACCGAACCAGGCACTCCGGACCTCACCGCTCGTCATCGAAGCGGCGGACCAGAGGTATAGACGGTGCAATGTTTGTACCTGCGTGGTCTTGTCGTCGCAAGTGCTGACATTATGCCAGAGATCGAACGACGGACCCGACTCCCAAGGGCATGCTAGAATCGGCTCAAACGGGAGCTATACGATATACGGAGGATACCCCGTTCACTTTAAAGGTGCGCATGCTAAATGCCGAGGTGATGAAGGCACTATTGTACGGGTGTGTGACGTGGACTCTTGGCCAGAAGCACTTCGCTGAGCTCCGGACGGCACACCACAACCTCCTCCTACGTACGGATCATTGGCTTCCAGCAACGAAAACGTACCGACCATCTCATGTCGTACGCCAAGGCTCTCAAGAAGGCACAAGGCGAGAGCGTTGAGACGACCATTCGCAAACGACACGTCCTCTTTGTGGGGGCCGTACAGCGGACGACCAGTGAGCGGCTGACCCGTCGGGTGATGTTTCTTGAGACGATGGCTGGCGGGGAGAACCCGGGCCCAGGTCGGCCAGAAAAGAACTACAGTAAGCCCAATGTCTAGCAGACGACCTCAGGGTTTTTCAAGTCACCGAAGGGTCCACGGAAAGCTCCCCTTTTCTGTTCGGAACAGAGACGGTGTTATGGCCGAGGGCGGCTGAGAAGAGTGGAAAGTGATATCGAGGTGTAGTCGAAACGGCGGACCGTTTCATGGCGAGGTGGCACAGGGGCGAGGCGAAGAGGAGCTGGCTACGGCACGGAGCTGAGGACGCCAAGAGAGGCGACAATGACAGGGGGGGGGGTACTGATACATACAGCAGTCGACGAAAAAAATGAGTGCAGAAACGAAATAATGCAATGGTATTATTTAGATCGTGTGGCAAGGTACCGATTCGACTAGTCCCTGACTTATTTGTGTTTGTTTGTTCCTTTCTTGTTGAGTTGTTTACTGGGGAGGGCGCGACAGCGGTAGTACCGACACTTGACACCGCTTTTAACGAGAGTAGAAAGGAGACGGCAGAAGGCGTGGCATGGTCCCTGGATCGGTTTCGTAACAGAGACGGAAACCCATGTTATCGCAATGAGTACGATTTTCTCTCTTCCCTTTCTCTTCTCTCTTTTTTCCTGCTTTACCCTAGTTTCTCTCTTGGTTTCCTTTTCCCCCCACCGTCCGTATGCCGGTATCTTCCTCCTCTCTTTCGTGTTGCTCCGCCCGTGCCGCAGTTATCTGTTCCTCTTGGGCACGTATGGTAGGTATTATGCTCTTCTTCTACGTCGTACTCGTACGAAGTAGCAGGGTTTGATTTGTATTATGTTCCATGTCAGAATTCGTTTTATTTAGTTTTTGTTCTTATTTTTCTGGTCGGCTTGTTGTATCGTTGTGTTTTCGTACCCGGTACGTTAGCATTTCACTTGCTTCACTCATTTGGCGGTTTTTGTGTTTCTCTGTTTCACAGCAGTCTGTGACCACCTCTCTACTCGTAGGACTACGTAGGAATCGGGACAGACACTGACTGGGTGTAATTGATGTAATTGGGTAGAAAGCACCGGGGTAAAAAACTGTGAAGACATCACACACGTTATACGGACGAGTGTGGTGGTGTACTGCTGCATCGAGGAATCTAGATTACGATCTATACCGAAAAAGAAACAGCACACAATTCATTATCCTGATGTATGATGTGCCTGTGTGAACTCGCACAATAACAAACCGACACAACTGCAACACTGCAACAACAGCAGCAGAAACACTCTCACTCCTCATTCCTCGCTGATCGCAGTCTCTCAACTCCCAAACGCAAACGGGTACTATTCATACACAACCAAGAGAAAGATCTCGGTCAAATGCCAATCGTTCGTCACGTCACGTGCGTTGTGCTGTCATGATAGCATGACGTATGATTGGCCAAACAATGCGGAGGAAAAATAACTTCCCCGATCCCCGACTAAAGACGCTAAAACGCAAAGTCGAAAACTGGAAAAAATATGCGATGAGAAGACCGCGGTTTGACTCCTTGACTGACTGTCCGTACATACTAAAACTAGTATGTTAAAGACAAAAAAGTCGTTGACGCGTCCAAACACACCGGTCTCCCGCCATATTTTGAATACGGTATATTTTCTCCCTGGTTGACCAGAGTATGACAGCCAACTGAGGTCCTTTAGACGAGTCACGGTGTGGACAAATAATGGTGCAGTGATCCAGATTTCCAGCCCATCCCGTCCCCCAGTACTCGCACGGCTTCCGGCACTGCTGCCGGTCGCACACAGCCTTGGGAACCTTCTGCCCGGAACCGTGATCAGTTCGTTTTCGCGCCAGCTGGATTGTCAGAGGGCACCCAAAATTGGTGATCACGCTTTCACCGTCATCAACATCAGTCAAGACTGAACAGTAGCAGCACACCGCCCACTCGACCTGGCCGTGGGTGCACTTATCTGTCTCCGGCACGGACACCGTGTCTCTGACCCTCCGCTTGTAGGTCCTTCGGCGCCACAAGATGGCTGGCCCTGATGGCAACTCCTACACGAGCTACCAGAACGAGTCGACGGAGACGAAGGCTCTGCTGAGCCCCTCTCCGCCAAGCTCGCCAAACCGGAATCGAGGCCGAGCAGACAGCACTGTCGAGGCAGCCGCGGAGGATGTCCGCAAACACTACAAGTATGCGTTGGGCACGGGATACATGTTCGCGATGGGGGTATGCGGGATCGTGCTGGTGGCTCTTGGCTCGACCCTGGACGACTTGTCCGAAAACTGCGGCACCACGTCGACGGAGGTGGGTCCATGTGTTCAGCTCAGGCTTTGTCTCTCTTATATCTCTCGGAACCAGCGGCAGCGGATAAATGTACAACATCTGAAAGCTCGTTTTGTAGCCTCTTTGTCTCTTGCTCGTATTTTTTGTATTTTGTACGTACGATATGAAAGTTGGCGGTATGTTCTGTAAAATCCTTTTCGTATATACCAGGCACCAGGCACCGAACCGCAAGGGGCTATCTACACCTCCCCTCTTGCAAGCGCACGGAGCAGTACCAGCCAGCCCCTCGCCGCCCACCATCCCCTGTCTTATCTTGTTGTGCGTTAGAGCGCGCCGCGGCGCGGTCAGCAGCAAAGACGTTTGAGTGACCGAAGCCACCACACAGAACACCGCTTTACGACGTACTCGTACTTGTACCAGTATACCTGATACTCGGCTTGCATCATATTTTTTTATATGATGCAACACTATTAATAGCAGTGTACTATCAATCGTAGTACAGGAGGGATAACCGTGATTCAAGGCGGCTTTTATGTACGAGGCACGTACCGGACGACTTTCTCGCTTGGTGCCGACGCTATGATAGCTTTTGCTGAGTGCTGTGTAATACGGCTAGCTCTAGCTATCTACGGCACGCCCCCACGGGCAGAGAGGATGAAATCGCTCGTGCAATGGAGGGACGCTTAGAGGCGCCCTGGCGGCGGTGGGGCTCGCACGCTTTCGTTGCCAGTGGACAGACAGCAGTGAGCACTCGTCACCCACTACGCACGGGTACTATTAAACGAGTAGTATGTACACTTGGTAGGCGAGTATTGGGTTTCATGCTCTGATGACTCGCACAGCTGGAGAACCAGTCCAACTACACACTGCAGTGAGCAAGAGCAACCGGTGACCAACTTGTTTGGGATGCCCGTCCCCATCCCGAGTACCTGGTATGCAACAGAGAGTAGTAGCGGTGTACGCATATAGAGAGAAGCGCCGTGGTCAGGTGCTGCCACCACCATGCTGGTATATACGAGTACCAGGCATATGTACGGTACTACTGCTGTACCTGTTACTATTGGTCTACCAGGTACCTGGTCGTGGTACCATTTTGTCCCTAAATATAAACACATTTTGTACATTAATATTCAATAAAATCATTGCTTATATTTCGGTACAGAGTGGTATATATACAGCGGGGCTCGCACGGCAACGAAAACCTAAGTTTAATCCGTCAACAAAGTGTAAAAATACGAAAGAAAGACTTGCCAGCAGTGTGTGATACATACTCGTGCATACGTAATGCGCGTGCGTGACTATCTATATACCTTTGAGAGTATAGTACCTGGTGTTGTATCATATCATATGTACGACAGGCATCGTGAGAGGAGTGTGGGAATATTTGAGATTGAGTATTGTGGTGAAATCGTCACTAATAGTTTTCGTGTATCATGCCTGGGGTACATATTTTATACCGCTAAAATTAACTGGTATCACGCCATCTCTCTGGCGTCGTCAGCCCCCAGCTATGATGTTATGTTACACCTACTGCTGCTGCTGCTGCTGTACACCAACAAAGACTTTGCAAAGGAACAAACTCGTTCTGCCGTTCGTTCAGTGTTTCTGCCTCTTGGGTGCGGGAGGTCATGTTCCCGCGGGTTCTGGCCTCCTGACAGCAGTGGTCCAGTGCGTCGGTCTGCGGCCATCCGTTGTTTTCCATCTCTTTTCAACGTTTTGCGCGCTGTATATACGAACGAATGAACGTAGCCCAAGGCTGGCTGGCTTTCGTGTAACATGTACCTGTGGTCTGTGGTGTATATGTACTTGTCTGGCATCGTATCATATATAGGCGCAGCCTACGTATATTCGGTTGTCGGCTATTATATTGCGCTGATCGTGCTCGTAGCGTCCACATGACGGCAGCCTACATACCAGGTACAACGCGTACCTTCAGTAGACCACAGTTATATACCGGTATACTTCTACCGTACGAACATGAACGATATGTATACCGACAAAAGTTGCCCCCCTGGAGCCATGGGGTCAGTCATATTCCGCCGCATCTCGATTTCGTCACTCGTGCCTCGGACTCGGACACGCGTTATTTTAATGTAATATTAATAGTTGACGATCGTCCCTTGAGTCTCCCGAAACGGGGACGTTGATTTGATGTGTGTGTGTGTGTTCTTCACATTAAACCTTCCTTTCTACCCGTCGACGTCCAGCACATTAATGTGAAGAACACACACACACAGTGTCCGTGCCGATTCTTCATCCTAAAAAGGTACCAGTTCTGTGGTCGCAAAACTACGACACAGATACTACGCTCAGTGCAGTAAGCAGAGCAGACACTGCAATGCCATATACGACAGGCAAGACCTACCCTGCTAGCAATCCAGGTGCATGCGAGAGAAAAAGACAAGAAATGAAAAAAAGCGAAAAGGAAACATATTAAAAGTAAACATACTGAAGCAAATCAACAATCAAGCAACCAAACAAAAGCATGACAAAATAAAAGAAAGAAAGTGTCGTGCTTCTCCCAGAGGAGATGCGTTGTCAGTTAATCTATACTCGTACGTATATTTATTATTTATAAATTATCCGAAAAAATATTGAAATTGGATATATGTAAAAACTGAGTAATACAAAAGTACGAAAAAATAGAAAATGCATAAATATACAAATACACAAATACACAAAACAAATACGCAAGAACACAGGGAACCCGGAAATGCGTGCCAAAGCGTGCACGCCAGCAAAGCTGCTTTGCCACACATCGCCACACCCCACCGCCGACACCACCACACCGGGGCGTGAAAAGCTACTACCGGTACGGAACTTGCGGATGCGCAGCCTTCCCCAGCCGAAGAGGTGCAAGCTACAAGCACATCCGGTCCGCAGCCGGTGCCCCGGAGCCCGCAGCCAGTCAGTGTTGCGCAGTCCGCAGCTGGTCAGCAGTCGGCCGCCTGTGCAGCTTTGGCCCCCCACCCTGCCGTCGGTTCTATGCTGGGGCCTGCACTATCGGAAGCCGCCGCGACCTGCCCTCCTCCGGCCGCGACGGCGCTATTAGTCGACACAGTTCGTCGTGAAATAATCGACGTTGCGGAGGAAGCCTGGGGCAAGGTCTCCCCCGTGTGGTAGTTGTTGCTCTCTTCACTTTGCGTGGAAAGTAAACAATATATGAAATAAATATGTACGTACCTTGCACGAAAACCGTACGAACCCGCGGGTTTTGCGTTGTTTTCATACGATGCCTGTAGCGGTTTCGTTAGTGCAGTAGTGCCCCGAGAAAAGGGGCAAAAACCGTACGAAACCGCGGTTTTGTACGGTTTATTCATACGGTGCACCGTGGAGAAACAGCGGTTATGAACGGTTTTCCCTACGGGGATTGGAACCGCACCGTAGCAAAACCCGTTCCACGGGGAACCGCACCGAACCGCACCGTAGGATATATCACAGCACCGAACCGCACCGTAGGATTTACTAAATCTAAAAAACCGCACCGAACCGCACCGTAGGATTTCTGATTTTTGAAAACCGCACCGAACCGCACCGTAGGATGCATGAAAAAACCGAACCGCACCGTTGCATTTATGATTTCTGAAAACCGCACCGAACCGCACCGTAGGATTCCTGATTTGAGAAAACCGCACCGAACCGCACCGTAGGATTCCTGATTTCGGAAAACCGCACCGTAGGATTTACAATATCGGATAACCGCACCGAACCGCACCGTAAGATTTCCGCTTTCTGAAAACCGCACCGAACCGGACCGTAGGATTTTCGGAAAAAAAAACCGCACCGTGCACGGACGGTTAACCGTAAAGAACCCTGGAAAAAACGAAGGCAAAGAAAAGAAAATGAACGAAAAAGCGAAAATAAATGGATACCAGTATCAAACAAAAAAAACAAAGAAAGTATCGTGCGCCGCCCGGAAATATGGCAGACAGAATTAAAACAACAAAACAAAAACAAAAACAACGTACGATGACACTCGTAAAGAGAAGAAGATTGAGAACGAAAGGAAAGGGCAGGCAACCGAAGCAAAACAAAAGCCCCCCCCAGGCAGCAGAGGCAGTTTTTTTTACCGGTAATACAGACAGGTTCTCTACAATTGTCGGTCTGGTACCTTGCTCCGTATATATTTTAAAAAAAAACACAACAGCTGTGAGCACGAGGATTTCGTCGAAGCTCATCTTTGCTAGCTGAGTGTAATACTTCGATCGCGCGTACTTACGGATTTTATAGATGTCCTCATGTAGGATGTACATCCCGTATGAGGTATTTCTCTTGCATGCACCTGGATTGCTAGCAGGGTAGGTCTTGCCTGTCGTATATACATGGCATTGCGTTGTCTGCTCTGCTTACTGCACTGAGCGTAGTATCTCTGTGTCGTAGTTTTGTGACCACATAACTGGTACCTTTTTAGGATGAAGAATCGGCACGGACACTGGGTGTGCTGGATGTCGACGGGTAGAAAGGAAGGTTTAATGTGAAGAGAACACACACACACATACCCTGTCTGCCGTCTTCTTCCTGATTTTGTCAACCGCCGTTCACCTATCCCCTAGTCCATACTGAAGAACACACGCACGCACACACAACCGTTGCGCCCCCCCTCCCCATTCCCTTGGCCGCCACCCCATACTCGTACAACGGAGGTGTGTGTATGTTCTTCACATCAAACCGTCCTTTCTATATATCATACCCGTCGACATCCAGCACACCCAGTGTCTGTGCCGGTTCTTCGTCCTAGAGAGATATCGGTTATGTGGTCACTAAACTACGACACATATATATATATATACTACTGTACGCTGCAATGCAATACAACGGATGTGTGGCGCTTCCGTTCCTACTCAATCCCGTCTAATCATCTTGCCAAACACGAAAAAAGACAAAGAAAGAGAGGAGAAAATAACGAAAACAAAAATGAACACTGCTGTCTGTCTTGTGTAACTAAACAAATGAAGAAAACCTAAGAAAATGTATACGGCAGGAACGGAAAACAAAGGCAAACAGCGACCACAACAAAATAAATTAAACCAATCAACGATGTGTGCTGGTGCTGCATGCAAGACGATCACTCTTTTTAAGTCACCAGGTATTTCATCACGACTGTTTTTGTGCGAGTAAGTACCAACCATGTTTTCGAACCCCAACTACTAATATTACTCGTGTACCTTGCTTGGGTAGAGCTGACCAGGTATGTTTGTGTGCTTGTGTGTTCCATGTACATATCATACTTATATATATGTACATCCTACATGAGGACATATAAAATCCTCAAGTACACGCGATCGAAGTATTACACTCAGCTAGCAAATATGAGCTTCGACGAAATCCTCGAGCTCACAGCTGTTGTTTTTTTTTTTTAATTTTTTACCTTTTCAATATACATGATGTGCGTATGGTATACTCAGAAGTAGAGGTTACCACGTATTCGATGCCATGGTTGAGGTACACTATGTACGAGACAAAAGGGAACAACGCTATGTAGGCACGTTTACCATCGTTTTTTTCCGCTTCTTTTTCACCCTTATTATTGGTATTTTCTCTCTCCTTCCTAATATTACGGGGGACCATAGTAAATACTAGTTAATAGGACCTACGGTACACGCAAAAACCTGTTTATTAACCTATTTTTACTGACAATATTTCAGGGTTCTTTACGGTTAACCGTCCGTGCACGGTGCGTTTTTTTTTTTTCGGAAATCCTACGGTCCGGTTCGGTGCGGTTTTCAGAAAGCGGAAATCTTACGGTGCGGTTCGGTGCGGTTTCCGATATTGTAAATCCTACGATGCGGTTCGGTTTTTTCCGTGCATCCTACGGTGCGGTTCGGTGCGGTTTTCATAAATCAGGAATCCTACGGCTTGCGGTTCGGTGCGGTTTTCCGAAATCGTAAATGCAACGGTGCGGATCGTTTTTTTCATGCATCCTACGGTGCGGTTCGGTGCGGTTTTCTTAAATCAGGAATCCTACGGTGCGGTTCGGTGCGGTTTTCAGAAATCGTAAATGCAACGGTGCGGTTCGGTTTTTTCATGCATCCTACGGTGCGGTTCGGTGCGGTTTTCAAAAATCAGAAATCCTACGGTGCGGTTCGGTGCGGTTTTTTAGATTTAGTAAATCCTACGGTGCGGTTCGGTGCTGTGATACATCCTACGGTGCGGTTCGGTGCGGTTCCCCGTTGAACGGGTTTTGCTACGGTGCGGTTCCAATCCCCGTAGGGAAAACCGTTCATAACCGCTGTTTCTCCACGGTGCACCGTATGAATAAACCGTACAAAACCGCGGTTTCGTACGGTTTTTGCCCCTTTTCTCGGGGCACTACTGCACTAACGAAACCGCTACAGGCATCGTATGAAAACAACGCAAAACCCGCGGGTTCGTACGGTTTTCGTGCAAGGTACGTACATATTTATTTCATGTATTGTTTACTTTCCACGCAAAGTGAAGAGAGCAACAACTACCACACGGGGGAGACCTTGCCCCAGGCTTCCTCCGCAACGTCGATTATTTCACGACGAACTGTATCGACTAATAGCGCCGTCGCGGCCGGATCGCGGCGGCTTCCGATAGGGCAGGCCCCAGCATAGAACCGACGGCAGGGTGGGGGGCCAAAGCTGCACAGGCGGCCGACTGCTGACCAGCTGCGGACTGCGCAACACTGACTGGCTGCGGGCTCCGGGGCACCAGCTGCGGGCTGCAGACCGGATGTGCTTGTAGCTTGCACCTCTTCGGCTGGGGAAGCTGCGCATCCGCAAGTTCCGTACCGGTAGTAGCTTTTCACGCCCCGGTGTGGTGGTGTCGGCGGTGGGGTGTGGCGATGTGTGGCAAAGCAGCTTTGCTGGCGTGCACGCTTTGGCACGCATTTCCGGGTTCCCTGTGTTCTTGCGTATTTGTGTAGTTGTGTAGTTGTATATTTGTGTATATTATGTTTTCGTACTTTAGTATTGCTCAGTTTTTACATATATCCAATTTCAATATTTTTTCGGATAATTTATAAATAACAACTACTCGTATAGATTAGCTGATAAAAAAGAAATAATTATTAAGAATAAGTTAGTACGTACCTGGTATGAAATATGAAATACGTACATATATACTCCGAATATATAAGTATACCACGTATATAATTCAACTTTTTTGCATTTTAACGTCGAAAACAAAAAGTAATAATCAAAATATGAAATACCATAAGATCAACCAAGCTAGCGGGAGCACTTTTGACACGAAACCGAGCAGAAATCGCCATAAACCTTGCGAAACCGTGACCCCATACGAGCTGGGCCAGCCAAGACGCTGCCAGAACGGTTGATTGGCCATGCCCCGCTCAATAATACGAATTTCAACATGATTTTTTGACACGGTGTTGTTTATGTCCTAACCTACCTTTGCGATGTCATCCCCTTTTTCTTTCTTTTTTTTCCCTAGGATATACGAGCTGGGCCAGCCAAGAAACGTACAAAGCTTCCTAAAGTCGAATCTCGTGAACCACTGCGAATTAGGCTACACAAATTTGAAGCGCCAACCCTGACATACCAGTGATTGTGCAAAAAAAAACGGTATGTGAAAAATTATATACATATTTTTTTCTCGACTCGATCTCGCCGAGATATCCGCGAAAACTCGAAAACATTTTTTTCATTCTAATTTCGTATAAAAAATGTCATCAACATGAAATTTGGTGAAGACAATGCTGAGGACACAAGGAGAAGATCGATGTAAGTCTCGTTGCCCAATTCTCCATCCATCAAGAGATATGACCAAAACTCGATTCCATATATAAGTCAAGTAATTACGGAAAAATGGCATTTCCGCCATGCCCCGACCAATTTTGAGAGTTTTACTCTGACATTTTAACCACGTCTTTGAACCGTACGTGCAAAAATACCTGCCGCCTGCCCTCTTTGATTTATTTTTTTCCGAGAGTTTTGATCGCTTTTGCATTTTTTTCGATTTTTGGATCGTCGTATCTCTCGAGGAAAAAAAAAAAAAAAGGAAAAAAAAAAAAAAAAGGGCAGGCGGCAAGTGTGTTGGTTAGTACATGATCTACACTGTGTCCAAATTCCAGGTCCAAATTCGTTAAATTGGTCGGGGCATGGCCAATCTGCTTTAAAAACATTATTTTGGCTGGCCCAGCTCGTATGACCGATCCAAAAACCCGTAAAAATTAAAAACGGTCTTAACTAGTGGGAAAAAACTAAAAATGAAAAGAGATGGCACGGAATACATTGGCACGTAGGATTCAAATACGAGGTTAAAATTTGAGTCCGAAATTTGCAAAATTTAGCGGGGCATCGCAGTTTTACTGCCGTTTTCGTAATTACCTGTTTTAAGTATTGATTCGTTTTTTTGTTATATCTCTTGCTGGGTAACGAATAGGGCAATGCTACTAACATCGATCGTCTCCTTGTGCCTCAAGCATTGTGCACACCAATTTTCAGCTTGATCGGGAACGACGATTTTTTTAGCTGTCATGTAAATTTAGTGTCAAAATCTGGTAAAAAATCAGAATTTTTGGTACTTTCGGGTTTTCGCGGATATCTCGGCGAAATCGAGTCGGTTTTTATAAAAGTTCAGAAAAGTTCATATACTTTCTTTTATGCATCTCCAAAAATATGTCAGGATCATCTCTTCCAATTTTCGAATCCTTACTCGCAAAATTGGAGGCGTTAGAAGCTCACAACAGAAAATCCATTTTATGGCTGGCCCAGCTCGTAGCACCGTTCCGAGGTCGATGGAACCGCGGTTTGTATACGGTTTCAAGTTAACCGCACCGTTAAATAACCGATCTAACGGGTTTTGGCACCGTATCTTGATGCACACGGTGCGGTGCGGTTTCTATGACATTCCTACGGTGCGGTTCGGTGCGGTTTTAAGAAATCGAGAATCTTACGGTGCGGTTCGGTGCGGTTTTCAGATATTGAAAATCCTACGGTGCGGTTCGTTATTGTGATATTTCCTACGGTGCGGTTCGGTGCGGTTTTCCGATATCGCAAAACCTACGGTGCGGTTCGGTGCGGTTTTCAGATATTGAAAATCCTACGGTGCGGTTCGGTGCGGTTTTCACATATTGTAAATCCTACGGTGCGGTTCGGTGCGGTTTTCAGATGTCGTGAACCCTACGGTGCGGTTCGGTTATATTTTGTTTCCTACGGTGCGGTTCGTTGCGGTTTTCCGATATCGCATAACCTGCGGTGCGGTGCGGTTTTCAAGAGGGCAAACATCCTACGGTGCGGTTCGGTAACCGCACCGAACCGCTAGGAAAAACCGCACCGTAAAGAACCCTGCAATATTTGGTCCTATTTACTATGGTCCTTTCCTGATAGTCGTAACTCAGATCCGAGATCACAAAGTATTGCTGTAGGCGTTTCTCCCTTCTCCCTCCTGTCGACGGCTATGTATAAGGAACGGTTTAATGTACTGTGTAAAGAACTCACACACACTACTCGTGCGGCCATTCAATGGTTGATTTGGTTTGATCGGCTCAGGGTTTGAGTTGGTTTCTTTCATTCGTCTTGTACATTGTACAGCAGCAGTGACCCCTCAACCACTTTCTCTCGAATTACTAGTTGTGTATATAATACCGGTATGATATACCAGGTACAATATAGTTAGCAGTATGCGGCGAGAAAGAAGCAAACCCTTCTCGATGTACTGGCAACACGCAAGATAAAACACCCCCCCCATGAGTATAAATATATGATATATTTATAGGTTGGGTTGGCGTCGGTTGGCAACGACGCTGTAAAACACGCCACTCGCTGCGTGGGCTAGACAACCAGGGTGCCGTTTTTTTTTGTTATTTTTTTTTGGCGGTCACCAAAGCTGGCGGTCGAGTAGATCATTTGTGCGGGGTGGAGAACCTTTGTTCCGCACAAGGGGAATGGTCGTATCACGTAGTGTTAATATGGTAAGGCGTCCGCGAGGCAGTTACATAGTAAAACCCATTGCTGTCTCCGGAAGTGGCCACACCAGAAATTAAATTAACTCATTGAAGCTGTCGTCCATATGCAAGTCCGCCTCAGAGGCGGTTCTTAGCAGGATGCAGCTCACCCTCCATGCGACTCGCCCAATACCTCACGGCGTTTCGCGCTTGGTGCAAGCAATGTCTGCCTGGTTGGTGAAAACCCAACGCGCTCCGTCCCGGCATTGTAGGGATGCGAGGGTCTATGGTCATATGACTACGGCCCTGCACAACATGAGTACCCCCCCCCATGAGTACCCCCCCCCCCCCCTCCACCCCTCGCACGATTTTGCAATGCTGGACGGCCGGGAAAGTGTTTGTGTGCTTTCTTCACATTAAACCTTCCTTTCTACCCGTCGACATCCAGCACACCCAGTGTCCCGTGCCGATTCTTCATCCCAGAGAGGTACCAGTTCTGTGTGCAGACGCTTATTGAGCGCGCGAGGTGTCTTGTATGGCAACGTAGTCGCCAAGATATTTCCAACTCCACTACCGTTTTCGTTGCCCTCGCCGTTTCTGTGTCTTTTCGAGAAAATACCGTAAAAAAAGCGTTGAGTTGGCACGGGGTACAGTTGGATGTCGACGGGTAGAAAGGAAGGTTTAATGTGAAGAACACGCAGGGGCGGAATCCGACGCAAGTCGAAGAGGGGAAGAAAGTGCTGAAATCTTGTCGCGATAAAAATGCAAGGCACGTACCGTAGTGGGGAGGGGGGGAGGGGGAGAGCCTACTTAGTGACCCCGGATCTGAGTTACGACTGAAGAGGGAGAGAGAAAATAAATGGGATGGATGTCGACGGGTAGAAAGGACGGTTTCATGTGAAGAGCACACAGGGTGCGTGCGACGACTACTACCGCTGTTTTTCGGCGCTCGTTTTTTTTTTTTTTTTTTTGTCAACAAACGGTTGAGGGTTGCTACTTACTGTAAAGTCGAAACCATTGTTAACGATCGTACATGCTCGGAAGGCTCTCGACCATATCTTTCCGAAAATACCTCGTTCGGTATTTTTTTTCGGCAATTTGGCAACCTTGAACCTTTTCTCGTTCTGGAAAATGAAAAAAATCCAGCCTTGAAAAATGTTCACACACACCCCGTTGTGCGATGAACTCGAAAACTTTTTTTTTTTTCCTGGGTAGGCTCGGAAATGCATTCCGTTGGTTGTGTTATCTTGCGTGTTGTATTCTATGGGGTATAACCCTACAAAATATGGGTCATATGGGTCATACCCATATAGGCTGCATTATTCGTACGCCATTATTTATTCCTGGTATACGTGTGATATGGTTATTGCTGGTTGTCGCCGGTGGCGTTTGCAGTACGTCCGCTCTAGCTACGGTATACTCTGGTCCGGATTATAAGGACATTTTTTATGTCAACATCTAATCGAAATGGCCCTTGATTTTTCGGATCAGAGGGATACGAAGCATTATGACAGCTGAGCCGTACTATCAATACCTTCGTACGAGGTAATATTAAAAAAATTAGAAAAGCAACAGCTGGGAGATCGAGGATTTCGTCGAAACTCATCTTTGCTCGTACGTATAGCTGAGTGTAATATATACCAGCTATTTGATTTAGTAAGCTGGAGATTTTCCTCAAAACTCATATTTCCAAGTTTGGGTGTGATACTTGGATTGCATATTATACGTACGACCGTAAAGATCCGTTGTCGTCTGCACCTATATATGTATAGTTATGTTTGTGAATTTTTCGCACTTTTCGCAACTTTTCTCTTCGTACGAGCACTTTTCGGCAAAACGCTAAGTGCTCCGACACAGCAAGCCCGCCCGGACACATTGGTCGAGGTTTGGGCTCGATCCGAGCTCTGTGGCTCGCGTGGCGGGCGCTCGAAGTTTTTTTTCCCGCGGGAGTGGATAAGCCGATTTCCCGGGCTTTCTGCATGAGGCCGTGTTTCGTACGTACGTGCCAGTAAATAATACCGTAATGTCCTGTTGTTTGCCCTGCTTTCACGGGCTGATCATGAGCACACAGGAGAGCCCAGACACAGATAGGCAACATAACATGTGCAGAGAGCACAACGTTACAACTCTGCCTAATAAACACCAGCAGGTAACACCGTGCGTGGGTGACACACCCATCTCTGCGCTGTTCTGCTGTGGCTTAGCTGTGTCTATCGGAGCCTGCCCCGTAATCCACCATCTACCTCTTTCAGTTGTCCTGATGTGTGCGACTGACTCACGCTCACGCCAGCCGGAAATGTAATGGCCTCTTTAATCCTTTATCATACGAGTAGGATCTTGGAGTATACTGAAGCTCACCCCAGAAATCTACGAGACATCAGACAACACGCAACGAACACAAACGAGGTCACAGCCCCGCCTAGAAGCACAAGCAGCAGCAGGCGTTCCTGTGGCAGGTTCGCCGGGTACTGCTGTAGCTGTTAGTGGTTGCTTCATCGGGGGCTTGCACATCCGTCATCAGCAATCACACCACACCTCTCTCTCTCTTGTGCGCTGCTGTCTGCTGCCTGCCTGTGCTTGCATGATGTATGTGTCGTGCGCCTGGCGCGAGTCGCGACAAATAATACTGTACCGGTATTTGGGCAAATCATTTTTGGTCATATAGTCAAATGGTCACCATGTCCGATTTTGAATGTGAAGGCTTGAGTTCGATCCTCATAGCGATGCATTTTTTGTTTTGTTTTTTTTTGTATGGGAGGTTTGGTCGAGAGTTTCAGCCCCTTCTTCGGTGCATCCTTTTCTACTTCTTCTGCAAATACTATCCCACCACTACTGTTGTACGAGAACTGCTGTGTCCCATATGTCACGCGTGCGTGCGTGTGCGGTATCCTGACCTTGAGCGCCACAACAATAAAATATTGACAAATTTTAATATAATAAAAATTTTGGCGGGATCCTTAACAAATCTCTAACGGTCGAGTCAATATTAATGGTTCCATCATGTTTCCGAGTATGTTTTATCCTCAAAAATGCAGGTACAGTTTTTTAAACGTCTGATTTTATGTATAGTACTACGCAGATATTTCATAACGTCGTACTTATGTACTATACCAGTATGCAATATGATACTATGCGTATGATACAATATCGCATGTTTTTGTATTAATAGTAGATTTTCGATTTGTCCTTGCGCCACTCCCCTAGGCACGTCCCGGAGGGGAACCTTGTATATATATATAGGTGCGGGTAAACCGATACACATTTCGGTGGAACGACAAAATATTTCTTGGTTGGCCTCCGACTCCTTTGTTTTGCTTGCGCAGCATGTTATACATACTCGTATGATATACGTACCAGGTATATATTACAGGGCACCTAATAAGAAACAGGAAATCTGGTCCAGGCTGGATTTTTTATTTGAGAGCGGGTGCGTTCGACACTAACTTCAGTATATTGACTCGCCGAAATCCTTGTGTTCTTGTAAATCTCGGCCTGTCTTTCTTATTGCTGGTTTTTTCGTTATTAATAGGTGTCCTGCATTGCTGTATGTTATGATAGAGCCAGCTTTTTGGCACAACGGTCGTTTTAACTCCCAATAACCCTGACCCTGCCCGATGCGCGGACGGTACCCGCCGAGACCCGTCGCACGCTTTTTTTCCTTCTCTGTACTGCGACGAGTATCGAGAAAGTATGCCGTGACCGCGAGATACAAGTAGCTCCGCAGCGTTTCTTCCTCGGTAAACAGCTGATCGAATCACACGTGAGGCTCTACTGCTATACGCATATATATGCATGCAGTTCTACTGCTGTCATATTTACTTACCAGGTACATTTTTTATTCAACAGTAATCTAAACACCCACTACTACTACTGCTACTACTACACCACTACTACTACTACTACTACTACTACTAACTACTAGTGCTGCTACTACTACTGCTACTGCTACTACTACTACTACTATGTTAACTTTTTCAAGGTCAGTCTTGTGCCACGCACTCGCGGGTTTTACCCAACACTATTGCGGCAGCACTTGAAGGAGAAATCGGGAGTTCCTACATATGATATTATACCCACGGCACTAAACCGCTGGCTGAAACGTCGCCCGCTCCCCGCACAGCGCATCGGAAAAAAAGACGGGACAACGACAGCCCACAACTACTGATAGAGCAACAACAACGGCAACGCCACTGCCGTACATAATCGTTTCGTTTTATGTGATAACAAGGATTGGCTAGACTTTTGCGCGAAACTTGGCTCACAAGTTTCTTGTGATGTACTTCACAATAACTCGAACCTGTGGCCTACAAGCTAGAGTAGGAAAGGGTTTCTTAGATGGTGTTGGACTTTTTTTTGCGCCTCTGGTATACGTACCCGGGTGTCGATGTTGCCGCTCTACTTTCTGTGGAACCGGTGCCTATCTACGTATGTATGTGCCTGGTATTATATGTCGTATCCCAGATATTTTATGATGAGGTATGTCGTAGGTTATCATGTGCTTCGTAGCAATACCGTACGTAGCCGCGGAAACTGGAAGCTTGTCGAAGGCACAACGTTCAACGTTACCGGCTTCTTCCTTCCCGACCAAGGCATTGTCGCCCTCGTGAGGCAGCTGCCGACCTCGACGTTACCTGCCGCCGCCGCTTGGATTTCGCCTGTATCCCCTGTCCACAGCGATCGCTTCCCCCTAGGAATAAACGCTTACTACGACCTGGTTTTATCTTTCAAGTATATTCCGTACCCTCTTGGGTCTCCTATATGTAGAAAAATGTCTGGGGTGTCCGAGCCAGGAATGATTGAATGCGGACATGTGGTGTGTGTACTGTAGTGTGTAGTGTGTATGTGCGTGCGTGTGATGTGGTATGTATCATACGGTATGTAGCACCAATTGCGCACGCCGTGGTGACTGTTGGCGCTTGGGATGGACGAAACGAAACAGAAGCAGCAGCGCCTTGCCTTTTGGCCTGGCGTCACGTCGCATCGTATCGCGCTACGTACGTATCGGCAGCATTTTTTTTTTTCCTTGATGATTCGCCGCCAACGTCCTGCTAACACCCCGCCCCCCCGAATGAACGAAAACCAAAAAAAAAAACTCGATTGTTCCCACAGGTGGGCTCGGTGTTTATCGCCCGCGGCGTCGGAGCCGTGATCGGCGCCGTGGTTTCCTCAAAGCTGTACCTCTGGATGCGAGGCAACAACGTGATGTCCATCGTCCTCCTGCTCCTGACGGGGATCCTGATGTACATGCCCTTCATCACCTCCGTGATCACGCTGCACGCCGCCTTCTTCGTGATGGGCCTGTGCACCGCCATCACCGACACGGGGTGCCAGATCATGACCCGAAAACTGCACGGGTCTAAGGCCGGGCCCTGGCTCGGGGCGAACACGGTGGTGTTCGGGATCTCGGGCGCTCTGGTGCCCCTGATCGGGTACATGACCGGGTCGCTGTTCATCCAGTACGTCATCCTGGCGTCGGTTAGCTGCATGACCGCGGCGTTTTTGATCATCCTGCCTGCGCCGGAGAAGTACGAGGGCCTTCTGGAGGTAAGCCTCTCTTTTTTTTTTTTCTTCCAAGAAAAAAAAACGGAGAAGAAAATCGAAGCAAAAAGAAAAAAAATGGGCCGGTTTAATTTCGTGGACACTGCTGCTGCTGCTGCTGCTTGTGTTGCTGGGAGATGGGTGTGTGGGATAATATAACGCGTGCAGCAGCAGGAGCAGCAGCAGCAGCGTCTTTTGCTTATCGTGTTCCAAGAATATCACAATTTCCGGATTCCCCTTTTGCTTCGTATTATACGGCGGTATGACCCTATTAAATATGATGTGCACCAGCACTTCCTTGTCTCGCTTACGTACGGCAATTCTGTACCTACCTCACCCCACAAGTGAGTTTTTGAGGAAACGTGATAGAAACGCAGCCCAATGGGCAGTCGACCAACATACGCTACTGGTATAATACATACATCTCATCGTCGACGCCAATATAGAGGTCGCCTCCGCTGATGATGTCGGGGTCTTGGGACAGGTTTGGCCGAGGCCTCGACGCGCACTTTTCTTCCGTTGATATGTGGCAAGGAGGTGCCTCTACAAGACCTTTACAAGACCTCCCTCGCGTTTCGCAAGAAGAGAGCCTATAGGATATAGAGTGAGAGCGGGCCTCCATTTTTGAAGGACCCTTTTGCTCCCAGGAAGCGTTCGGGGTTTGTCCTCCCGAACGTCAACCATTGTGAAGACCTGCCATCATGGCAGGTCTGGTAGACCGGACGTTGGTTATCGTATCTTCATGGTTGGCATTTGTGATCAGAGGTTGACTGTGTCTACGTACCCTATCCTCCACATATGGACCCTTAATAATCCTGCTTTCATGGCTGCGGTGCCCAACTACTTGAAGTTAGTGTGGAGGCTTTCAGCTTTGTCGTAAACAGGTAAATTGCCATATTAACGACAAAATGGTTGATTGAAATGTACTTGCCTTTTCACCTTGTGAATACTCTTTTTCCAGTATGTCGTGGAAATTTCTTGGAATGAAAATGGTTGATGTAGTGAGTTTTCGAAGCTGAATGCTGCTGTGCTATGTCTTAATAAACCCCTCTCTTTTCCGGACTTGAGAGGTCAAGACTGACCATAAACCAGACGAGTCGTACAGCAACGAAAACGGGCACCGCGTGATAGAGGCAGATGGTACATGGAAAAAACATGACGCCCCGAGCTACGAACAACAATAGTCAACGCGAGGAGTCGTTACGTTACGCAAAAAGGGCGCAAAGCAACATTTATCGGGTGGTGCCCATACTGCCGCTGGGCGCGCCTCACGCGATGACACCCAACGTTTCGTCATTGTTTAGGTCGTTTTCTCGAGGTCGTTGAAGGGTCGACATAACCCTTCTGCTGCTGGAAATCGTGTCCCCCCTCCCCTCGTATGGGGTCATACCTATATAGAAGACCACGGCCATGCATGAAAATGATGTACCCCCCCCCCCCCCGCGAAGCTCGTAAAACAGCTGGAAACACTACAGATGACAGCAGCTAAAAAAGTACTAGGATGCTCAAGTACGACGAGTAATACAGTATTGAGAGCAGAACTGGGAATGTACCCACTTAAGACAAATAGAGACGTGCGTAAGTTGAAATGGCAATATAAAGTAAAGAACATGCCAAATAAGAGGTTGCCAGCCATAGCCGATAAAGCTGTATGGGAGAAAGTAACCAAAGGGCGAGCTGGAATAGGTGGGATAGCGTAGTCGAGAAAGTATGGAAGGAAATAGGAAACCAAAAAGAGACGCTGGCCATAGAGAAATTTAGCGGATACAAGACAGAAGTGAAAGAAAGGATAGAAAGAAGGGAAAGGCTAGCACTGAGAAAGAAGGTGGAAGGGGAAGAACACTTAGAGATGTACGGGGGGTTGAGAGAAGGAATAGGAATGAAAAGGTATCTGCACGGCCCAATGGACTTCGCGAAAAAGCTGAAACTGCGATTTCGTGTAGGGGACCTGGACCTGCCAGAAAGAAGAAGGAGGTATACCAGTAGCCGGGAGGAGGAGGAAGTAGAGGCACAGATGTGCCCATGTGGCAAAGCCATAGAGAGTAGAGTTCACATAGTGGGAGAATGTGAAAGGTACAAGGAGGAAAGGGATGTGCTAGAGGAGGAGATGAGGAAAATAGACGAGTGTGACATGGAGCAGTTTGGTACACTAAATAGTAGCGAGAAAACGATCGCTATCTTAGGAGATAGATGGTGGCCACAGGCGGCGAAGCAGGAAGGGGATAAGATTAGCAAAAGGTTTCTCTGTAATATATGGAAACAACGTAATGAGCGCCCAAATGTTGGAGGTGTCTCTATTAGGAGTAGGAACGGTGCTCCGTCTCGAAAGGGATGCGTGGTCAATGGTCAAATGACTAAGGCAAGCAACAAATGAGTACGCCCCCCCCCCCCCCTCCCCCGCTTGGTGCAAGAAATGTCTGCCTGGTTGGTGAAAACCCAACGTGCTCCGTCCCGGCATTGTAGGGATGCGAGGGTCTATGGTCATATGACTACGGCCGTGCACGACATGAGTACACCCCCCCCTCCCTCCCCCCCCCTCCCTTTGCGTGATGACGCTCACTCACTCTCTCAGGAGAGAAAGAAAATGCCTCCGGCCCGGGACGTGGTGGAGCACCAACAAGGTGGCGCCGGCGGCTGGAGGATGCTGGCGTTCTACCGCAAGTACAAGATAGAGTTCCACATCAGCGGCATGGTGTTCTGCCTCATCGGTGGCAAGGTGAGAAGAGGACATGGGTTTTTTTTTGGGAGGATGGTTGTTCACGGCGACATGGGGTTCATCTGCCGTTTCGTTTCGTTTTTTAGACAGCCGTTTCATCTTGATTTACTGCTGTATAGAAAGACAAGCCGTTCTCAGTTCGTGTAGACAGCCAGCCGTTTCATTTTCGTTTTTGAACAACCCCTGCAAAACTGCAAAATCTATCCCAGACTAATTCCAAGTATTAATAGTTTGTTCCCAAAAACCGGCGGACCTGTTCTTACGGGGTTAAGACAGGAAAGAAAGAGTATCAGCCGTTGTTTCCGAAATATTTGAGATTGACCTCATGGTGGTGGGAGCATCGCCGCGTATCTATCGCCGTGTGTTGTTGTTTTCGGGGTTGTATGTTGTAGGGGAAGCGATTGTCTTTGCTGAAAGGGTTTCGTATAAGGGCACCGCTCTGTCCGCGTCTACGACACCGCCGTGGGTGGTTGGCCGACACGGCAACGCTCTGCCAAAAAAACAAACACTACTCGTACTCGTACAGCTACAGCAACAGTGTGTGTTTCTACATACCCGTCGACACCCACGGCACACCCCAGCTTCCAACAGAATGGGTGAAACGGTTTGTTCGAAACGACGACCAAACAAAAAAAAAGCTTAACCTCGACCCATGGAAATTTCTCGAAGTGTTTTAATACGGGGGTGTGTAGTGAGCTTTCGTGGAACTCTTTTCAGTTTTGGCCCAACCGTAAGACGGGTCCCTAAAAAGTACTTCATTAAATATTGCAAGAGCTGCAAATGCACTCACCTTTTTTCAGCAGTAGTACGTAGTGTTAACGCCTTTGGTCGAGCCAGCTTCGACAAATTGTTGAATATTCTAGTTCCACGAAAAGCCCATTACACCCTAGTATTAAAACATTTCGAGCGAAATAGAATATATGGGCGAGCTTCCAACAGAATGGGTTAAACTGCTGTTGTACTTTGGAACTTTTGTAAACAAGAAAAAAACTAAACCCCGACTCGGGGAAATTTCTCGACATGTTGTAATAATACCCCATTACACCCTATTAATATTATTAAAACTTTTCGAGAGATTTCCCTGGGTCCGGGTTTAGTTTTTTTTTTTTCTTGAAGTCAAAAGTACAGCAGTTTCACCCATTCTGTTCTATTCCGACAGCCAAGCAGTCGTATTTTATTTTGAGCGAGAGAGGATTAGTTTGAGCGAGAAGGAAGCACTGACCATGCGGCAATGGATCTTGTTTACCCTACTACGAGTACAGCAGTAGTATACCCTCTCCCGAAGGGTCTATTTATATTAAACCCTATGTATATAATACAACCCTCACCCCCCTTTTGCCTTGTGTGTTTGTTGCCTGCCTGGATCCTGATACCCCCCCCCCCCCCCACAAAAAAAAGACTGTAAAAAAGATAAAAAGAAAAAAAAAAAAAAAAAAAAAAAAA
>MEHQ01003298.1:92052-108979 GCA_008828725.1 Saccharina japonica
CCCGCAAGCAACGCGATGGCTCATTGCCCTTTCGACCGACCTCAAGCGGAAGCGGTATACACGTACGGCTGTAGTATTGAGCGGCATTGAAGGGCGACGACCGGACGGACGACTTTTTTGCGTGCTACCGGTATATTGTAAAATCAGCGAACGGAGAGGGGAGAGACAAGGAGGGATAAGGGTTGGTTGGTGTTGTCAAAAAGCCGTGTGTGGATTTTTTTTTTTTTTAGGAGCGTGACATGGGAAGGAGTGTGTATTGTCTTTTTTTTCTATGATGAATGTGATGATACAATACAATGAAGAATTTTGTATTTTATTTTATTTTGACCGTCAAGACTACTAAGAGGCGAGCGCTGATCTGCTGCTGCTCTGCTCTTTTTCGTCTTGTTTTGGCTTGGTTAGGAAAATGTGACAAACGAGGAAGTAGACGCCATTCGCAGCTACTACTGCTGTACGTATATAGTAGCTACGAACAGTAGCTCCCCCTTGGTGCTTTGTTTTTGCCTCACTCAGATGAATTATTACTTTCGCGGAACGAAGCAACCCAGCGTTGTGAGACTCGTACGAACAATATACGTACACTTGGTTTGTGGAGGCCGCGTTAGTAGTTTTTCTTCTTTTTTTCTTGTACGAGTATGTACGAGAAAAATTGATCATCATGTTTTTCTTGGCGCCAGAGCTGTACGACAACAATTTTTGATTGGTTGGCGCCGTGAAGATGTACGTAGGTACCTAACGTTCCTACGTACGTACAGCAATCCAAAGTAGGTGTAGATCGATCGCTGACGATGCCGACACTCGTGGGTGGTGGGTGCGCCGTGTTTTCATTGCGTTGCCCCGTGTCCTGTGCTTGAACCACCCCTGTTTGACTTTATTGATGTGCCCGCATTCGTACGAAAAGACGAAGTATACGTATATATGTGTATGACGCGTACATACTGAATCACGAGTCGAGCTTTCGGGCTTGTTTTGATTTCCTGCTTGCTGCTTCTTTTAGTTGTTTTTATTTTCGGTGCAGCAAACAGACTACATCGTAGTAGCATTGTATGTACCGCGATGGAGATTAAAAAATCTCACACACTCCACGGAGCGCAAACTTTGTGATACTACGTACCAGGGTAATAAAATGAGAATAACTAAAATCTACCATAATATACATACCTGGTATTTGGTGAGGGCTAAAATAAATCAAGTTTATTAATGCGGCATTGGACTCGAAGAAAACGAGGGAAATCGCCCCCCCCCCCAAAAAAAATACGGAAGAATATGTCCCTAAATATAAGCAACACTTATGTATTCATTTATAATCCAAACTGTGCTTATATTTCGGGGCAGATTTGTACGATGCAGGCGTTTTCGAGCGAAGCAAGATGGCAGCGGGGGCGCTATATAGATATTGTTTTGTAAGTGTACCTCCGAGACGTGTTGACTTTTCTCATACCCGGTACTGGTATCAGGTATCACGTAATAGAAGCAGTAGCACACCGACCGCTACTGTTTTGTTAATGCTTTTTGGAGTCTAGGATGGATTGTGCTGTGCACCACCACCACCACCGCTGCTGTCGCTGTGGTGTTGTTTGTGTTGTTGGTGTTCACTTTAGCTGATTTATTAGGCCTGATCGCCTCATGATGGTGAAGAGGCGGCGCGGTGTTTTGCGCTGCAGATAAGATACTGAAGTTTCACCACACACACGCCTCCTCGGAGAGAAAGCCCACCGTGACTGTTTTTTTTTGCTGTGGAAGTTGAACAGGATACTAACAACGACGAGACAGCGTACCCAGGTTCAGTACGATATATACTACTGCTGTTTAATGTAGTACGTGATGGGTGCGTTAACCAGATAATAACCCGTTTATACCACTCAGTCCCGAAATATAAGCACTTTTTGTACATTACTATCCAATCAAAACAGTGCTTATATCTCGGGACAAATCGACTGCACTACTCCTATCACGTCTGGGAATCCAACACCAAGTGGAGAGCGGCGAACCGTTCACCGTAGACCGAAATCTGCGGATGGACATTGTAGTCAGCAGAGGAGGTCTCGGAGAAGTCCATCCTGCTGGACGCCACCCATGCTGACCCTCAAGCGCAGGTACACCTGCGAGGAGGCAGTGCTGATCACGATGGATAATCTGCCTTTACCTCCGAGGCGCGCAAGCGCCAACACTACGCTCGTCCGGGACATACATGTGTCCTTCGACGAACGGAGTCACAAACTTGCCACTTTAGCGGTGGAAAGCTTTGGGCGTCTCGGGGTAGAGGGCAGTAAATTCATCGACCAGCTGGCAGCTAGTGTCGTGGGGGGGGAGGGACGATGGGTCGATGGCAAGAAAAGGGGGGGTGAAGAAACGCCTGCTAGTAAATAGAACCTACGGTACAGACAAAACCCTATAATTTACCTATTTTTACTAACAATATTTGGTCCTATTTACTATGGTCCCCGTAACACTACTACTACGGTAGAGGTAGCACTTTTTGGCCGAATCGTTTTCTGAAGGATCGGGTTCCTTAACCCAAATTCGTCGTTTTTTCATTTTTGTGACGAATAATGTTTTAAGAGTATACCTTGGTCATGAGATTTCTCATCCGGCAGCACTTTTATTTTCCTCCAAAATCATTGTTTTCGGTGAGGTATGTATGACGCTCCTTAAGTGAGGAGCTCAGAAAAAAACATGGTGCACCTCTATCATCGTAGCATGCGTCAGTAAGTAAATGTATACTTCGAAGTATAGGTTTTAGGTGTACCGTAGGATGTTGGAAATAGACGATGACGAGGGACCATAGTAAATAGGACTAAATCTTGTCATTAATAGTATATTCCCCCCCCCGCAAGCAACGCGATGGCTCATTGCCCTTTCGACCGACCTCAAGCGGAAGCGGTATACACGTACGGCTGTAGTATTGAGCGGCATTGAAGGGCGACGACCGGACGGACGACTTTTTTGCGTGCTACCGGTATATTGTAAAATCAGCGAACGGAGAGGGGAGAGACAAGGAGGGATAAGGGTTGGTTGGTGTTGTCAAAAAGCCGTGTGTGGATTTTTTTTTTTTTTAGGAGCGTGACATGGGAAGGAGTGTGTATTGTCTTTTTTTTCTATGATGAATGTGATGATACAATACAATGAAGAATTTTGTATTTTATTTTATTTTGACCGTCAAGACTACTAAGAGGCGAGCGCTGATCTGCTGCTGCTCTGCTCTTTTTCGTCTTGTTTTGGCTTGGTTAGGAAAATGTGACAAACGAGGAAGTAGACGCCATTCGCAGCTACTACTGCTGTACGTATATAGTAGCTACGAACAGTAGCTCCCCCTTGGTGCTTTGTTTTTGCCTCACTCAGATGAATTATTACTTTCGCGGAACGAAGCAACCCAGCGTTGTGAGACTCGTACGAACAATATACGTACACTTGGTTTGTGGAGGCCGCGTTAGTAGTTTTTCTTCTTTTTTTCTTGTACGAGTATGTACGAGAAAAATTGATCATCATGTTTTTCTTGGCGCCAGAGCTGTACGACAACAATTTTTGATTGGTTGGCGCCGTGAAGATGTACGTAGGTACCTAACGTTCCTACGTACGTACAGCAATCCAAAGTAGGTGTAGATCGATCGCTGACGATGCCGACACTCGTGGGTGGTGGGTGCGCCGTGTTTTCATTGCGTTGCCCCGTGTCCTGTGCTTGAACCACCCCTGTTTGACTTTATTGATGTGCCCGCATTCGTACGAAAAGACGAAGTATACGTATATATGTGTATGACGCGTACATACTGAATCACGAGTCGAGCTTTCGGGCTTGTTTTGATTTCCTGCTTGCTGCTTCTTTTAGTTGTTTTTATTTTCGGTGCAGCAAACAGACTACATCGTAGTAGCATTGTATGTACCGCGATGGAGATTAAAAAATCTCACACACTCCACGGAGCGCAAACTTTGTGATACTACGTACCAGGGTAATAAAATGAGAATAACTAAAATCTACCATAATATACATACCTGGTATTTGGTGAGGGCTAAAATAAATCAAGTTTATTAATGCGGCATTGGACTCGAAGAAAACGAGGGAAATCGCCCCCCCCCCAAAAAAAAATACGGAAGAATATGTCCCTAAATATAAGCAACACTTATGTATTCATTTATAATCCAAACTGTGCTTATATTTCGGGGCAGATTTGTACGATGCAGGCGTTTTCGAGCGAAGCAAGATGGCAGCGGGGGCGCTATATAGATATTGTTTTGTAAGTGTACCTCCGAGACGTGTTGACTTTTCTCATACCCGGTACTGGTATCAGGTATCACGTAATAGAAGCAGTAGCACACCGACCGCTACTGTTTTGTTAATGCTTTTTGGAGTCTAGGATGGATTGTGCTGTGCACCACCACCACCACCGCTGCTGTCGCTGTGGTGTTGTTTGTGTTGTTGGTGTTCACTTTAGCTGATTTATTAGGCCTGATCGCCTCATGATGGTGAAGAGGCGGCGCGGTGTTTTGCGCTGCAGATAAGATACTGAAGTTTCACCACACACACGCCTCCTCGGAGAGAAAGCCCACCGTGACTGTTTTTTTTTGCTGTGGAAGTTGAACAGGATACTAACAACGACGAGACAGCGTACCCAGGTTCAGTACGATATATACTACTGCTGTTTAATGTAGTACGTGATGGGTGCGTTAACCAGATAATAACCCGTTTATACCACTCAGTCCCGAAATATAAGCACTTTTTGTACATTACTATCCAATCAAAACAGTGCTTATATCTCGGGACAAATCGACTGCACTACTCCTATCACGTCTGGGAATCCAACACCAAGTGGAGAGCGGCGAACCGTTCACCGTAGACCGAAATCTGCGGATGGACATTGTAGTCAGCAGAGGAGGTCTCGGAGAAGTCCATCCTGCTGGACGCCACCCATGCTGACCCTCAAGCGCAGGTACACCTGCGAGGAGGCAGTGCTGATCACGATGGATAATCTGCCTTTACCTCCGAGGCGCGCAAGCGCCAACACTACGCTCGTCCGGGACATACATGTGTCCTTCGACAAACGGAGTCACAAACTTGCCACTTTAGCGGTGGAAAGCTTTGGGCGTCTCGGGGTAGAGGGCAGTGAATTCATCGACCAGCTGGCAGCTAGTGTCGTGGGGGGGGGGGGGGGGGGGGGGGGGGGGGGGGGGGGGGGGGGGCGGGCGGGCGGGGGGGGGGGGGGGGGGGGGGGGGGGGGGGGGGGGGGGGGGGCGATGGGTCGATGGCAAGGAGAAGGGGTGGTGAAGGAACGCCTGCTAAGAGGGCAGTGAATCATCCCGACCAGCTGGCAGCTAGTGTCGTGGGGGGGGGGGGGGGGGGCGGGGGGGGGGGGGGGGGGGGGGGGGGGGGGGGCGATGGGTCGATGGCAAGGGAAGGGGTGGTGAAGGAACGCCTGCTACAAATCGTCTCGGTGACCTACACAGGTCGCCATTTCGAGGAGGGTGTCGCGCTTCAGAGCTCCAGGTTAGGGACCGCCAGAAGCGAGAAGGAGCAGGGAGGGGGGGGGGTGACAGACCCACACCGATGGCGTGGGGATGGAGCTGTGGATGCGGCTTAGGGACTTAGGAATATGAACGTAAAGAGTGCATATTGGAGAAGGAGGGAGCAAGGACAAACGAAATGGAGTAATTGTGGAAAAGCTTAGCGGGAAGTAGACATAGAAGGAAGTTACTGACTTTGCGCATAGGTTTCTTTTGTTTCCGTGGTTTTCTGTTTCGGGAATGTTATGAGTGATCAACGTTGAAGCTCATGTTGCACATTGTCGGATGGCAAATATGATACTAATACTGATCATATATTTTATCGCATCTGGTAGAGAGCTGTCGGATACTGGTATATACAAATCGTCTCGGTGACCCACAGGTCGCCATTTCGAGGAGGGTGTCGCGCTTCAAGACTCCAGGCTTAGGGACGCCAGAGAAGCGAGAAGGAGCAGGGGGGGGGGGGGGGGTGACAGACCCACACCGATGGCGTGGGGATGGAGCTGGATGCGGCTTGGACTTGAGGAATAGACGTAAAGAGTGCATATTGAAGAAGGAGGGAGCAAGGACAACAAATGGAGTAATTGTGGAAAAGCTTAGCGGGAAGTAGACATAGAAGGAAGTTACTTTGGACTTTGCGCATAGGTTTCCTTTTGTTTCCGTGGTTTTCTGATTTCGGGAATGTTATGAGTGTCAACGTTGAAGCTCATGTTGCACATTGTCGGATGGCAAAGAAAGGTGACAATAATTACCAGAGGACCATCATGCATAGTAAATAGGACCAAATATTATTATATTATTTGCCTTCCGACAATGTGCAGGGCATTAATATTGATTCAGAATGAAAAAGCTGGCATAATTCGTCGAATACCACCAATCTCATCCAACCAATTATCCTCCCCTTCGCGTACTCAATAGAATACGCACTACCACCCTTTACCCATATATTGTACTTGCTATGTATCTATTCGTCGTGCTTCCTAGTCCTCATCTACATTCCACCCCCACGCCATGGGAAGTAATCCTCCCTCCTCCTCCCTTCTCCCCCTGGCGGCCTGCCTGTCTCGCAGGGCGAGCTTGTACCGGTGCACCCGGTGGCATAAATAGCAAAATAGCTGTAAGTACTGACCCGTCGACGCCAATATGAGTACGTACGGACTCAGGTTCGGCTTGAGCCTGTGAAACTTAAACTTTCCTTTCTTGTCTGAGTACTTTTAGCGTCGAGGAGACGCCAGCAGGTTGTTGGAGCACCCAGGCCTGACGACAAAGAAAAGCTGGATGAACGATACGAAAGAGTGTGTGGCAAGGGGGAGACTGCCCTTAAGCTTATTGCCGCGCATTCAAGGATCTTGGCGGGTGTCGTCAGTCATCCATTACTTGTGCGCGGGACAACATACATATATACACTCAGCTAGCAAAGATGAGCTTCGACGAAATCCTCTCACAGTTGTTTGTTGTTTTTTTTTTTAATATATATGGGGCTGACCAGTACGGCAAGTAGTCTTGGAATACGAACGACCAAATACTACATATTACGGGGGACCATAGTAAATAGAACCAAATATTGTTAGTAAAAAATGGTAAATGTATAGGTTTCATTGTGTAGCATAGGTCCCTATTTACTATGGTCCTCCGTAATATTAATAGTACAGTAAGATAGATAAGAGATATCTCGTATGACCTCGGCGAATGGTGAAACCAACGCAGGGCATAATATCCATGCGACGGTTGTGGGTCGAGAGCCTGGCACCCACAGGTTTTTTATTTGTGCCGTACGTAGGTCCCCCTATTTACTCTAATTAATAGTCTCCCGTAATAGGCGTGGGGAATCTACAAAACAGTAGACTATTATTATTATTGATGTTCCCCTATACTACGTCTCGATATTGTTAAGAAGGCATTTTTTGTCCGCTGGGCTACGGCTGGTAAAAGGTTTACCGATCGTCTACTGCTATACCCAAAGTAAGCCTTGAAACACCCCCTCCCCCCCCCTCCCCCCCTCAAAGCACAGCGGGGGGTCCTTGGTCTTCGTGCATATGGGCACACGTGGCCGTTTGGCTCGACCCCAAAATCCTCTAGAGGTTTTTTGCTTCCCCCTCTGCAATGGTCCACGAGGACCCCTCTGCAGACATTTCACCCCTCCAGAGTGGCTTGGACGAATCCTCTAGAGGCATTAACTCCCTCCGGAGGGATAACCGTGAACCCTCTAGAGGGTTGTAGACGCCCAGAGAGGGGTCCTTGTGAACCATTGCAGGGGGGTGCACGTGCCTATCACTGTCCGGAGTTCTTCACTCCTTGACAACCGGTCCCACGATTTCGGGGACAATTTACTTGGAATTAGTGTGGGTTTTTTTTTTCTTAGTTGTGAAAGGGTTAAGGGCCCGTTTTAACGAAGAAGAAAAAAAATCAATTTGGAAAAAAAAAAATTCAAATCCGGTAGAGGGCAGTAAATTCACCGACCAGCTGGCAGCTAGTGTCGCGGGGGGGAGGGACGATGGGTCGATGGCAAGGGAAGGGGTGGTGAAGGAACGCCTGCTACAAATCGTCTCGGTGACCTCACAGGTCGCCATTTCGAGGAGGGTGTCGCGCTTCAGACTCCAGCTTAGGGACCGCCAGGAAGCGAGAAGGAGCAGGGAGGGGGGGGGTGACAGACCCACACCGATGGCGTGGGGATGGAGCTTGGATGCGGCTTAGGACTTAGGAATATGACGTAAAGAGTGCATATTGAGAAGGAGGGAGCAAGGACAACGAATGGAGTAATTGTGGATAAAGCTTAGCGGGAAGTAGACATAGAAGGAAGTTAGACTTTGCGCATAGGTTTCTTTTTGTTTCCGTGGTTTTCTGCTTTCGGGAATGTTATGAGTGATCAACGTTGAAGCTCATGTTGCACATTGTCGGATGGCAAAGAAAGGTGACAATAATTACCAGAGGACCATCATGCATAGTAAATAGGACCAAATATTATTATATTATTTGCCTTCCGACAATGTGCAGGGCATTAATATTGATTCAGAATGAAAAAGCTGGCATAATTCGTCGAATACCACCAATCTCATCCAACCAATTATCCTCCCCTTCGCGTACTCAATAGAATACGCACTACCACCCTTTACCCATATATTGTACTTGCTATGTATCTATTCGTCGTGCTTCCTAGTCCTCATCTACATTCCACCCCCACGCCATGGGAAGTAATCCTCCCTCCTCCTCCCTTCTCCCCCTGGCGGCCTGCCTGTCTCGCAGGGCGAGCTTGTACCGGTGCACCCGGTGGCATAAATAGCAAAATAGCTGTAAGTACTGACCCGTCGACGCCAATATGAGTACGTACGGACTCAGGTTCGGCTTGAGCCTGTGAAACTTAAACTTTCCTTTCTTGTCTGAGTACTTTTAGCGTCGAGGAGACGCCAGCAGGTTGTTGGAGCACCCAGGCCTGACGACAAAGAAAAGCTGGATGAACGATACGAAAGAGTGTGTGGCAAGGGGGAGACTGCCCTTAAGCTTATTGCCGCGCATTCAAGGATCTTGGCGGGTGTCGTCAGTCATCCATTACTTGTGCGCGGGACAACATACATATATACACTCAGCTAGCAAAGATGAGCTTCGACGAAATCCTCTCACAGTTGTTTGTTGTTTTTTTTTTTAATATATATGGGGCTGACCAGTACGGCAAGTAGTCTTGGAATACGAACGACCAAATACTACATATTACGGGGGACCATAGTAAATAGAACCAAATATTGTTAGTAAAAAATGGTAAATGTATAGGTTTCATTGTGTAGCATAGGTCCCTATTTACTATGGTCCTCCGTAATATTAATAGTACAGTAAGATAGATAAGAGATATCTCGTATGACCTCGGCGAATGGTGAAACCAACGCAGGGCATAATATCCATGCGACGGTTGTGGGTCGAGAGCCTGGCACCCACAGGTTTTTTATTTGTGCCGTACGTAGGTCCCCCTATTTACTCTAATTAATAGTCTCCCGTAATAGGCGTGGGGAATCTACAAAACAGTAGACTATTATTATTATTGATGTTCCCCTATACTACGTCTCGATATTGTTAAGAAGGCATTTTTTGTCCGCTGGGCTACGGCTGGTAAAAGGTTTACCGATCGTCTACTGCTATACCCAAAGTAAGCCTTGAAACACCCCCCCTCCTCCCCGCTCCCCTTCAAAGCCAGGGGGGGTCCTTGGTCTTCGTGCATATGGGCACACGTGGCCATTTGGCTCGACCCCAAAATCCTCTAGATGTTTTTTGCTTCCCCCTCTGCAATGAATGGTCCACGAGGACCCCTCTGCAGACATTTCACCCCTCCAGAGTGGCTTGGACGAATCCTCTAGAGGCATTAACTCCCTCCGGAGGGATAACCGTGAACCCTCTAGAGGGTTGTAGACGCCCAGAGAGGGGTCCTTGTGAACCATTGCAGGGGGGTGCACGTGCCTATCACTGTCCGGAGTTCTTCACTCCTTGACAACCGGTCCCACGATTTCGGGGACAATTTACTTGGAATTAGTGTGGGTTTTTTTTTTCTTAGTTCTGAAAGGGTTAAGGGCCCGTTTTAACGAGGAAGAAAAAAAATCAATTTGGAAAAAAAAAAATTCAAATCCGCTTTTCATTTGTCAACACACGCACCAGCACCAAAGATTAGGATCTTTGGGAATAATATTCGGTGCTGGTGCGTGTGTTGACCAATGAAAAGCGAATTTGAATTTTATTTTTTCCAAATTGAACTTATTTTATATTCGTTAGTTCGGGCCCTAACAGCATATATATATAATAGGGCAACTGCCAAAATCAGGTATACCTGATCCATTTGAGCCAAAATCAGGTATATGCTAAAACCAAGTGAAAAACGCACGCCACGAACGAACGGTGTTTTTCAGGACTTTTTGGCTGTGAGAAATAATCAAACATACTTTTTTGAATTTGCGCCTGAACAGCAGAATGGTAGCGAATGTGTGTGTCCTCCAAACTCTTGATAAGTGTTGTATGCTATTTTCAGTACGGGTATTAGTATCTGTCGCATGCTTTCATTATTTTCGCATCACACTCACTACTGCGACGTGTATTTCCGTATTCTTGTGCCAGGTATATACGTATATATGTATATATCCGCAGCCACATTGATAGCATACAAACAAAACATCGAGTTAATTTGAGACTGAACTGCTCGCTTTCCGTCCCGTGTCAGCAAGCAGCAGTACGTAATACCTGGTATATTACAACAGGTCCATTGTGCTGTATGCGCGTGTATGATACGTTCTGTAGTCGTTGTGGCGGGTCGTATATACGCAGTGTGGTGATTTCTTCGTGTCGGGCGTATAAGAGACAGTGTACGTATGGCCTCTGATTGGCTCAAAATTCGCCAAAATCAGTTGAAAGCTAAACAAAGTAGACAAACCCAGGTGTACCTGACCATTTCATGCCAAAATCAGGTACGATGTGAGGCTGGCCAATGAGAGGTGTCCTAGCGTGTGATTTGTACTTGGTTTTAGTGTAGTACCTGTTTTTGGCACCAAAGTGACCAGGTGTACCTGATTTTGGCTAAAGCCCTAAAAAAAAGTATACCGTGATGAGAAGATGAGAAGGAAGGGGTGAAAAAGACAGCGAATAGAAGAGTATGATGTAGACAAAAAGCTCAAGCCGGGATAGTAGGTATATATTATACGTATAATACGTACACAGCAGTACATCATAGAAATAGAAAGGAGTAGATTTGGTGCAGAGAGTTCTTCTTTTCTTTCTCATTTCGTTTATTACATTGATTGGTACATATGGGAAGAAGGAGAGAGCAAGGACAACGAATGGAGTATTATTGTAGATAAATCTGGGCGGGAAGTAGACATAGAAGGACGTTAGACTTTGCGCATAATAATAGGTTTCCTTGGCTTCCGTGGTTTTCTGCTTTCGGGAATGTTATGAGTGACCAATGACCAATGTTGAAGCTCATCATGCTGCTGCACATTGTCGGATGGCAAATATAATAATAATTGGTACGTATGACAGACAGCACTTCAGACAGTAGTTACTCTGTAGTCGGCAAATTCATTGGTAAAGAGTGGGAGGGGGGGGGGGGGGACGATGCTGCTGTAGTCGAATGGAGATTGCGGGCGTGTAGTTCAGTTTTGGACACGCATAACATGCTGTAGGGATTTTAGGTGTACCTCTTCGGACTTGTGTATCCTTTCCCTGCTAAGTGTACGTGTTCTTTAGGATTCTCTGATGGCTCTAGCACTTTTTTTGTGACCACGGGCCGTGATCTTGCTAGATCAGACTATAGGGATTAGCAACTGAAACGAGTTTAATGTGAAGAAAACAACAACAACAACAACAACAACAATGCGTGCTACGATAGAGATATCACTTACTTAAGAACTGGTCCCACCTATTTGGGGACAAACTACTCGGAATTAGACTCGGGTAAGTTTTTTTCAGTTGTGAACGGGTTAACGCAAAATTGGTGGACTGTCATTCATTGTTGTGTTGCACTCTTCTTGTTCCTTGTACGTATGCTTCGGCCATGGTTTTGCTCATCGGATAGCACTCTCTTTTACTTTCCTCCCTTAATGATGTTTACTTTCCTCCCTTAATGATCACTTTGGGGTGAGGTATAGAGCTCTTCAAGTAATAAGTCACCACCCTTATAAGGCTAAAATAATGGTGCACCTCTACCTCTGATGTGTCGTAGTTTTGTGACCACAGAAGAACTGGTACCTTTTTTAGGATGAAGAATCGGCACGGACACTGGGTGTGCTGGATGTCGACGGGTAGAAAGGAAGGTTTAATGTGAAGAACACACACACACCGCCGTAGCATGCGTCATATATATGATATATATATATATATATGTGGTTTTCTTCTCTCGGAGTGCTTCTGAGTGATCAACGTTGAAGCTCATTAATTCATGCTCGTACACATTGTCGAGGATGGCCAAAATGATAGTAGTAATATAGGGCAGAAGCCTAGAATAGGTATACCTATCTATACAGTAGTCCTACAGTTAGTATTATCGTAGTACGTAGGCCTGTTGGGTCATTTAATCGGGGCGCTTTTTCTTTTGCCAGAGATGTACACAACTCTCCACACAAACATCATCAACAACAACAACAACAACAACAGGTGCCGTCCACAACGGGCATTGAAACAAAGTTGACACTCATCATACAATATGTATTACTGTTGTAATGCGAGTGGCTCTATAGTATAATATGTTCAAACGGCTATGTCCCGACACATTATATATATATATATATATCTGGTACATAGGATTTTCGTGTTTTTTTGGCCATCGTGAGCGGGGAGTCGAAGGAGCGATGTCACGGTATACATACACATATGCATCATATCATACGTGCATAGTAGTGGCGGTGGTGCCTTTCTTTCTGAGCTCCTCATATATACAGCAGTATGAATGAGCTCAAAATCTCTCACCCGGCGAATCGCTTTCTTGGAAAAATTTTGTTCCGGCAGCTCGACCAACAAATCTATGCGTGCTAGTATAATAGTATAATAGTATAATAGTAGTGCTATAATAGTAAAAGAGATGACGCATGCCACGGCGGTAGAGGTTCGCCAAGTTTTTTTCACTGGGCTCCTCACTTGAGGGTATTACCTGCTGAGCTATAGGGGTAAAATATCGATCGATTACCCAGCCCAGGATAAGCGTGTTATAAGGATTACCCTGAGCTATAGGGGTAAAAGATCTATCGATTACCCAGCCCAGGGTAAGCGTGTTATAAGGAATACCCTGAGCTATAGGGGTAAAAGATCGATCGATTACCCAGCCCAGGGTAATCCTTATAACACTCTCCCCCCCTCTGAACGGCGGGATATTTGGGACGTCGGTACCGTATACGGCCGTACGTTGACCTACCCGCTTCGTTTCAATACCTGGGGAACCAGGGAGACGTTTTTTAGGGACGCACGCGCAAGCGTTTCTATAAAAGAAACGTTCGAAGTGAGATTCGAACCCATGTCCTCGACGACGCCAAATGTGAGGGTATTACCTACTGAGCTATAGGGGTCAAAGATCGATCGATTACCCAGCCCAGGGTAATTAATCCTTATATCATTGATTCAAGAGGAAATAAAAGTGCTACGTATATACCCGATATGAACAATCCCATGATCTAACTAAGTAAACAACGACAAATCCTGCGAAACACAAGAATGAAAAGTTGGACGAATTTGGGTTATAACCCTTTTAGAACTGCAGTCCCGTTTTGGGGACAAACCACTCTAATTCTAAGTGATTTGTCCCCAAAACGGGACTCCAGTCCTATAAGGGTTAAGGTAGCACACACTCTCTGGAACATAATCAGTCAAAAAGTGTCACTGGGACCTCTATCGGACATATTATACGGGCGACCATCGTGAATAGGACCTACCGATTTTTTATAAAATAAAAATTATAACACTAAAAGAATAAAGTAAGAAGATAAACAAAATATACCTGATTTATTTATAAACCACTGATTATATTTTATAACCGATTTATTTATTTTTGGTCCATCACAATTTACTGCTAAACTGTCTTCGCCCTTCCTTTTTCTCTCCTCCCTATTTTTGTTGTTTTCATCCCATTTATTATCTTCGCCCTTCCATCATCTCTCCTTCCTGGTCGTAACTCGGATCCGGGGTCACAAAGTAGGCTCTTCTCCCTCCTCCCCACTACGTGCAGTTATTGCCTTGCATTTTTATCACGAGAACATTATTTCAGCACTTTCTTCCCTCGTCGACTTGCGTCGGATTCCGCCTAACCACGCCACGAAGGCGCTCTCAGCAATAATTGGTTCCTTTTTATTTTTTCAAATAAAGTCAAAATATCACCACGGTGGGGTTTGAACTCGGGTACCAATGCTATTAATAGTCGCCTTTGAAGCTGACCACTAGTCTACCGGGGCGGCCGGATCACACACTATATATATATATATATACTTACCTAGTTTTACTAACAATATCTATATTATTTACGATGGTCCCCCGTAATATATACTTACGGTACTTAATATGCTACATAGTAAAATGTTCAGGGTTCAGAGTGCTCAAACGTATATACTCCGTGCAGGGATATTTATGTAACGGTATTTGGGAGTTCCACAGAGGAAATATGCGTGATTCTCTGTGGAGCACTCAACGGTTTGTTGTGTGATGTTTTATCACCCACTTTCTTTTTCTTCCCTTTTCTGCTGTATACGGCGGTAATATGTTATATATATTCGAATTACCTCACGAGGAGCTTTTCTACATAATGTGTGCCTATCTTTGCACCGATCCCGACGTAAAGCATCCCACCAGTGGTCACTTGAACACGGTATGATATCCTACTACTAATTAACACCTGGTAACCGGTAGTTTTTCGCAGGACTGATACAATCACGAGGGACCATACAGGATATACGACAAAATATTGTTAGTTAACATAGATAGGTCAATATGTAGGCTTCCGTGTGTGCCCTAGGCCCCTTTTTACTAGTGTTTACTATGACCCCCCGTGATAATAGTCAAGTCAGAAAATAGTGAGCCAAAAAGCGCAATCCCTAACGCGTAATGAGTCCGAGACGCAGTAATATATGCGGTCAACGGTCAACAACAGCATCAACAACAACAGCTCTTTCTTTTGTGCCACTTGTACTGACCGGTTTCGGGGGCGTACGAGATAATTACAGCATTTGTGCCACAACAGGCGGTACTCGGTACAAGCATCGACGGGTGTTGGTTATTTTTCGTTTTTATACCCCCCACCCCACCCCCCGGCCTCAAAAGGGATGAGTGGTCAATGGTCAAATGACTAAGGCAAGCAACTAATGAGTAAGTACCCCCCAAATCTGGACATGTACTGCTCTTCTTGTGGCACAGGTGGTATCATACTTGGTACGATACATATTGGCATGAATTACTAGTTGCCATCTTTTTGTCGTTCGCTTGTGTCATGTCAGCCCTTTTGTTCGTCCACCTTCTTCGTTTCGTGGCGCCCGCTTCTTGGAGCGGGCGATTTACCGTACATTTTTTAGCCATTCGTAGATCCTCTTCATTTAATGCCCCCCCCCCCCTCGTTTTTATCGGCCTAGGGAGCGCGTGTACTTTACCGTTTTGTCTGTTCACCCCCCCCCTCCAGGCGGGAGCGAAACAGGAAGAGAAGTGATTAGCAGAAATGTTTATTGGTAATTATGTAGAACAGCGCAATGAAAAGCCCAACTGTTGGAGGTGTTCTATTAGGAAGGATAGGAACGTGCGTCGGTCTCGAAAGGGATGCGTGGTCAATGGTTAAATGACTAAGGGCAAGCAATCAAATGAACGTAGCACCCCCCCCCCTGCCCCGCCCGCCTCCGTAAAGAATATGGTGGTCAGACGGATCAATGATAGCAGCAACAAAGTAATATGTAGATCACAACACCCCCCGCCCTCCTCACCCCACGCCCTTTTTCGATCGTTATCCAAACTTCGTCCGCGCAACCGAAACGAGAGTATGTTATCGGCGTTTGTTTCTGTTTTCATATCATCATAGTTCCTCCTCCATTTGTTTCCGTTCATGGGAACGAACTACTTGATGACAAGGATGCATGCACTACGAGTATATAAAATGAAAACACCCAAGGTACACCAGACCAATCAACACGCCGGGGGGGGGTATATACTCATATCGTGCATGGCCGTAGTCGTATGGCCATAGACCCTCGCATCCCTACAATGCCGGGGGATGGAGCACGTTGGGTTTTCACCCACCAAGCAGGCATTGCTTGCTTGCACCAAGCGCGAAGCGAAACGTGAGGTGTTGGGCGAGTCGCATGAAGGGTGAGCTGCATCCTGCTAAGAACCGCTTGTGAGGCGGACTTGCATATGAGTGACAGCTTCAATGAGTTAATTTAATTCCCGGTATGTCCACTTCCTGAGGCAGCAATGGGAGTACTATGTACCTGCATCGTGGGTGCCTTACCATAAACACTACGTGGTACGATCATTCCCCTTGTGCGGAGCAAAGGTTCTCCACCGCGCACAGGTGATCTATAACTCGACCGCCAGCTGTGATCGACTGGCAACAACAAAAAACGGTACCCTGGTGGTCTAGCCTCGTGTAGTGGGCGGCATGTTATCTAGTGTTGTTGCCAACCGACGCCAACCCAACTTATGTATTATGGGGGGGGGGGGCGTGTGGTGGTGACAGCGACTGCACCCGAAGGACGAAAACCAAAATCCGGCTACAGAGACCCACATCGCCGTCGCACCTCCAGGCAGCTGGGCAGCACGCATTTTACGTGAGATTTTGTTCCTCTGCGTCAACTGTGAGTTCGCCCGATTGAGTATGGTTGATAACTCAGCTTTGCTTAGAAGCTACATACCGTGATAATTCGTGGGCCGCGCGTGTTCTCTGTTTTTTACAATGGAAACTGTTTGTATTCGACCACCCGGGGGGGGGGGGGGGGGGGGG
>MEHQ01003298.1:109000-134646 GCA_008828725.1 Saccharina japonica
GGGGGGGGGGGCTCGTTTTGGCCGTTCGTTCAGCAGTATCGTCGCGATGATTTTTGTTTCAAGCTGGCTGACATTTCTACCGTCTACCGCAGTATCCAAACTCTGTCTCATACCCACGTGTCTTTTTTTGGTATCATCATAAACACATCTTCCTCTCTTCACTGTCTGGGTTCTACTGTGCGAGTTCTCGGACGACTGAGCTGAGCGGCACCATCACAACAAAAAACAAGACATTACAAAGCTATTCTTCCGCCCGCCGCCGTAAACAACCTTCGGCGGCAGCAGCGGCTGGTGCTGCCTAACCGAGCGGACTACTCTGCAAGTAACTGGCGCACCTAACGGATAGAAAACAAAAACAAGACACCGGACGGAGCCGAGCCCACGCTATGCGGTAAACGAGGGGGCGGGGGGCGGGGGGCGGGGTGCGGGGGGGGCGGGGCGTTGGCCCATTTGTTTCTGACTACTATAGCGGGCGGGGTCTATCAACTTAGGGGCTATGAATACCCGATGTCTTAACCGGAGCTATGCTGTTGCCAATGACGTGGGGGTGGAACGCTGACGAGGAGTACGTATGGTGAAGAAGGGTTTTCCAAGCGAGGGAGGGAGGGAGGGGGGGGGGGGGGGGGGGGGGGGGGCCCCCTGGACCCCTTCAAGAAGGGAAAGTGTTTTTTGTTTTTTAGCTCAAAGTGATAGAAGAGAGACTAGACTACTGCCGCGGTACTAGAGGATACATATACTCGATGTATTAAGTTGGACTCGGGAATATGCACGACTCATTGTCGGACAGAAAATTTACCCATAAATTTTGTTTTTTGAGTTCCCTTGGCCTTCTTCTTTAAGGAGAAAAAAATGTTTCTGAGTGGTCCACGTTGAAGCTCATACTGCACACATTGTCGGATGGCAAACGCAATATTAACACATTCATTTCCGATGCCATTTTTTTTTTGCAGTTTTTCTATTTTATTCGCCGGTCGCCCCGGTGGGCTAGCAGGTAACCACGGAGCCTGCTGAAGTCAACATCGTGAGTTCGAGCCCCCCAAGTGCATGCTCGTAGGGACTTTTTCTCGCAAAAAAATATCTAGACTACCGGAAAGCACGAGAGCGTGAGTTAGCAAAATTCGATGCAAATCGACGAGCGTTGGAAAGGCTGAACCCTCTGCGCGATAAAAATCAAGGCAAGAACCGTAGTGGGAGAGGAGGGAGAGGAGCCTACTTTGTGACCCCGGATCTGAGTTACGACTATGATAGGGAGGGAGAAAGACAGAAGTGCGAAGATAATAAATGGGATGGAAAAAAAAAAAACGTCAAAATGCCTATCCATGGTGTGCCCGGTTCATCGGGTTGTTGTTTGTACGTTTTCCCCCCAAAGTTGGTACCTGGTACCAGGTAAATTATACAGCCGCTGATGTGAGAGACACAAGAAAAAGTAGGCACTGTTGGTTATGCAGCACTCTTTATCCACTCACGTAGGCTATTATTAGTGGGTTCGGTTCTCGCAAAGTTTATGCATTTATTACTTTCGGGCGTGCGTGCTGGAGATATCGTGACATGTTGTGATGGTACAGCAGTAGTATATGCTACCTAAATACTTTTAATAGTCCGTGGCGAAGGGAGTGCCCCGGAGATCAATTTCACGAAGTCTGCGAGGTTCACCGAACTCGAACATTTATTTTGTTGTGGTTCCACGTACGAAGTGACAGATATAGCACTACTGTACAGCACCCACTTTTGATAGCCTACATCAGTCACAGTGACTGCTGTGTAGGCTAGTGGGTGGTACTGGATAACCAACAGGGAAATAAGGACGACGACATTCATGCTGCGAGACGTGTGGTACAACTCCACCTCGCGCGTCGACTTCAACAGCGACGTGACGGACGACCACACCACCCCTACCACACAACCACGCCACCAGGCGATACCCGAGATCCTGAAGAAAACCCATGGATAAAACTTAAGCGGGCGTATTATATGTCCTGGCCGAGAGAAGAGACACCGGCGGATGGCACCGGCGGGCAGCACTCACCAAAGAATGGCGTGGTGGCGGCGAAAGGCCAACCCGCGGGAAGGCGGTGGAAGCGGGCAGCACGGGAGACCCGCTAGAGGACTGGCCTGCAACTCACAGAGGGAACGGCACCTCAGTATCAGATGACGCCAGCAGCGGCAAGGAGCGGCAGCAGGGTTGAATCGGCGCCATGAACGGAAGCCGTTATCGCCCAGGAGGACTACGTACACCAGAGGACTGCTCGTGATAGTTCGGCAAGGCTTCAGAGGCCGTTGGGGATGCCGGGGCACGGCAAGGAGCCCTCCCTCCCTGATGCAGCCGGAAGAGATAGCCTTCTGGACGAGGGGTCAAAGCGGCGATTTCTAGCTGTTATTATCGGCAGCGCCGTATACTTGGGACAGGTGACACGCTTCGCGAAATATCGTACGCGGTAAACCAACCGTCGAGGGCAATGGGTCCAACCCACCAAAGGTGCGCATGAGAGGGGCCAAGCATCTACTTCGGTGCTTAGCCGGGACGGTGGATTCCAGCACCACCTACAAGCAATGAGGGTTCAGGCTCAACGCGAGAACTCGGACGTCAACGACGGGAAGTCAACTTCATGCTACACAATGATGATGTACAACGGCCCCGTCAGCTTCAAGGTGAGCATGCAGGGGTCAACGGCTCAGTCAACAGTGGAAACGGAGCTTGTGGCGGGAGCATTGGTGACGAGGGAGACAGCGTTTCTTTCCATAACATGATGACGGAGCTGGGCCTCGATGAAGACTTCAAGTGCGTCCCACTCCACATCGACAATAATACTTAGGCACTACATGTGGCCGGAAACCAGACCTACAGCTCGCGTGCTAAACAACGTGGCTTTGAGGTATTTGTACCTTCGCGAGATCATCAACGAGGAACACGTAAGCATTCACTACATACCGACGGAGAAGCGGCTAGCTGGCGGATCTGGGAACCAAGTTTTTTAACAAACAGCGGCACCGGGGTTCCTGATCGAGATCATGAATAATTTTCAGGTGTAGGTCGAGAGCCGTGACATCAAACGCATCATCAACATTGAGAGGAGCTCTCTGACAATTGCACGGAGAGGTGCTTAGCGAAGCAATATTTGGCGCGAATATTTGGTTTCCCACAAACAACTGATGATCAGTAGCCATTAAATTATCAGTGTTTTGGTTCCAACAAGCGCGGGTGATCGTCAGCCACGATCGGCACTTCAGTGGGGTTTCTATCGCTCTCAACAAGTGCTGATAATTGTCAACCATGATTGGCACTGCAGCCAAGGTGCTATAGCTTCCAACATGCGCTGGTGATCGTTAGTCATGATCGGCGATTTGGTCAATCGCTTTTAACAAGTGCTGGTGATCGTTAGGCATGATAAGCACTTTAGTCAAGCTTCTATCTATCCCCGTACAACGAGTGCTGGTAATCGTTAGCCATGATCGTCTCTGTAGTAAAGTTTCTATCGATTCTATCAAGTCAAATGTTGGTTTTCGTTAGGCAAAATCAGTAAATTGGTTTCCACTTCCATTGAGGAGGAGTGTTAAGTATAGGCAAGCCTATACATACACAGTCAACGGTCAGTACAACAAGTAGTCCCTGCTATTGATAGCAATAGTGGCAGCAGTGAGTAGCAGAGCTGCTGCGTTCAGGATACAGCCTATGGACAGCCTATCGCTATACAAGTATACCCACGATAAAACGCGGTGCCATAAGAAAACAGGCTATGACGGGGGTTTCAGTCAAACCGGAACCTTCTAGACAAATGCGGCGAGATTACGAAAAGTTTCTTCGAGAAAGATAGCGCAATAGTAGGTCTAGACGTTGCGGAACAGCAGAACGACAGTCAAAATATCTATCAATCGGCACAGGAGAGAGCCCACACGCTGTCACTCCTGGGTGCTCCTCACAGCACCCACACAGACTCCTGCAAGTCCATCGCTCTAAGCCAGTGTTGGCTCCTGTGGTTCGATGCATGCCTTTCTTCTTTTTCCTAGCACGTGGATCAACACCAGACGTCGCGTCCATCGGCCCCAGCATGAACTTCTGCTACCACGACACTTCGGGGGCATGCACGGCAAACACTGATACCCGGAAATCTAAGGCTGTGGGTTTCTCAAGGGGGCTGAGAGGGCCGGTATATAGTGCGCGTCAGCAGATAGACACGTTAGGGTTCCTCGTTTCAGCACGGCCGTTCTATCCGTTGGGGGTGAAGTAACCGCGCACACGACAACAACGACAACAACAACACTGACCGGGACATCTCTTCCGTACGCGCGAACATTGCGTCATCATCTTTTTTTTTTCTCTCGACGACCGACTCTGGATTGATCGAGGTCGGGGTTGTCTCTCTCTCTCTCTCTCTCCCCCCCCCCCGCTCGGTACACAACGGCTATATCTGACGCGTGGTACGATTGAGGTACGTAGGTAGCGCTTTTTGGGGTCAAAACGTTTTCTGGATGATCGGAATCCTTACCTCCGCAATCGTTGGAATTTCATTCTTGTGTTGCAATTTTTCATTGTATACTGGGTGAAGCATAGAGCTTCTTAAGGGCCCATATTAACGAATATAAAATAAATTCAATTTGGGAAAAATAAAATTCAAATTCGCTTTTCCTTGGTCAACACACGCACCAGCACCCCCCCCCCCAAGATCCTAATCTTTGGTGCTGGTGCGCGTGTTGACCAATGAAAAGCGGATTTGATTTTTTTTTTTCAAATTGATTTTTTTTTCTTCGTTAAAACGGGCCCTTAGTGGCATCCCTGAGAAAAAAAAACACGGTGTGCACCTCTATCGTGTACTACGTAGGGAATGCACATTTGTTTCTAACTTTGACGGCGCCAAAAAAAACAAAAGTTCGTAGGGAATCCTTCCGACGTTTCCCTGAAGTTTATCCGCTGTCACGAGCCCGCACACAACAAAGTTGAGAAGACAGCTATTAATCGCCACAAAACATCCTGTGCGCGAGTATTTATTAATGGTACAGGTTTGCGGGTATTTGAGGGTTTCATATATTGTGAGGTTTTGCATTATGTATCGAGGCATTATTTAGTATGCCTCGTCGCTGGAAGTGTGGAGCTGCCTCCCCGGGAGGCAGTCGGTGATGATAATAAGATACCACCCGGACTTTGATGATAATATACTGTCCGTATACATGTGAGGGTGGAGCGTGAAGGAAAGGTACGGCTCACTCCTGTGTGGTGTTTATGGTGGGGCCTTTGACGACAGGTACTGACCTACTTGTGTGTTTGGTATTTGGTGGTGATGTTTTTTATCTTCTCTCCTCGCCTACGGCATTGCGGTAGGCCGCGTGGGTAACCTTGATCACGCCCGACAATGGTGTATACAAACAATGGCGACAGCTTATACTATCCTTATATTGACGCCGTGTGTAATCTGGGATGAAGGTGTCTCAGATTCACCAAGGCAAGAAAAACGCAGCCAGGAATAACCCTTTCCGTGCTTCCTTTCCCAAGTTGGCGGCGTGGCCCAAACGCCTACCAGGTATCTCTTTCCCTCTCTTTCTCTCTCTCTTCTCTCTCTGTCTCTCTCTCTGTGTGTGTCTCTCTCTGTGTGTCTCTCTCTCTGTCTCTCTCTCTCTTCCTCGCAGAGTTGCTTGCATCTCCTCGATCCCGTACAGTATTAACTAGCCTTGAATACCATCGCCCCCCCCCAAAATAATTATCTCCTCGTGAACACCCTTTACCTCCCCCCCCCACACACTACAAATACTCTCCGTCTCGAAAGGGATGCGTGATCAATGGTCAAATGACTAAGGCAAGCAACAAATGAGTACGTCCCCCCCCCACACTACAAGGAAGGGAAAGGCTGGCGCTAAGAAGTAAGGTGGAAGGGGGGGAACACGTAAACATATACGAGGGGTTAAGAGAAGGGATATTAATGAAAACGTATTTGCACGGCCCACTGGATTTCTCGAAAACGCTGATACTTCGATTTCGTGTAGGGGACCCGGACCTGCCAGAAAGAAGGAAGAGGTGTACTATTACGGAGGACCATATTAAATAGAACCTACGGTGTACACTAAAGTCTATATATTTCCCTATTTTTACTAACAATATTTGGTCCTATTTACTATGGTCCCCCGTAATAGTAGCCGGGAGGAGGAGGGAAAGTAGATGCACAGGTGTGCCCTTGTGGCAAAGCAATAGAGAGTAGAGTTCACATAGTGGAAGAATGTGAGATGTGCAAGGAAGAACGGGCATGTGTTAGAGGAGGAGATGAGGAAAATAAACGAATGTGACATGGAGCAGTTTGGTACACTACATAGTAGCGAGAATACGATCGCTATCCTAGGAGATAAATGGTGGCCACAGGCAGCGGAACAGGAAGGGGATAATATTATCAAAACTATTCTATGTAATATGAATATACGGAAACAACGTGATGAGCGGCCCAACTGCTGTTGGAGGTGTCTCTATTAGAGGTAGGAACGGTGCTCCGTCTCGAAAGGGATGCGTGGTCAATGGTCAAATGACTAAGGCGAGCAACAAATCAGTACGCTTCCCCCCCCCTCACCCTCCATGCGACACGCCCAATACTTCACGTTTCGCTTCGCGCTTGGTGCAAGCAATGTCTGCCTGGTTGGTGAAAACCCAACGTGATCCATCCCGGCATTGTAAGGATGTGAGGGTCTATGGTGATACGACTACGGCCGTGCACGGCATGAGTACCCCCCCCCCCCAACTACAGTACTGACTGGTACTGGCTGGTGGTTTGACGGACTGTTGTACCGTATGTCCTTTGATTTTTTATGTCTACCCGTCCGCACAACTCTCACGACTGACTACCTTCCCGGGGAGGGGGGATGCATGCTGTCCGATGCTACGATCACATAATTCTGACATCAATACCACCCACTCATCATGACACCCATTCATCTAACTCGCCTGAAAAATCCCCCCACGTTCTAAGCTCATCATGTTTCCCCGCGTTCGGCAGAGCTCACGCCATACAATATGCATGGCGGTACCTCGTACACAGAGTCACGCGGCAGAACTTTACTTACTGCAGACGTTTTTGGAGTTAAGGAAGGCTACGTATAATAGTATACCTCAAATGGTTTTGCGAAGAAACATTTGTTTGTCTTTGGCGTCCCCACCGGAGATCTGGTGGGTGGTGTTTACTTTGCGGGCGATAGGCTGTAAAACCTCCAGTTAGAAATATTAATATTTAATAGTATTATTAATAGTTGATTTTTCACGCCGACGGCTATCGTTAATAGTACTATTCCATTTGACATCTGACAATGTACAGCTCTTATTTTAGGCATACACTTCACATACACCTATCTATCAATCCTACCTGAATACTTGACAAAACTTACACCAATAATGCTGCCCACCTTATGAAATGCCTTTACCGGCTCCTAACCGACGCTTCTTTCATACCGGTATTCTTACAATTCCACTTGCCACCTGACGATGTGCAGCTCTTATTTCAATCAACATACCATTCATATATCTATATACCTATCAATCATATCTGAATACTTGACAAACTCATACGTATCAATAATAATGCAGTCCACCCTATCTATGGATGCCTTTACCGACTCCTCACCGACGTCTCACCAATCATGAGGAAGGGTGACACGTACTTGCGCCTTGTGCCTTTCAATAAAATCTAACCAAGTGATATTACCTCATCCAAATAATGTTCCCCTTCTTCATGAAGCTATTAATATCGATACACCCCACATCGAAAGATGCTTCGCAGCGACCTGCCTACAAAATCTCAAAGCGCTAAATCCTATCACCACACTCATTTCCATCCCAACTCTAGGCAGAAAAGTGTAATCATTTACTATCCTTCTTCCGTCCAACTCTTATATTCTCCTGCTCGGCATCTACGTGCCAACCCCACGTCATCGCCATCAACCCCCCTCATCTTCCCTCCTCCCTCTCCTCCCTTGTGGGTCCCGCAATGCGGGTTTGCACTGGTGAACTCGGGAGTGAAATCGCAACCTGCGAGGTCACTGAAATTATATGTAGAAGGCTTTCCTTGCAGGGGGGTTTCTTAGCCATCGCCCCCCCCACCATCATTTCCTCCGACCACACTCACTCTTTGCCAGCTGGTCGACGAGTTCGCCGGCTTTTCCCTTCCAAGACACCCAAAGCTTTCCACCGCAAAATGGTGATAATCTCTTCGGGCTGCGCTCGTCATACCAATGAAAACAAAATAATCATAATAATCATAGTAGTAAGCAAACCATCATCATTTGTTTACTGAAACTCCTGTATATAATACGAAGTATGTTGTAGTGAAAGTCACACCCATCCTGCCCCTCATATACTCCTAAGAAGTCGCGTGTACCAGGTATACCGTACGAGTACAACATGTATGTACAGCAGTTGGCCCGGCGTTCCAGTGGTTGACCTCGAACACCCCTATTAACAGCGTTGGAGTCAGGGGTTCACGGTTCACATCTATCTCGGTACCGTTTTTTTCTTCTTTTTTTCAATGGTACTAACTATCGAGAGCGCCTGCTATTATAATGGCGTGCGTAACACAAAATTCGATGCGAGTCGACGAGGGAAGAAAGTGCTGAACCCTTCAAGCCATAAAATGGCAAGGCACGTACGTACCGTTGGTAGAAGGAGTCATCCCACGGTAGGGGCGCAGCTGAGTCTTCTGAGCTCCTCATATACATGAGGAGCTCAATATCTCACCCGAAGCATGTCTTCGGAAACATTCGTTCGCGCAACCCGACCAAACCTTCCAATGCGGTAGTAGTCCAAAAACAATTATACCAGCAAAATAATAATAGTATACGGTGGCTACCTCACGTGAGGAGCACAACAACAACCGATCAGAATATATCGAGCCTAAACGTGGTACCCCTACCGTGGGATTGCTCGAGGGGAGGAGGGAGAGGAGAAGATGAGAGCCTACTCGTATACAACGTATCCCCGGATTTGAGTTACGACTAGTGATATTGTAGGAGAGAGAGACGACAGAAGAAGGGCGAAGGTATTAAAAGGGATGGATGGGGGAGGGGAGAGAGGGGGGAGGGGGGGGGGGGGGGGTGTACTCATGTCGTGCACGGCCGTAGTCATATGACCATAGACCCTCGCATCCCTACAATGCCGGGACGGAGCGACGTTGGGTTTTCACAACCAGGCAGACATTGCTTGCACCAACGCGAACGCCGTGAGGTATTGGGCGAGTCGCATGGAGGGTGAGCTGCATCCTGCTAAGAACCGCCTCTGAGGCGGACTTGCATATGGACGACAGCTTCAATGAGTTAATTTAATTTCTGGTGTGGCCACTTCCGGAGACAGCAATGGGTTTTACTATGTAACTGCCTCGCGGGCCTTACCATATACCTATATTAACACTACGTGATACGACCAGTTGCAAATTGCCACTGGTTAGATGCGGAATCAAAAGGTACTCCCACGCCTACGTACGCACAAAGACTCTAATTGCGATGTGTAATTATCCCGAGCTGCTAGCCTTATGAGGTGACCGCACTAATAAAAATTAACAAAAAATACTGTAGTGCAGTACGCACCTCTGTGTCTACTCACCAAACGAGTGGCTGGTTTTACACCGGCTGCCACACCGACGCCTAACACCATTACTTCTATAAATAATTAATCCATATATTTTTAAACGACAGAGGGAGGGCGGGGGGGGAGTACCAGTAGTATGCTGTTCAAAGTTTGAATGGGTTGAATGTGTCATTGTGGTTGGTACTGTTATACTTAACTTGCCAGACTACTTAGATTAAAATATATATATATATTTACATAGACTACCGCCGTGTACGTATTATATGGCACCCTCTTTTGTGTGTTAGTGTAAAGTCGGGGTTCGAAGCCTTCCTCCTCTTGGGAAAACGAACAGGGCACGCATTATTACTATTATTACTATTATTATAGGTCACGCATTACTATTATATTATTCTATTATTCTATTATTATGTTATGTCTTTTTTCTCCGAGGATGGTGCTTTACGTACTCGTATTATATGTAGCTTATTATATACCACTCTGTCCCGAAATATAAGCAACGTTTTTAGTAAATTTTAGTTGATGAAATGTGCTTGTATGATTCCGCCGCGAAAAGCGCGGGTGAACTTCGATGAAGAGAAAGCCGGCGAGCTGTGCGGGAATGTGCCCCAAGAACCACCTACTACATATATATATACATATTATTATGTAGTACGCGATACGAGAATAATAAGCAAAATACTATTAACACCTACCGCGGGGTGCGTGAGAGGATTAGCCACACAGCTGTGCACACGTGCACACGTGCACACCACACCCCACACCCCACACCCCCTGTGATCACGTTTTTTTTTCTTCAGACAGTAAGTACTACCACCGTGAAGTAACGGTGAGTTCGAACAGCGGGGGTGCGATCGTTTTTTCAGCGCTCATTTTCTCGACAACCATTGAGAACTGAAACACTTCATCCCACACTAATTCCAAGTAGTTTTTCCCCAAAAACGTGGGACCACTTCTTAAGGGGTTAAGGGGGAGCTAAAAGTCGAACAAAATATAGTTCCGGAAGACCCTGAACCAGATATTCCCGAAAAACGCCTTGTCCGGTATTGGAAACCTTCCCGTTCTCTGGAAAAATCGAGCGCTGAAAAACGATCGCACGCACCCCTGTGCGAACTCAGCGATCTTTTACTACGTATACGTACGGTATTTTGTCCCGGTTAGAGGGAAAACGACAATTTCTAGGGCTGTGCAGCAGTGGCTGACTCAGTCAGTAGCGATTATACTGTCGGCAAAACCAATCAAGTATCCTGGGTTGCAGCAGCAGTATACTGTGTCTCTCCTCTCTCCTCTCTCCTCTTCCGAAATGCGCGTGGTGGGTTTCGGTACAATAACATGGTGTGTTTCTTGGACGTACGTAAAATAAAACCTACTGGCGAATATACTGGCCGGGTCAATCAGTAGTTTACTACTGCCAGTAGATTACTACTGTCAGTACATACGGTACCAGTGCCCAGCCTCAACAGTTTCAGTATACAGAGTACCTGGTATACAGTACCATACCACCACACGTATCTATTTACACATCTGGTGCCTGATATTTTAGACCAGGGTAACGTTTTTTTGTATAAAAAAATTGAGAGTATACAAGGGCTCCGCTGCGCGGGCGGCTAACGCCGCCCGCTCCGCTCGCGGAAGGAAGAATGGAACCGAATGTGAAAAGCGTAAAACAGAAACAAATATTATTCTGGCTGCAACTGGCGACTTGATAATGCCAAGAGCTCCTATATATGTATGACGGCAAATACAGGACAGAAACGATAATGGGAATATCTACAGTATATTTCAACACGAAAAAAGATCGCGAAGAAAGCAAAAAGCTCCGCTCCGCCCGCTACGCTCGCGAAAGGAAAGGGGCAAAAGAGGTCCACGATGTGGTGCAAGGACCGACTTAAAAATGCCAAGAGAAATTCTTGGTTCAATGCAGCCAACTATTTTTTACTGCTGTACGCAACTAACTGAACGTTATAGCACCCGCCTACCGCTGTATCGTAAAACGTACTCACTCATGCACGATATGAACATGTCACATTATGGAAGAAACGACACTCGTACTACTACTGCTGTAAGATTTACTGAAGAAGAGAAGGCACATCACGGTACAGCACTGTCCGCACGGCAGTAGGCCACGGAACCGCACGGCACCCAACAGCGCTGCGCTGCAACACCTACTGCTGTACATACGTACAACCGAACGTATAGTACCCGCCTACCACTCACTGCTGTATTGTACTGCAGTATACACAAACATGAACGAAAAACAAACGTACAGCAGTATTTTTATGGGAGCATGCCTGGAGCATGAAGAAATCACGCGAAAAAAACTTCGAACGTCTGAGGTTCTTTCAGCCTCGTAAGCTCCCTGCCCCCTCGCGACCACCTCTCGATGGACACGCGAAGCCTAGCCACGAAAACGGCGACCGCGCTCCTGCCGACCCTCCCTCTACTGGGCAGCGCCCGCCGATACCCGCGATAGGGCCGCGCTCCTCCCCGTTGCCGTGTTCAAGCACGAGCACAAAAACATGAAAAAAAGCTGGATGCAAAGCAAGTAATTAATCGCGAACATGAGAAGAAAAAAGAAAGCAAAGAAAGAACTTCGGGAAGCAAGTTACTTCTGCTTCGGCAATTAGAGGCTGAGAGTGGCTGTGAGGTGCCAAGATATGCCGAGGAAAGCTTCCGAACCAAAGAAGGTAAAGCTATGTATGTCTATACTAAAACTGCAGATAGAGCCGGTTGCCCCGGTGGTCTAGTGGTTAACCTCGCGAATATTACTAGCAATTAGAGTTGAGGTCGAGAGGGTTCGAGTGTCCGAATGAATGGAGTTGTTTATTCTTCAATGACACGAGCCAGCTGTCGAGGACGCCTATTACATAGCGTGCATTGGGTAGGCACAATTCCACGCGCGTCGACGAGGGAGGAAAGTGCTGAACTCTTTTCGCGATAAAAATGCAAGGCACGTACCGAAGACTAAGTGGGGAGGGGGGAGAGGAGCCTACGATGTAACCCCGGATCTGATTTATAATACTACAGTACTGGAAGGGAGTATTGAAAATAGGAGCAAGAATACTGCTTGCTGTACAGTAGTAGAGGACGTGTCAACATAATCAAGTGTGTAACGGCAGGACGGTTGCATAACAGATACCTGGTAACAGATATCTCGAGCTACTGTAGCTGTTATTATTGGCTACAGCGTCATCCTATAGTTGTTGCTGAGAGGTATTATGGCAGAAGTTTCGACCTGGTCGTCGTATAAAGTCACGTGTTTGTTGTGTGCTCGCTTGAGTGCACACAGGAGGCACCACACCTATCATTACCATGGACCTCTTTCTGCCGCCGCCAATAATTCCGACGACGGAACAGCCGAGACGGTCGGTTCGTCTGCAGAAGGGGCGGTGGACGCCTCTTCGACCCAGGTTGCTCGACTCCTTCAGGGAGGGCTGACAGTGACTCTATTAATAGTAGTATATATCTAGCGCAGCATCATCTAGCTTCCATACGTACGTATACTATAACCTCCTGAAACCGACAAAGGGAACGGCAACGGTGAGGATCCACACGGTTTTGGTCATGTGGGAGTACGAGAGTAGCGCACGACGAGAGCTTAGCGATCCCTGGGGACGAGCGCCCTCCGCGACGGTACGGGGTTGGACCCCAGGGCAAGATATTAGCGCACGGTGGACGACCCACCGCTATGCGCTACTGGCTTGACCTCGGGCCCGGTCCTGTATGCCGTCGCGGGTACCCGCGTCCCCAAGTGATGCTCCTGCACTGCTTGCTGTGTGCTGCTCTCTTCTCCCACGGTCATAAATAAGTGCGAAAGGATCCTCACCGGTCCCTTGGTCGGACCGGTGTCAGGATAATCTATCAGGCGCGACGGCGCGTGCGCTGCGTGCTTGAGTCACTTTCGGTCCTCCCTAATGGGGCGGAGGGGGTGTCCACACTGGGAGAGAGGAGGAGCAAAGAGATCTTCAGCGCATGATCAACGGTTGTACTCGGCCCCAGAACCCAGACAAACATGCACATTGTTCGCTTGGAAACCCACATTTCATATTTTGCTGTAATTTTTGTATTCCAAGATTCTTGGCGAGCCTGTCTGCGAGTCCCGTTGGCGCTACACCGGCGCACGCCAGCGAACACGACACAACCAGTGCTGCCCTGGTACTTGCAACGTCACAGCCATGGCGAACGAGGCGAGAAACGACGTCGCGATCCAGCAAAAGTCCTCACAGGAGGCACCATTGTCTGCGGCGACCAATTCCATCAACTCACTCCGAGACGTCGAAAGGCCTGATGAGAACGTATTCGACAGCAACAGCTCGAAGTACATATCCCAGAACTACCGGCGCGCGGCGGGCGCAGCCTATGTTCTCTCGATGGGCGTCTGCGGGATCGTGCTGGTGGCCCTGGCGTCCTCGCTAAAGAGCCTGGCAATCGAGGTGGACAAGACATCGATCCAGGCAAGCAGCAACAAAATAGAATATGATGTCATACGTAATGTTCGTTGGTTCTTGTTTCTTCTTGCTCTCGTTCCGATGTTCTCTTCTTGCTTGATTATCATGGGCATATGGGCATACGTACGACCTCGGGTACCCTGCGGGTACCTTCTATCATACCTGGTATGTACGAGTACGAGGTCGTGCAGCTCGCGAGTCTGAGTCTTCCGACTTCCAACAGCAGAGTATGGCGAGTCCAGCTGCTGTGTACCTATGATATATACCAGGTGCCGATATACCAAGCTATATACCAGGTATTAACATGAGCTGAAGTTTTCAGGCAAGAAATCCGACTGAGTTTATCGTTATATTTTTAGTGGAACGAGACATATCATACATTCCAAACGTTGCGCAAATACACCCCCAACGCCCCAACCTGGAGCACGCGAGCAAGCGAGCCCACAACAATACAGAAGCAACGCTGCAGAAGGAACCTACCTGGTAGAGCACATGTTCGAGTACTTTCGTTCATCTGTGTGTAATCACGATTGGGCTTTCTCACTAATGTGTAATATATAAATATGTCGTGATGTCCATACTCGTATATACGTATCATATGTGCCACAACATACCGTCATCTCATTTATTATGTACTCGTACCTGAGGTATGGGCTATATGACGCTACACACCTGGTAGCTGGTAGCCCATAGTATGCATACCACAACCCATTGCACGTCATTCAAGCAGCCCCAACTTGGAGCAAGCGAGCCCACAATCCAGAAGCAACGCGGCAGAAGGAATGTATCACGCGAAGTGGACTACATCTACGTTCGACATTCTTCATATATAGTGCTTATGCATAGCATGGCATGCTGTCATACCACAACGGACGGTACCATCCTACCGGCACCACCACACTTTGCACGTGATTCAAGCAGCCCCAACGTGAAGCAAGAGAGCGAGCCCACAATACAGCAATACAGAAGCAACGCGGCAGAAGGCCGTACAACAGCAGTACATGTGTGATACACGTAACATAAACTGGTTTACATCGTAGAGTACATCTTCGATGCTTCCGGCACTACTACTGCTGTACCAGGTACCTACTACTCGTGTATGATATGATGTGGTACACGTGGTACCTGATACACAGTCCTTAGTGTAGCACAACGGGCGGTACATACCGGTATATACCACCCTAGCTGTTGTTACAGGTAGCCAGACGCCAATTGAAGCTGGCTGCCATGGCAGCGGGCTTTGCTTCTCGCTGGCCACTGGTTGGTGACCTCTCTCTCTCCAGCGCTACTCGTACGTATGATACACTCGTATGCCGCTGTACCTGGTACAGCTGAAGCGAGGGCGCAAAAACGCACACATGCGGCGGCAGCAGCAGCAGCAACAACAACAACAACAACAACAACAACAACAACAACACCACCATCACCAACAACAACTACAACAACTCAACAACCCAACAACAGCAGGAACGACCCAGAAATGAACAACAATAACAACAACGACAGCAACAACAACAACAGAGCAACCGTTCGTTGCAGCCTTATGCTGTTATTAATAGTGTGATTTATGATAGCCTTAGCCTTGTAAGCACCGCAGAAAGTACAAGCAGTACCACCCGCAGGAGGACCATAAAACGAACCTTTTGTTTGCACGCGTATATATACCTGGTATATGAATATTGTAATACCTGCTAACGGTACTCTAAAATTTCAATATAGTACTCGTACGTAACTATCTGTAAGTTCCGTCGGCACTTTAATTTCATACATACGTACTGTTCCTGGTACTGCGGATCGTGCCGACTCCGACCTCCGACTCCCCACACTGCCTGCTGTCCAGTGTCCGGTGTTCCTCCCAAACACAAAAAAAAACGCCCGCCTTACACCATTCAGTCGATCTCTTGCAGTCGACGGGTATATACTCTTATATAGAAAGGACGGTTTCATGTAAAGAACACACACGCGCAGTATCAATCATCAAGTCCTCTTGCACTTGTACGGACACGGACAGGGGTAGTAAGCATGCACAACGCCGATTAGCGCAGCCGCGGCAGATCTGCCCACGCAGGCAAACTTCTTCGTAAAGTGCCCTCATAAAAGCATGCTGTTTTGAATGATACTTTATTAGTATGCCATGGCGTGCGTTTTGTGCAGGTTGCACCTGCAAAAGTTTTTGTGCAGGCTGTGTGTGGCTAATTTCGTCCTTGCGCGTCGACCCAGACCAAGCCGACCCTAGACACACCCCTAACCCTAACCCTAACCCTAACCCTAACCCCAACCCCTTGGGGAGCACGAGGTCGGCAGGGGTAGCCACGCGGCTCCGCCGCGTGCTTTGATGGCGTTTTTCCAAAAAAAAACATGCGGCCCAAAAGGCCAGCCTCACACATTAAAACCAGCATCCTGGACAAAAACTTTTGCAGGTGCAACCTGCACATAGTACGCGTTGTATGCCATAGGGTTTTGTTATGAGACTGTAAGGGCGTTTCTTGCCCACGGGGAAGAGTTTTTTCGGCCTCGGTTAATGGCACCCGCCACCCCGGAACCCTAACTAACCCTAACCCCAACCCTACCGGTAACCCTGCTGTTGTTGTTGTTCTCACATCCACTCCATCGCCATACAGCGCAGGACACCTACTGCAATAAGAAACAGGCTTAATAAAAAAAGGCAGGCTGAGATTTAGAGGAAAATAAGAAATTCTGGAGTCGCTGTCTTGAAATTAGCTAAGAAAGCACCCTATATCGAATAAGAAACCCAGCCTGGACCAGATTTACTGTTTCTTATTACATGTCCTGTACAGTACCGGCCCTCTAACAAAAAACCTGAAGACGGGCTCAGGCTGACTTTCCCAATCTGGACGCGCTCGAAAGCACACTTTCTCATTTTGCGCTTTCTTATTTTGGTCCGGGAGACCGACGTTTTCCCTAGTAATGCACCTTTGAATGGTGCCTTGGTGCCCAGGCCAGCCACAGGAAGGGGTCACTTTCTTGAAGCTTATGCACTGACTAGACTAGGCTGAGAGCTTTCTTATTTTTTTCAATTTCTCAGGACGACTTTTCTTGTGAGTTCCTTTCTTATGAGCGGGCCGGTACTGCACTGCTGTACGTACAGGAATCAAAGAATAGTCTGTGGTCACGAAAAAAAAAGTAGGCTTACACGAAGGCCTGCTTGGTTGGTGAGCGGTGTGGGGTCATTGTGCTTGCTTGAAAGGCTCCATCAAATAGTTTGCTGTGCGGGCACATCTGCTGTACGAGTATACCTGGTTTAATATAATGTAAGGAAGTTCGCCTGCGCCGGCAGATCTACGCGAGCTCTGATTGGCGGTATGCCTTATGTTCTGTAGGCTACTCTGGTCAGCGCGAACGCTGGTTAGCAGCAGTGTTTCCGCTCTGTGCGCAGTCTACTCTCTTGGCTGCGATACGTGTATCGTGTACCAGTACATATCTAAATAGACCTACGAAGTACCAAGTATGAGGTATCGCATTAGACTTATACCGGTACAAGACAACAGCAGTACATATGTACCTGGTGAACGTTTTGCCTCCCCTTTTATGTACCTTTTGCAACAACTGGAATTGGAATAGCAATCCAGTAGCTCCGCGTTGAGTGCATGGACATTACCTTGCGTGCATATCATATCATACGTACCGCTGTAGCCTGCAGCAGGCAGGAAGGCAAGCAGGCAGGAAGGGGCAGTGTTATGATGTAATACTTTACACAAGAAATAAGGAAGCACTACATAAGGCGATACCAGGCTATGGGCTAATATGTCATAGCCCATATATCTGAGATACCAGGCACCAGGCACGAGTACCTGCTTATATTTTTCAACATTTGGTGACATTGCGAGTACAGGGAAGAAAACAGGCAGAACAACGGGCACAAGCAGAGTTATTCCATAAAGTAAGGTACTCATAAAGTAAGGTACTCATACGTGATATACGTACACAGAGTATTAAATGGTTGACGTCGACACGGCCAGTCAGTAAATCGTCTCGTATTATATACGTATATTAATCGAAGTTTCACGTTTGACATGAGTACGTATACACGTACCGTATATACTGCTTGCTGCTATTAGTACATACCGGTAGGTATTATACGTACGCCGCTCCTGTACCTACATACATATATATGTCAAAGGTCGTCACAGAGTACCAGTACAGCAGATGTACCAGTCATTTCAGCTCCCAGTACCCAAGGGACTCGCGAGGACTCAGTCATTTCAGCTTTAAGTACTACAGGGACTCGCGAGAACTCAATTATTTGCTACTTCAGCATTCAGTACCCTAGGGACTCGCGAGAACTCAGTAATTTGTTGTCTCAGCTTTCAGTGCCCTAGGGATTCGCGAGGACTCGGTCATTTCAGCTTTCAATACCCTAGAGACTCAGGAGGACTCAGGCATTTCAGCTTTCAATACCCTTGTAGGGACTCGCGAGGACTCAGTCATTTCAGCTTGTGGTACCCTAGGGACTCAGTACTTCAAAACGACTTGGACTCGCGAGCCATTGACTGAGTCCCGATGACTGGTACTGTTACTCTGTCAACGTTTCGCAGTTTTGTTTGCAAGGGCGATAACAAAATACACGAGAAAAAAAAACGTATGTTCGTTTTGTTTAACCCTTTGATTTGGTACTCGCGAGGACTCAGTCATTTCAGCTTTTGGTATATACCTGCGAGGGCTCAGTCATGTCAGCTTTTGGTACCCGCGAGGCCTCAGTCGATTTTAGCTTCTGGTACCCTGGGGACTCGCTAGGACGCAGTCATTTCAGCTTTTGGTACCCTGGGGACTCGCGAGGACTCAGTCATTTCAGCTTCTGGTACCGTGGGGACTCGTGAGGACTCAGTCATTTCAGCTTCTGGTACTCTTGGGACTCAGTACTTGAAAAGGACTCGGACTCGCGAGTCAATTGACCGAATCGCGATGACTGATACTGCTGTACTCTTCTACGACCTTTGCTATATTTCTTAACAATAAAAAATATTCGGCCAAACGGTCTCGAAGGTTTATAAACAAAAAATGGTTGAAATCGAGCACCTTCTTCCTTTTCGTATCGTCGTTTTGTCGGCATCGCCAGCCCCTCGTCCAAGCACCAAGCAAGGACCGCCCCGTTCACCTTGTATACACCAACCGCACGGTTGGCAATTGCAGAGTCAATATGTACTGCAATACTAAATGCGGTACTACAAGCAGTACGTAACTACTTTAATACTGCTACATGTGATACGAGTTTAGACTTACGGTAAATACTAAATACAAACTCGTATATATTTACCTGGTTTTTGTGTACCACTGCGAACTCGTTCGGACAGGCTTATACTCGTATATGGCAGATACGAGTATCAACGATACGTCGACGACGTCCAATGAGATCATGCCTGTACTCGTCTGTATGATGCGTAACCCAGCATTTCATCGCTAACATACAGTAGTAGTGTACGGGTTGTTGTCGCTGGAAATTCGCGCAGATGGATATTTTGTAACTGTCGTCAACGGTCGGTCGGTCCGTCGGTCGGTCCGCTGGTCGGTCGATCGCTTCAACCATCTAGAAAGGGGTCCCTGTCTTTTGGCTGGGCTATGGGCTGTGCAAACTATTAGTAGGAGCTCGCATTCATACGTATATCATGATACTACAAACTGCAAATGACCCGGTCCTGCTCATTTTTACGTTCCCCCCGAACCTCTCGGCCGGTTGTTTGTAGAAGTTAGAAGGATAGCTCTCGCAGCTACCGTGGCTGTGAAATCGAGAAAAAGTGTCGAAACTCTCATCTTAGCAAAAGCTTCGTGCGATTTTTCGATCTCGCGTGCTCTGGTTTTGTGTGTGTGGTATGCGACCTCATGGAAGGTTATAGGTCGGTGACCCCCCCTGGGTGGTGAGATAGTACGAGGGTGCACAGGACGGTTTCACAAAAATACGGCCAGCTTAATAGTCATTCTCCGCCGTGTTCGTGCCTTTGTTCGTCTTGTTTGTTTTGTTGGTATGTTTGTTTTGTTGATTTGTTTTGTCTGTTTGGTTGTTTGGTTGGTTGGTTGGTTGGTTGGTTGTTTGGTTGATCATCTTGATTGTTTGATTCTTCTTTTTTTTACATATTTACATATTTTTGCCTCTTTTGTTCTGTTTTGTTTTGTTTTGTTTTGTTTTGTTTTCTTACCGCCAGATCGGAGCCGTCTTCCTCACGCGGGGAATCGGGGCCGGGCTCGGCAACCTCGTCGCCCCTAAGCTCTACAAGTGGGCGCGAGGCAAGGCCGTCGTGTCGGTGTCGCTGTTCTTGCTGGCCGGCGTCCTCCTCGCCGTCCCCCTCTCGGGAGACGTTCGCACGCTACACCTTAACTTTCTCGCGTTGGGTTTCCTCGCGGCCATCATCGACTCCGGGTGCCTGCTCATGACGCGTAGGCTGCATGGGAGCGCGGCCGGTCCGTGGCTCGGGGCCAACACCGTTTCGTTCGGGGTGTCGGGCGCGCTGTCGCCCCTGATCGGCTGGCTCACGGGCTCGCTGATGGTCCAGTACTCCGTGCTGGCGGCCGTGGCGTTCATCATCGGGTTTATCCTGGTGGTGCTGCCGGGTCCGGGAAGGCAGCTGCCGCCTGGCGAGGTAAGAGGCGTTTTTGTTGTTGTTTTTTGTTGTTGGCTTGTTTTGTTGGCTTTTTTTGTTAGTTGTTTCGGCCGCTCCTTTTGAGGCTGGTTCTTGTTTTGGTTGGTTTTGACGTTTTCATTGTTGGTGTTGCTGTTGTTGGTTTTGCTACCCACTTTGCTGTGTTGTTGTTATTGTTGTTTGTTGTATAAATATAAGAAGGCTCGCGTCTGTCCTTGGCATACCGCCCCCCCGAGACATCGCGACACTGATTGAGGGGAGCACCCGACCAAAAGAAGATGCGGCCGGCACGAGGAGCTCCCCTTCGTTTTTGGAGTGCAGGCAAATCTCGACCAGGGCACCGCTGCACGAACGAGGACATCTACGCGGTTAATTTCTTCCTGACGGAAAAGCCGGCGCCCCTGCTAGTGCTCATCAAGCACGAGGACGAGACTGAGATCAGCGACAGTGGGCGGGAGGCCCTGCAGGAGCCGGTGGCCAAGCACAACTGGGATCAGCGACAGTAGGCGGGAGGCCCTGCAGGAGCCGGTGACCAAGCACAACAGAGTCACAGACGAAATCGTCCGCGCTATGATACCATGGAGTGGCTGGTTAACTCCAGCATGGAGCCCGGCCAAGACCCGGACGACTGCTTCACGGAGAAGACTCTCGCGCGCCCCGAGCTCGAGAGGATGGGGCGAACCTATTTTCGACCGGAGGTTACAAGGACATTTTCGTTCAGGAGTTCACTGCGGAGTATAAGAGCATTACACTAATGGATGTGCCGCGACCCCACGACGTCGACCCTCTACAACTGTGGCATGCAGGAGGTTTATGTGCATTATGGCGAGGACAAGAAGGACAGCAACAAGAGCAAATCCTCAGAGGGCCCCGCGACAAGCAGAAAAAGCAAGGAATCTTCCTGGGGAAAATGCCGGAGCCGAGGGCGCGGCTGGACAGTGGTGGTGCTCTGTACACGCGAACACTGCTCACAACGACGAGGGCTGCTACGCACGACGAGCAAGAAACGATACGCCCCACCCCAGCCCAGTGGCGCTCACATTCCGCCTCTGCTGTGCCGACCGCTAGCTCCCCTCCTGCCGCCGACGACTTCGACAAAGCGACCCGCCTACACGGGACTGGTGACTACAGGCAGTGGTGGACGGGGTTCTCACCCTAACCAGCGGCAGGCTCACGACCATTGTGGACAGCGACGCGGCGGGTCATTTCGTGGACGATCAGCTGGTTCCAGGGCTAGGGCAGCGCACGAGGAAGCACAAGAAGCTGGAGGAGCCAAGGCCCGTTGAGACTGCCGGCAACAAGAAGGTCTTCCCGGCTGTAACTGGCACAATCTTGGGGCATGTCTTCGACCAGGCTGGTCAGCCTGTTGCAGGTCGCACCTGAGCCATGATCGTTCCTAGCGCGGGAGGCAACCTCTTCTCCCCCCCCCGCCAAAGAGTGCAATTGGGTGTACGAGTCACGACACTCGATGCAGGAAAAACCTCACCTGGAATTCAACAGAAAAATACTTGGCTTCTGCTGAATCGACATCCGGAGGACGTGAGTTTGTGCTCGTACTCATTCGGCACCCAGGCAAGGCGCGTTCTATGTGCCATCAACGCTCGCTGGAGCCTTGACAACGACGCCTCAACATAATGGGACATCCAAGCGGAATGGGCAGACGCTTGCGGCCATCAACCTGTGCTTGCCAAAGGACGGCAACGACGCCTCCGGAGGAGGCTACTGGTGCTGTCGCTGAGACGCAGCGCTAACGTGCGCCAAAACCAGGGCAGGCTAAGAACGCGGATAACCTCTTGGAGGAGGACAAGTCGTCGACAACAGCCGGAGCGTCATCGACAGGGGCTGGAGCATCCTCCATGAGGGCCGGAGCGTCATTGCGAGGAACTGGAGTACCCTCACCAGGGGCCGGAGCGTCCTCATCAGGAGCTGGAGGGACATCGCCAGGAGACACGCTTGCAAGTTCGGCCGGGGTCGCACCCGAATGCACCGCATGGCGTCGCCGCCACTACGCGGTCTAGCCCAAACACCAAGGGCACCTTCGAGGCAGCGTACGACGAGCGCAATCCTGCCCAGCTGCACACAGATATAGAGCACCGCGGGAAGACCCCCGATAATTTCGCCCACACCAACAAATAGAGGGCCAATTATGCCGTGCAAGGCCATTGCGTACGCCATCTCCAACCCTGAGGACAAACGAATCTCGGAAGAGGAAATCATGGTGATAAACAGTCCCCAACAAAGCACCAAGACGCCATCCACTCCCCGAAGCACCATCGTCCGGGGTCGCTAGAGCACCGCCCGGGGTCGCCGGAGCATCGTCATGTGAAGGTTTCGAAGCATCAGCATCTGGGATCATCGGAGCATCAGCATCTAGCATCTCACCAGATCGTGAGCGCCTCGGGTCGTCGGTGCATCAGCATCTGGGATCATCGGGGCACCAGAGCATCTGGGATCATCGGAGCATCAGCGCCTGGGATCACTGAGTCGCCATCGGCTGAGACTGCCGAAGCAACTGCGATGAGAATGTCGGTGGATGAGCATCATTCGGGATCATCGGAGAATCAGCTGGGTCAACAGCATCATGTAGAGTGGCTGGATCACGGTCAATCTTGGCATCATGGGAGTATATATATGCGGCATCAGCTGGATCAATAGCATCATACAGGGTCGCTGGGTCATGGGGTAGTGTGGCATCGCCGGAATGCATCAGCTGAGTCATCATCGCCAGGGTTCGACGGATCGACACCTGCGGTTTCCGTTGTATATCACCGGTGTTTTGACTTTTATTTTTTTGCTCCCCGTTTCCTCTGAAATATAAGAATTCAGCATGCCCACAAACAAAAGGCCTCGCGTGCGACTGATGCAACAAGCGTGCCGCTTGGATGGAATCGCTTTATTTGTTTTAACCGCGTCTCCGTTTACCGCCGCTCATGCCACTCTCATGACAGGAATACATCCAGATGATGCCGCTTACAATCCCCGAGGGATGGTCGAAGCCCCGGGCCTTCTACGATGCCAACAAGATCGACTTCCATCTTTGTGGCATCATGTTCTGGTTCATGGGCGGGAGGGTGAGTGGCGTATATGCCGTACATACAACAGAGTTATATTATAGGCGGTACTTCGGGTCGTTCTTAAGGAACAAAAAACAGATGTCAGGCACGAATCGGGACGAAAACAAAGTGACACATTTTCTCGAATCGTGATTTTTTGTTTAATCATGAAAAAAAAACACGATGTTCACCATTCAGAAGGTGATATATACGCGTAGTTGTTTGTTTTTTACTCACGACGATACACCGTTTCACTATTTACAAATGTTACGAGTGTGGGTCACAAGTTGTCGCTACATTTGTCAGTTGGCGATATCTGTCATGCAAGATCGTGCATGATCAGAAGATGTTCGTCCATTATCGTGGATATTGGATGTTGTACTAAAAGGGGTCATAGGTCTCCGTAGATCTGACGGTAGTTGAGGCGGGGGAATTACCCGGCCCGGTCACCAAGTAATTACTTGTGACAGCTGTCGTGACTCGTGATATGGAATGAGCTCGTGATTTGCCTCATGTCACTTCTGCTTGGCTTGCCGTGCCGAGCATCACCGATACCTGGCGTGTCCTACACGCTAACAAAGCCAAGAAAGGGAAGCTTGCTGCAGACCCGAGTCGAACCTGAGACACAAGAGCCCCATACTGGCCTTCGCCTTGTTGGGCGGAGGGCACTGTTTGACGCTGACACAGCAGTTAGCGACCGGCCAGATTGATACCAGCACCGCTACGGTATCATTCTGAGCCGGACACGCCGGGGTTTTTTACCGCACCTGCCACCTGGCAAGAAATGACCCTGGCGTTTCCGGCCCAGATGATACCGTGGCGGTGCTGGTATCAATTTAAAATGATACCGTGGCGGTGCTGGTATCAATCTGGCCGGTCACTAACTGCTGTATCAGCGTCAAACAGTGCCCTTCGCCCAACAAGGCGATGGAGCATCTCCTGATCATGCGCGATATTGCGTGACAGATATCGCCAACTGACAATGTAGCAACAACCTGTGACCCACATCGCCCCTTTGCAATTCAGGAATTATGGCCCAAAAGGTCTTACGTGCGATTTCTGTAAAAAGTCACGGAATGTAAAACCGTCGCAAGATACAGAAGTTGTTATTGAACCGATGGGGGATTTGGTGGTACAAAGCTCTGACGTGTCCTCCGGCCAGACCAGTGGCCTCGTGCCTGCGAGCACGCCCTATTGCCTCCTTCAAAAGAGGTGGCTGGTTTATATCCGTCAGTTGCAGGCACCCGGACGCTCGTTTTTTTCGGCCCTGCTGCCACGAAGCAACAGTCATCGCGTTCCAAGCTGTACAGTTGTCGTCGACACGGTGCCGTCATGAATCCGTGTTCAGTGTGCGTTCCGCAGGGAATTATTTGTTGACGTCATTCGTGCCCATCGTGCAACGGAGTTGTTGGCGTCGACTGACTACGAGAAGATGTCGCGTTTCGTTTCCCTCGTGCACTTTATATGACCTTTTTGGGATGGGGGTACAGCGACAAAAATAATGGCAAGCAAGCGCGTCAGCTATCAATTCCGTCTACTATTTATTTGTGCGAGCGCGCACGCTGCAGTACGAGTGTTATATCTCTGTTCGTCGCCTTTCCTTGCACTGTAGTTGTGCCCCCCCCCCCCCTTTGCCACACAGCCCAGCTGTCCGGGTTTCTTCGGGTGGGCCAATGTTGTAATAACCTTCTTTCGTCGCGTCTTTCCTCTGAAGTCCGAAAGGGGATTAAGCCCTCTCGCCGTGATCGTGGCAAGGGTCGCTTGTGTATGTCAGGCAGTTAGATGTGTGAGGCGCCGCCAAAAAGGCTGCTTGACAGCCGCTCCACACGAGAGGTCTACCTCGTACTCCATGGACGGTCGAGATAAGGTGTATATCACGCCTATCTCTGTCCCGGCTTTCCGCGGGCAGACCTGGGTATGTATTTCGCGATCTACTGCGCCGGAGCCTAGCGCCCACCGCGCCTGGTCGTCATTCGCCGGACATCGCGGACTCTATTTCCCCCCCCCC
>MEHQ01003298.1:137755-151070 GCA_008828725.1 Saccharina japonica
GGGGGGGGTGTACTCATGTCGTGCACGGCCGTAGTCATATGACCATAGACCCTCGCATCCCTACAATGCCGGGACGGAGCACGTTGGGTTTTCACCAACCAGGCAGGATTTTGCGGGGGGGAGGGGGGAATTTTGCGGTGGTAACGCACCCGCGATGGAAACCCGCAAACGCAGAGGAATTCCAGCACGGGCGAGGGATCACGAGTACAGGGGGACGTGTTCTCGTCGTTTTGTTTCGTTTTTTTGTTTTTGCCGACTCTCCGTAACTTGAAAGCGCGGGATGTTGTTGCAAGATAGCGTGGCAGACTGTTCGAGTAGGGTGTGCCTTGGCACGGCGGGGGAGATTTGAGGTAACCTCGCGAGGGTTTGATGGGATACGGTGAGGCGTGTGTGCACGGCGAAGGGGGGGTTATAGGGGGTGGGTGGTGTTCGGTGACTTGGATTTCGATTTTTTCCTGGTGACCCGTGTTTTTTTTTTTTGTCTGGTGAATGCCGATGATGCCCTCTTGCCTCGTTGTTATGTAGACGGCGTTTTGGCTTGCATCGCGCTTCCGGCGCCCGAGTCCTGACCCTTTGCAGTCACTATACCAGGCGTCGCTGCCAAGGTATATCTATCTACTGCTAGCTATCTAGACAGCACGAAGAGAGAGAAAAACATTTCGCATCTCGCGGTTTTCTGCTGGTATCGACAGCAAGCAGTAGTAGACCATGTGGAGGTTCGCGCTATAATAGGTGTAGACGAAACGTCACCGCCTTGGCGCGACTGCGCTTTTGCGCTCGTCCGTGCTCTGAGCCGCGCGCCATGTGTACGTAGGGGGGACGCTCCGGTATGCTATATAGGAAGAGAGGAAAGTGTTTTGACCTTCCCGTTCATTGTCTCTCGCTTTTATCTTGTTTTTTTTTTTTGTAGTGGTGGGATTTGGCTGGCTCTCTCGCTGTCGGGGAAATCTGCAGGAGGCATGCACGCTACACGGCGGCACCTCGGAGGCATCTCGAACACTGGTCGTGCGAGTGTTATCTTTGGCCCAAGGAGTGCGACAGCCGCAGGAAGGCTTTTTTTTTTGGGGGGGGGGAGGGGGTGTGTAAGCGGCTGGTATTGGTTTACGGCTGGATGTAGTCTTATACAGCAAACATGCGCGTATCGTCAAGCGTTACTGGGGGGGGGGGGGGGGGAGATAGATGCCGAATTAATGGACAGCACTCCGACTCATGGATACATATATGTGGATGCGGGTTTCGCACATTGCAATGCCTTGGATAGGCGACTTGATACTTTTCTTCAGGGCCGCCTGGAAAGCGACTTACTAATTTACACGCCACGCCCAATATTATGAGGGCTCCCGTTGGAGTTGGAGCTGGATGAAACAGGAGACCTGCGTCGTCCTACCGACAAAAATATATCTGGCGTTTTTTTTTTTTTTTTAGGCCGGCCTTCCATCAGCGCACACAACAGTTTTGTTGCCGACAGTTTCAAACATCAACCGGTGCGCGTTCCTTATAGTAGATAGAGCGAGATCTTGCCTACTATCTTTGCGGGTTACCTCGTAGCGTAACACACAGCAGTAGCAGTAGTAGAGCTTTAGGACTCGTTGACTGTGCACTACATACGAGTGTTTTTTTTTTTCTTTCTTTCTGGTTCATAGATGGTGCTCGGTCTGGTAGGGTGTGCGGAGAAAGTGGACATGTCGGCGTCGGCCTCCGCCTCTCTACCTTTGTTGCTGCAGTGTTCCCTGACCATTGGACACCCTATTAATATCACAGCAGTATGATAGCGCGGGAATGCCTGGGTTTTTTTTGCCCTGTATATGATATTTTTACGTGCGTGTTTCATTTGATGCTTTGCCAAAACGAGATATTAATAGCGAGGCTGCATGAAAACGGGACCTTTTGCTTACAGCAGTATTAATAGTTACGTACGTAGCTCTCGCGTAACATATTCGTAGTTAGCTCGGACGAGGAAACTGAACTGACTGGCTTTTTTTGTTTTTTTTTCTGAGGTAGGTCACGTTCTACAAAGCCGACAACACCGCTGGGTGGCTCCATCCATCCATGATATCATGTACTATACTTGGATACGTATGGATGGGTGAAATACATCCATTATTAATGGCTTGAGTTAGCGAGCGAGATAAATTAAGTACTCGAGTTAATACTTCAAAGGCATTGATTGATTAGTTTCTTCCGAGCGAGGCTGGCACACGATTTTTTTTGTTGGTTTCTCCGGGGCCAAGGGCTGACCCGCGTGAGAGGGCTCTGGGTAGATTTTTGAGACATTTTGGCCAACGAGATATTATTGGAAGTGTATACGAGTATGTAACCGGAATGAAGATAAGGCATGGTATACACGTAGTGAGGAGTTTATAATATTAATAGTGCGCGCTATCAACCATTGACTGTGTCGAAACGGGGGGGGGGGGCAAGCCGTAAACTTTACTGGAACCGTCGGCCCTGTCTGTCTGCGGCATCCAGATGACAAGAGTATATAGGTAGAGCAGCAGCAGCAGATCCAGAAGCAGCAGAAGAAACAGCAAGTGATTCGGTCACGTCCATTATTTATTATTTGTTTTCCCCGTCCGTCTCTTGTCGTTTCGGATTAAGCAAGTAAGTGTGAGGCACGAGAAATACTAATTCGTGGTCACTACGTACGTAAATACTTCTATGATATCATCTTATACGTGACCACACGAACGTTTGTTTTTTCAACCCCTTAAGAACTGGTCCCACGAATTGGGGGATAAATTACTTGGAATTAGTGTGGGATATTTTTTCCAGTTCTGAATGTGTTGAGACGCAAAAAAAGCCGGATTTTATGTCAGCACGTATACTTGAAAAAAAAAAAAAAAAAAAACGACAACAACAACAACAACAACAACAACAACTGTGAGATCGAGGACGTTTTGTCGAAGCTCATCTCTGCTATATAGCTGAGGGTGATACTTCGATCGCGCGTGCTTACGGGCTTTATATGCCCTCAAACGCAGGATGCACATCCCGTATATATGAGGGGGACACAATCTGAGGCTGTATAAATTCAGGGAGCGCGTGTCTATGTGGGAACAAATAATTGGTGGAGAAGGGAGGGGGGGGGGGGGGGGAAGGGGGGGAAAGAGGGATGTGCACGCAACTTACAATAGTCACTATCACTACTTATTATATAGTCGGAAACGGAAATAAACATACTGATACCTGGTATTACTGCTTTAAAAACATACAGGTATTCGTGTTGTGTCCTTCGTCATAGATGCTGATAATTTCCGGGGAGCGGGTATGATATTGTGTGAAAGCACGGAAGGGGGGGGCACGGAAGGGGGGGGGTAGATTTCGTGCAGAGAGAGAGAGAGAGCTCTTCCTTTTTGTTTCTCTCTGTGGTTTCTCTTCTTTTCGGAGTGCTTCTGAGTGATCAACGTTGAAGCTCATCATGCTATACGAGTGCGTACACATTGATTGTCAGGCGGCAAGGATAGTAGTAATGGTAATATGACATGGGTACGTATTTATATTATATGTCCGTTTTTATTGAGAACACCGCTATGCCACGATGATGATGGTCTCTTAATAGCTTGGGCGGCACTTTTTTGTTTTATGGGCCCTTTTTAAACGCTCACGGTATTATATATGACTGTGGCAGCGATCTCCAACTACAGTACGAAGTATTATTATTATCACATCTCCAACTATTTGAGGAGCTGTTAGAAAATTAAATAAAAAAAATTAAAAAAAACTACTGTGAGATCGAGGATTTCGTCGAAACTTTAATATTAATAGTGTGTCTTACATTTTATTCGTTGTATGTATGCGCCTAGCCAGCGGGGGGGGGGGGGGCTGCTCGCCACGGGTCTATATGTATGTATGGGCTTTTATCGTAATGACGGCAGGAAATAAAAGGACCGACGCCGCCGTACTCAATGTAGGAGCCCACAGAAGAGCTATATATATATGTATGCTCGTATTATACGTACCAGGTAGCATCAGGTGGCGGATATGCGTCGTTCTCCCAAAACAACGTCGGTTGTTGGGTCGTGATGTTGAGTATAGAGCTACTATGTATCATACATAGCTCGTCACTGATGTTCGGAATCTGCAAAGAAATGGGAAATGGGCTACACACACGTCGTACGTACAGATCGTACTTTATAGACCTAGATAATCTACGATCTAGATTACGATCTACTGTAGATCACAATTTAGATCACGATCTTGATCACTATCTAGATCACGATCTAGATCACTATCTTGATCACTATCTTGATCACTTATCTAGATAACGATCTATTAGATCACTATCTAGATCACGATCTTGATCACGATCTAGATCACGATCTAGATAACGATCTAGATAACGATCTAGATCACGATGTAGGTCACGATCTAGTTCATCTACGATCATCTATCTAGATACTAACGTCTGCCGTTATGATATATAAATATATATATATATGTTGTGCAGGACCTGTATACGTAGTGCAGATCCAACCTGTAGTAGAAAACATGTCCTATATACGTACGTAGACCATGCAGATTACACTGACTGGTGACTGGTTCCCACCCGGCCACATAATCAGCTACTATAGTCCATACAAATCTTACAAATCTTACAGATCTTACAGATCTTACAGATCTTACAGATCTTACAGATCTTACAGATCATACAGATCAGGAATGCATCTGCCCTGAAAGATCCAGATCATCATGAGGTGGCGGGGCTCGAATGTCTGTGAGGCGTGTAAATAGGTTATACCGTTATACCCCATTTCCACCCCTTGGCATGTGGCATGTATCTTTTGACGGTTGGCAGGGCGGTTGGCAGGGAGAGCGGCGGGCTTTGTTTAATTTAGCGTGTATACGTACGTGGTAGGCGTGCGTGCATGGCTGTGTCACGCCTGGCGATGCGGGACACGGGGGGTATTTAGCAGGCGTGACACGGGGGTATTTATCGAGAGACACAAAACCACACAGCATAAAATCGTGAAGCATCGTATTATACATTTATGATAAAATTATACCTGGTAAACAACAGCTGCGAAATCGAGGATTTCGTCGAAACTCATCAACCATCGTATTATGTGTACATAATATATACCTCCATGCATGGTAAGTGAGTATAAGTACATGTTCTATATGATGGATGTCTGCATATGTGCGGTACTTACTACCAATATAATTTACACGGTGTTTTTTTTTTTACCCCTTAACAACTGGTCCCACGCATTTGGGGAGCAAACTACTTGGAATTAGTCTGGGATATTTTTTTTCAGCTCTGAACGGGTTGAGAGTAAACCGACGAGTGTTGTCGAGCACCCATCGAGTGGACACTATGTCTTACCACTCTATCCCGAAGTATAAGCACCTTTTTGATTGGATAGTAATGTACAAAACGTGCTTACATTTCGGGACAAAGTGGTACATACTTGGTATATAGTAGCGCAGGTTCCACGAATTAGTCGAACTGGAACCGTGCCACAAGGTCACAAGGTCTCTGCCACTCATTCCCTTTTTTCTTTCATCGCCAGCGAGCGGTATCAAACTATGACCGGCCCCCCCCCCCCAGCCCACCGCCTGCCCGCCCCCCCCCCCGAGTCCTCCTCTTGCCGTCGCTCTTGCTATCCTCCTCTGTTGCGTGGTCTAGCTATGATATAGTTAGCCAGCTCCATTCCCGCTTTCTCCCCATGCCACCTCACCATGAAACGGCCCACCGCCTGACTCCCCGGTATACCACTAACCCCTAACCCCCCGCGCCCTCCTTAGCCACCTTTTGGGCCGTATCACGATGTGTCTCTACTCCGAACAACGCAAAGGGGTAGGGTGCGCTGATTTCCATGGATTTCCCCTCGGTGGCTCGAAACAACACCTTGCTTGTTGAGGGCGTCGGCGGCTCGCAACAACTTGACTTGAGGTCCTCTCGTCCGTCCGCTACGTAGACATTGTACCCCGGATATTTCCTGACCGCGCGGCCCTGATGTTATTGTTTACGGATTTCCCCCCACCCTCCGCCACAACGTCCCGAGTATCATGGTATCCATCACCCGGTACGGCGTTGTGCTGGCTGCGCTCATTATTATTCGTGTTCGTCCATTGGGTGTACCAGGCAGGGTATGGCAGGGCGTAAAGTAGGTGGTGGTGAAATGTAGTGCGCTGGCGCTCCTTTTTGTCGTAAATCCCGTTGTTTTTTTTTGTCACCACGTACACCGAAGGGGCATGGTGGTGCGGCTTTTCGCACCACGCTTTTTCTGTGCCGCACCCACCTTTTTTCGCCGTAAATGTGCGGGTGGATCCTTTTTCGCCGCAGGCGTTTTTTCTTTTTCGGCGTGCTTTTCGCCGCCGGCGAAAATATATATATATATATATTGTGTTCATTTCGTCTTAGATGCTCTATTTGGGGGCTGGTTTCCTCTGCCTGAGGACGAAGCAGGCCTCAAACAGCTATAAATCGAGCGGGTTAGACACATATTTTGAGTATATTGACGCATTATGGTTAAAACAAACGGCCTCCGGCGGCCCTCCGGGGGGCCTCCGGTGGCCCCTGCGGGGGGCCGCACCTCACCTACGGCTCGTGGTGTGCTGCCCGCACCACGAGCCGGACGCCTATTTTACGCCCTGGTATGTGCGTATGTACGGCCCCCGGTATAAAGCGGAGCTACTGAAGACGCTGCTTTTGTTTATCGGATGGTCCGTCTTGACACTCTCTCTCACACCTAAACAATCAGTGTTTTCCATTAATTTATCGTCATGCCATCCCGACTGTTTTTTCTGGCGGAGGGTATTTTCATTGGCGGACAAGTTATGTGATACCATATCATACGTATATGTATATTCATATGTGTGTTTGTGATTTTTTTTGTCTTTTTTTAAACATGTATATATATATATATATCTCTTCGTTTATACCGGTACGAGCACTTTTCGGCAAAACGCTAAAAGTACGCCGACACAGGAAGTCCCGTCCGGACACGCTGGTCGAGGTTTGGGCTCGATCCGTACATGAATTACTTCGCATGTTTATTTTAAAAAAGCAATAACAACAACAACAACAACAACAACAACAACAACAAGAACAACAACAACAACAACAACAACAAGAACAACAACAACAACAACAACTGTGAGATCGAGGATTTGTTCGAAAGTCAGCATAATAAGCTGTACGACATGAACGAGTGAATGAGGTTATCGGCGCGTTTTGTCGGTGTCGCTTGTAAATTCAAAATGAATTGGAGGAGGAGGAGGAGAAGGAGGAGGAGGACGAGGAGGAGGGGGAGGAGGANTTTTCAGCAATTTCTTCCCTCGTCAACTCTCGTCGAATTTTGCTTACCCACGCTATAATATGCGCTCTCGACAGACGGTGTCGATTGAGAATAAAAACCTCCATGGGGAGAATCGAACCCTCGACATCCGGTCCTACAGGCTTCGTGCCTACCAGTTAGACCACCGGGGCGACCAGCAGTGTTCGTAAAAATAGGCAAGTGCATAGTTTTTTGTGGTGTGTACCGCAAGTCCTATTTACTCGTATGTATGGTCCCCCTTAATAATATTAGAACGCGCGATCGAAGTGCATATCACATACGATGGTGGGAATACCTGTAGAGCATGATGTATGTACTGTAGACCATGATCTATTTGCTCCTACAGCAGTAGTACCCACTGGTGTATACCTGGTATGTACTGGTATGTGTATTATACCAGGTGTATGTTACTGACCCCTGCAATTATGAATAGCATGCCGCGGCTTTTACTGGGAAGTCTACCGGACGACTGAATGCTGAACATGCTATACACTGACCCCTGAGATCAGAATGCTGTGAAGGGTTGCTCTTATTAGACTACTGCTATACCAGGTGTATACTCGTACAAGTACTACTGCCGTGTACAGCAGTAGGGTACAACAGTAGGGTACAGCAGTAGGGTACAACAGCAGTAGGGTACAACAGTAGGGTACAACAGTAGGGTACAACAGTAGGGTACGACAGTAGGGTAAAGCAGTAGGGTACAACAGTAGGGCACAACAGTAGAGTACAGCAGTAGGGTACAACAGTAGGGTACAACAGTAGGGTACAACAGTAGGGTACAGCAGTAGGGTAAAACAGTAGGGTACCACAGTAGGGTACAACAGTAGGGTACAGCAGTAGGGTACAGCAGTAGGGTACAACAGTAGGGTAAAACAGTAGGGTACAGCAGTAGGGTACAACAGTAGGTAGGGTACAACAGCAGTAGGGTACTGACCCCTGCAACGGCGGACCTCTCCTTGGCGGCGTCCGCTTCCCTCGACAGCAGGCGTTTCTGCTCTTCCGCCTTCCTCAGTCTGCGCAAAAGCGTGCGCGCGCCGGGGGGGGGGGGTACTCATTTGTTGCTTGCCTTAGTCATTTGACCATTGACCATGCATCCCTTTCGAGACGGAGCACTGCGGGGAGGGGGGGGGGTGTACTTCATATTCAAGCATGGCCGTAGTCGTATGACCATAGACCCTCGCATCCCTACAATGCCGGGACGGAGCATGTCGGGTTTTCACCGACCAGGCAGACATTGCTAGCACCAAGCGCGAAGCGCCGTGAGGGGGGGTTACTTATGTCGTGCATGGCCGTAGTCGCACCATAGACCCTCGCATCCCTACAACGCTGGGACGGAGCACGTTGGGTGGGGGACAAGTACCACTATATACGAATGTAAATATGAGTATATATCAAGGCGAGCAAACGCCTCCGGCAATGGAAACCCCTCGCCAAGCGCGTCACAAAACTATCTCTTAACACTACGTACGGTAAAAGTAGTGCAACTCGGGCTCCAACTACTTTTGCGCCCGAAATACACTACTAGATAGGTACTACTGTAGATGATCTATTAATAAGTAGATCGTGATCTATCGGCCTTAAAACGTGCGCCTTTTATTTCATTTTTTTTTAACGTTTTCTTCGTACCTGACATCGGCAGCCATCTTGTCCGCCTGCAGCCTTTCGTACGCCAGCCGCGAAGCCAGCGTCTTCTCCTGCACGCCTGCCATCTGCACCTATCAAAACAACACAAAAATGGTTGACCCCCCCCCCCGGAAGCACACGAGAGGGAGGGGGGAACAGATCGGACGAAGGCAGGGGGAAGAAGAAAAGGGAGATGGAGGGGGGAGGTGGAGGAGGAGGAGGAGGAGGAGGAGGAGGAGGAGGGGCCGGGCCACGCGTCTACCACGCACATACATGTTATACATATGTCAAGCTTAGATTGGTTGGATACTTTTGGATAACCCAGTATATAGCCCAACGGATTCATGCCTTGAAAAAAAGCGTTTTGTTGGTGGTCGTGAGATTCGGACTCACGACCACTCGTGAGATTCGAACTCACAACCACTACACTCATGTCCTGCCGTCGACGTCAGCTGTTAAGGTGTTATTAATAGTCCGTTGGGCTACTGGCAAATAATGGTTAGTCAATCACCCACACAATCTATGTTTTATAACCCCACCATGGATTGATTGGTTGATTGGGTCCGACTGGCTTAGGGTTAGTTAGGTAGTCGTACATATAGTCATACTCGTCTCGCACACTGTTGTAGTAGTAGCAGTAGTAGCAGTAGTAGTATATAGCAGTAGTAGCAGTAGTAGTGGTAGTAGTGGTAGTAGTAGTAGTAGTAGTAGTAGTAGTAGTAGTAGTAGTAGTAGTAGTGGTAGTAGCAGTAGTAGTAGTAGTAGTAGCAGTAGTAGTAGTAGTAGTAGTAGTAGTAGTAGTAGTAGTAGTAGTAGTAGTAGTAGTAGTAGTAGTAGTAGTAGTAGTAGTAGTAGTAGTAGGAGTAGTAGTAATAGTAGTAGTAGTATAGTAAGATATCCACCCACGCGTCGTACGTAGTTTCCGATAAGCAGAGAGAGAAGGCCCTGGGGGTACTTCTGTTTTTACCCCATACATATATATATATACTACTCCCTGCCTGCTGCTCTTCTTCTCCTTCTTCTTCTTGTTAGGGTGTCCGCCTCATCTCTTTTTGTTGATTTTTTTTCCGACAACAACCACTGGCCGTGGATTCGATTGCAGTGGAGATACTCATGACGGGGTTGTTTACGTTTTTTTGGCCTGTTTTCGTCAAGCATGCACAGGTCTAATTTCGTAACATCTACGTAGGTCTGAAGTCGTTGGATGCCATTAATATATCCCCTTTTATACGTGGAAGGTACCATTTTGGAACAAACGCTGTTACGGGAGAGACCATAGTAAACACTAGTAAATATAACCAAACCAAGAAAGAAAAACTACGGGATAAGCGCTTGCCAGTGTTCTGGCTGTGTATCAATCTAGCGCCACTTATTTCTACGGTGGTGGTGTTGATACTCTTGCCCCGCCAAGCTTCTCTTTCTGTGTAGTAGCTGCTCGACCTTGGAAGCACTGCTTGCTGAGCATCTCCGCTTGGTATACTAAACCAGAAGACTGGAACCACAACCCTCTTCTCAACATTCTTCCGTCCTTCCACAAACCTTAGATTGAGCTATCTTTCACTTTTGCCTTTTCGCTCAATCTCCATCTTTTATACGTGGAAGGTACCATTTTGGAACAACCGCTGTTGCGGGAGAGGCCATAGTAAACACTAGTAAATAGGACCAAATATTGTTCCTAAAAATAGGTAAATATATACCGGTACTATAGGTTTTTGTGTGTGCGGTAGGCCCTATTAACTATGGTCCCCCGAAATAGTCAGATGGCAAATAAAATAAACCACTAATGGGGTAAGATAGAAGAGTTCAATCAAGCCGGAAGCGTAATAACAATAACAATAATAATAATAGGTACTTAAGGGGGGCTATACTTTGTGCATAGTAGGGGTCCTTTTGTTTTGCACCCGTGGTTTTATTCTTCGGAGTTGAAACGTTGAAGTTCACGCTGAAAGATGGTCGGCTGCAAGAATACTAACAATCAATGGCAACGAACGTAGCATTCATTTTGAGACAAACATGCGAGAACGCGCATACAAACAACAAAACGGGCAGAAATAAACGGTTCATCTATCTATCATCGTTGTGAACAGAGGGTCTTCGGCAACACAGAGGGACAGAGGGTCTCGGCTTTATAAAGGCGGCGCTGTATTTGATGCATCGTGCATCAACGAATGTGTTCATTGATAGTGTCAACAACTGGCTCTTACGTAGCACTACGCTTTTGATGAGGAACGAATGAATGTCTTCCACGCACTATTACTGGGGAACATAGTTAACAGGACCTATGGTAGACACAAAAACCTAAATGTTTACCTGTTTTTACCCACAATATTTGGTCCTATTTACTAGTGTTTACTATGGTCCTCCGTAATATTATGTATCGATGGCTCAGTTTTGGCAATGGTTCAGATGGTTGTATAGACTGTTTATTGATGATGATGATGGTGTTCTCTTGTATCACGACGATATCTCACGAGCATGGAATGGACAGTGCGCACGGATGCAGTCACAATATTTTGGCATTATATACGCAAGAACCACGCGGAAAGTCGGAACATCGCGGTGGGATGCGCGTTGTTACTGATCCCACCACCGTCTGTGTACGTACCCCATATTACTTGAAGTATGAAGTATGACAATGGTTTTCTACCATTGGAGGTCTCGATCGTCCGAGACTGTGCGTATGTTAGGGCCCCGGCCAGTCGGCTGGGGGGGGTGTGCTTCGTTTTCATGCATGGCCGTAGTCGTACGACCATAGACCCTCGCATCCCTACAATGCCGGGACTGGGGGGGCTCCCGGGTACTAGCAGTACGATAGAGGACGAGAAGCAGCGGCCGGTGCCGCGGCTCTCGCACCACACGCCAGTGGACCCCCCCCCCCCCCGAAAACCCGCCATGCCCCGTCCCGACATTGTAGGGATGCGAGGGTCTGTGGTCATACGACTACGGCCATGCATGAAAATGAAGTACACCCCCCCCCCCGCGACGTCACAGAGAATAATAATAACATGACAATTCGAAGGATATAGAAGTACAACAACATATCACTCCCTTCAAAGCGATGGGCTCCACGAAGCAGAACCGACATGATGTTGAGAAAAAAAAACACATCGAGCAGGCAGTAGCGAACTAGTCGTACCATCACGAGGGGGGGGGGGAAAGGAACCAGAATCAACGATGGACCAGAGACCCAAAAAACACAGGTATCTCCCTATAAGATGACACATCATATTTGGTTCTGACTAGTTTTTCCCCGCGCGAAATAGTGTGTGCATTCATTAGTACGATATCGGTAAAATGGAAAGCTGTCCCTTGTGGTGGTTGTTTGCATGTAATTAATGTGTTATCCACCGTATATCTGCTGACGGCAGGTCTTGACGTCGAATCTCGCGTCGCGTAACACAATGAGAACGCTGTGACCTTCCCTACTAAACGTCGAATCACTCAATAACAAGCTATCTATCTACCGCAGCTGTTAGGGTACCAGGTACATTTACTTCTTACGACTACGACGACACATAGTTACTGTATAGAAATAAGAAGAAGAAGAAGAAGAAGAAGAAGAAGAAGAAGAAGAAGAAGAAGAAGAAGAAGAAGAAGAAGAAGAAGAAGGAGAAGAAAAAGGGGAAGCAGAAGAAGAAGAAGAGCCCAGCGAAAAAAAAACAAACGTTTGCTAAGCTTGTTGTCATGATTGTTGTCATTATACGATACATAGATAGATACTGTACAGAAAGCAGGAGAAGAAGACGAAGAGGAGAACAAGAAAAATAAAAAGAAGAAGATGGAGAACCCAGCAACTAAAACAAATAAAAAACGTTTACTAAGCTCGTTGTCATGAAGGTTGTCATGTTTTCTGTCTGTCCTGCGATTACATTTCACAGAGCGGAATAAGCTTCAATACAATCGATCACTCATAAACTAAAAAAAAAACATCCTCGCTCGCCAGAAACAAGTTATGAAAACGAGAAAGGAAACAAAACAAAAAGGATAAAAATGTTATGCATGGACTCGAATAACTCTCTCTTCTGTACCTGCCTCAGGTTGAATCTCTACATCTACTTCGCTCGATGACCTTGCCCCTTCCCTCTCCCTACATGCTCTTCTACCTTTAAAAGCCAAAGCTGCATCCACAGGCGTCATCCCCACGCCGTCGGTGTAGGCCTGTCGTTTGTCGCCCCCCCCCCCCCTCCGTCGGCCTCGGGAGTAGGAACGCGGTGCTCCGTCTCGAAACGGATGCGCGGTCAAATGTCAAATGCCTGCCTAAGGCCAGCAACGACTGAGTACGCGCCCCTGCCCCCCCTGGTCATACGACTACGGCCATGCATGAAAATAAAGTACCCCCTGGTCGGTGAAAACCCGACATGCTCCGTCCCGGCATTGTAGGGATGCGAGGGTCTATGGTCATACGACTA
>MEHQ01003298.1:151741-167410 GCA_008828725.1 Saccharina japonica
AGGGGGGGGGGAGGGGGGGACGGTACTCATTTGATGCTTACCTTAGTCGTCTGACCATTGACCACGCATCCCTTTCGAGACGGAGCAAAGAAGGGGGTGGGGGTGGGGGTGGGGGTGGGTGGGGGTGTACTCATGTCGTGCACGGCCGTAGTCGTATGACCATAGACCCTAGCATCCCTACAATGCCGGGACGGAGCACGTTGGGTTTTCAGAACAACAACCAGGCGATCATGTGCTTGACTGGGGGGGTGGGAATTTGTCGCTGCCTCGCCTGTGCGGATATCTTAAGAGGAGGGATGAGTAGGGTAGGTTAATGGGGTCTATAAAATAAGTGGATAAACACACACACACATCGAAGGCTCACCTAGCAATGGCCACCGCAAGAGGAGCCGAGCGGGATCCGGGGCAAACGCAAAACCGAGTTACCCCCAGCCTCACCAGCTCCTCGACTACCAGCGCGCCCCACAGGGAGTTCATGTTGGGCAAATGACGTAACCCTCGAACGGGTCTAGGGGGAAAGAGAGACAGAAAATTCTTCATCTGCTTGGCAAAGGAGGCGGGGAAAGGGGTTCGGTAGGTGATGGGAGGGGGAAAGGGGGCGTGAGGGGGAGGGGAGGGGGGGGTGTACTCATGTTGTGCACGGCCGTAGTCATATGACCATAGACCCTCGCATCCCTACAATGCCGGGACGGAGCGCGTTGGGTTTTCACCAACCAGGCAGACATTGCTTGCACCAAGCGCGAAACGCCGTGAGGTATTGGGCGAGTCGCATGGAGGGTGAGCTGCATCCTGCTAAGAACCGCCTCTGAGGCGGACTTGCATATGGACGACAGCTTCAATGAGTTAATTTAATTTCTGGTGTGGCCACTTCCGGAGACAGCAATGGGTTTTACTATGTAACTGCCTCGCGGACGCCTTACCATATTAACACTACGTGATACGACCATTCCCCTTGTGCGGAGCAAAGGTTCTCCACCCCGCACAAATGATCTACTCGACCGCCAGCTTTGTTTGGTGATCGCCAAAAAAAAAAAAAAAAAAACGGCACCCTGGTTGTCTAGCTCACGCAGCGAGTGGCGTGTTTTACAGCGTCGTTGCCAACCGACGCCAACCCAACCTATAAATATATCATATATTTATAGGGGGGGAGCAGGGGGGGGGGGGTGATCGGCGGGCCGGCGTCACACCTACCCGCAAAAGGCAGGAACGCAGCAGGATCTGAGGACCAACGCCCAAACGGGTAGGGTGGATCGTAAATGATCTGAGTCTGGCGGGGAGGCTTCTTGGCCTTGGGTTTTTGTTAGTGGATGAGCTGCGGCAAGTTCCACACTACCCGGAGAGTTTACTCTTCGGGTGGCTATCCCCACCGCACCTGGCCCTCTCGGGGGTCAGGTCGGGTCAACATGCTCAAGTCTCCGGAGTAGTAGACAGCAAGGGCTGATACTTCCGAGGGGGCATGGAGTGAATTGACACACGACACGAAGTTTAACGTGGAAGTGTGGAGGGCGTAAGCTTTATTTTTACCCAGCCGCCGGAGGATTAAAAAAAAAAAAAAAAAAAAACAGCAGGATCTTCTTCTGTAAACATGCACGAACGAGTAGAATATGTTGGCTGTGTGAGTGAAAGAACAACATCACGACCAATGCATGGCAATTTATTGCAGTTATTTGAAGAGGACTACTACAAAAACAGTATAGGCCCAATATGGATGCATGTATAGGTGGGTGGGTGGATGGGTGGGTGGGTGGGTGGGTGGGTGGGTAGGCGGCAGCAGTATAGGCCCAATGGGTGCATGTACGGGTGGGTGGGTGGGTGGGTGGATAGAGAACCACCTGGGCCTACGAAAAACAAACAACACACACAAAGAGGTCACCCACCTCTTGTTGGGCATGTGTATTATGCGATGAGGCGGCATCTCAGTGGGGGCAGGCCAGGGTCGGGGGTTCGGCTAGTCTCGCGAAGAAGGCCGCGCTCTTCGGAGACACCGCACAACCGAGCTCCGCATCCGCCCGACCACCGACACCCGCCGTGTAAAAAAAAGCCCTTGGTCGAACCGTCACCGGCTCAATTATCTAATAGTAAAATGTTAACCCCATTGGGACCCCCCTTTAACCCCTTAACTCTTATAGGACTGGAGTCCCGTTTTGGGGACAAATTACTTAGAATTAGAGTGGGTTGTCCCCAAAACGGGACTGCAGTCCTAAAGGGGTTAAGAACTGGTCCCACGAATTTGGGGACAAACTACTTAGAATTAGTGTGGGACATTTTTTTCAGTTCTGAATGGGTTAAGAACTGGTCCCACGAATTTGGGGACAAACTACTTAGAATTAGTGTGGGGCATGTTTTTCAGTTCTGAATGGGTTAAGAGACACAAGGGGTACATCAGCACAAGGGATAGCAACCAAAGCAATGATAACTTTGGTGATAGCAATCCCCCGCCTTCGAGAAGCTTGAGCACCCAGCAGTCAGCAGGTACTACGTACGCCTATAGATAGAATAATCTTGTTGTGCCCGAGCCGTACGGCTCCTGATGGCCTTGTAACCGGGACACCAATCGGTGCCATCCCACCATCCCCCAATCGCGCGGTAGACTATTTATTAATAGCCGCCGCTGCTGCAATCGTTTTTTTTTTCCCCCCTTTTTTCATCGTCGATTGTCCCCTCTGCAGTGTGCCAAGAGAGTTAACTGTTGAAAAAAAAAAAAAACGTGCTCAACGGCGAGCGCTTCACTAAATCCTATATACCAGGTATATAATAGTAATAGTATGCCCGAGGTGGTTCAACGATGCCAGCCCATGAAATGCGTGGGTCTATCCGTACGAGTACAGCAGTATACGTACGTATACGTATGTATATGCTCGTATCGCACTGCGATATAGTAATACTGCTGTACTTATGCGTACCAGGCTCTCGGCCCAACCGTCCCATGGATATGCCCTGCGTCGGTTTCACCTTTCGTCGAGGTCATAGATATACGAATCTTATTGTACTGCTGTGGTCGTTCGTATTCCAAGACTACTTGCCGTGTTTATCAGCCCCAAACCTTGTCCCGTGTACAAGCAATGACTGACGACTGACGACGCATCCAAGATCCTTGAATGCGCGGCAAGGGCAGTCCCCCTTGCCACACTATTCGTATCGTTCATCCAGCTTGTCGTTAAGCCTGGATGCTTCACAACCTGGCATCTCCTCGACGCTACTCAGACAAGAAAGGGAAGTGCTACAGACGCAAGCTGAACCTGAGTCCGTACTCATATTGGCGTCGACAGCAGGACATATGACTAAAACCTAAAACACTCTTAAATCAAATCACGATCACACAAGCCCGTGTTTTTTACTACGCAAGGGGTGACACGATAAGAGGAACAAGTGCGGAGTCTATACATTAAGACTACCGCTGCACAATGCCTTTCAATGGTAGAAAGCCGGAAAGTCTATATCTCCCTTCTAAATGTTCGGAAAGTGTGCTGGGTTCTCCAGTATTTCACTTTCAAACATTGGGGGGCGATGTGGGTGCCAGGCTCTCGGTCCAACAGTCGCATGGATAAGCCCTGCGTCGGTTTCACCATTCGTCGAGGGCATAGATATCTATATCTTACTGCTGCACTGCTGTGGTCGTTCGTAGTCCAAGACTACTTGCCGTGTTCGTCAGCCCCATATGTTGTCCCGTGCACAAGGAATGACTGACGACACCCAAGGTCCTTGAATGCGCGGTAAGGGCAGTCCCCCCTGCCACACTCTTCGAATCGTTCATCTACGCTTGTCGTCAAGTCTGGATGCTCCATCAACCTGGCGTCTCCTCGACGCTACTCACGCAAGAAAGGAAAGGGCTGCAGACTCAAGCTGAACCTGAGTCTGTACTAATATAACAGGTAGTACGCATTATATTATATATTGCGCTAAGTGCACGTTCCCCACGAGCCCGGCATTTTTTCTAGAAAAATAAAAGCATTTTCTGTAGAACATTCTTCCAAGACAGACACATTCTGCTATATTCTAAAATCTCGCTATAATAACAGTATTTTTTGTGCTTTATCTATGTCCAGTTTGGTCGTTAATAATGGTACTACTTTTAGTCGTAGAAATGTCCGCATCTAAAACCGACGAAGTCTGTTATGCCGAGACGAAACGACGATTTCGATATTTTAAATACGTCTACTACTATTATTATGCAAAGTACTACTACTACTACTTCTACTTCTACAATACTACTACTATCACCAGGCATGTGTATACTATATTAATAGTAGTACTGTTGTTGTGTTACATACTATTAATACTACTTTTTACTATCTGTGCATTTAGGGCCCCTTTCCCCCCCGTGGTTTTCCTCTTTCGAAGCGCTCATGAGTGATAACGTTGGAGCTCGTGCTACGATACACATTTATTTATTGAGTGTCGGATGCCAAAAAAAGTATAGTGGTACGTTGCTTCTCTGGACCAGCTCCTCAAGGAGGCAGGCCCGTCGGGTTAGAATGGCGTTTTCGGGGGAATCGAGAGCAGATATCTTATTGCCAAGGCCAAAATCTCGCTATAGTAATTTTTGAGTTTTATCTATAGTACGTCCAGTTTGGTCGTTGATAATGGTACTACGTTTAGTCATAATAATGTCCGCATTTAAAACTGCGTAGGTTTGCTTTGACGAGATGAAACGACGATTTTGACTTAATCTCGACATTCGAATACGTCTACTATGAATACTACTACTACTACTACTACTACTACTACTACTACTACTACTACTACTACTACTATTCCTACTATTACTACTACATACGAAGTACTTTATCACTACTATTTGTGCATATAGGGCTCTTTTTTCCCCCGTGGCCTTCTTCTTTGGGGGTGCTCATGAGTGATAACGTTGAAGTTCATGCTGTGATACACATTGATTGATTGATTGATTGATTGATTGAGTGTAAGACACATAGTGATACGTTGCTTCTCTGGACCAGCTCCACAAGAGGAAGCAGGCCCGTCGGGTTCAAATGGCACATAGTGGTACGTTGCTTCTCTGGACCAGCTCCACAAGAGGAAGCAGGCCCGTCGGGTTCAAATGGCGTGTTCGGGGGAATTGAGAGCAGAGATATTGCCAAGGCCCGGCAACGGAGCCTATCCGGACCATTAGGCGCTGTCGCCTGTTTGAAGGCGAAGCCTGTAGACCCGGCACGAACCATACCGGCTTCGGAGTTGTTCGTGTCTATGGGACGGCGCTTCCTGGGAAAAGAGGAGCCCCTAGCGGCGAGATGCCCCTGCTTCAAAGCCATGGAGATGTCAACACGCATCACGCCTACACATGACACCGAGCAGGTGTGCAGTTACACGCCAGCATCAACCGGTATAGTCCACGCGCTGTCCCGCATGCACCTTCAAGCGATTGTCCATCCACCATCATCAGATGGAAAGCTGAGCGCCCTTCAACACCGATAGAAACCTCCGCATGGATATATATATATATAGTGATCGAGAGGGGAGAGGCCTCCTAGATGCTACGTACGTCGTCAGAGTACCGCAACAAGGCGATACTCCTCGACGCCACGCACGCAGAAGACCCCGAAGCGAGGGTCCATATGCGGGCTGGCAGCGCGCTGGCCCAGGAAGCGAGTGCTAGATCATGCAGATTATACACGGCTCCCATTCGGCAACATGGGCTATAGATCGTACATACAAGATCGGGATTTAAGATCTACCTTGGAATCTCTAGTCTTACCCGCGAGGGTCGTGACGATGATCCACATGCCTCCGCGCAAGCGAAGCACCAGGTGGAGGGTGGATGGATCGAGACGGATCAGCTGTCTCTCCACTTCTGAGGCGCGAAAACGCGACCACTATACTCTCGTGCAGGAGGACAGGTGTGTCCTTCGACGAGCGAGCGCAGCCATAACCTTGTCACCCTTGCGGTGACAAGCTTTTTGGATCCCTCGGAACGGAAAAGGTATAGCGAATTCATCGACCACAGCTGGCGGCGAGAATCGTCGGAGGAACGGACGGGGGTTACCTATTATTATATTATTTGCCTTCCGACAATGTGCAGGGCATTATTCATTCTGAATGAAAAAACTGACATAATTCGTCTTACTTATTCAGAAAAGGTGTGTAAAGGCATTATTCCGTTGTGCTACTGGTAAAGGGATCAGCCGAGAACCTACCCAATCTAAGCCTTACAACACTCTCCCCACCTGGAACGGACCGGATATAGGTGTACGGATCGACGCGTGTGACCAAACACGCGGTTCCTATTTATGGGGGTCCAGAACTGTTTTCAGATTATTGGCATGAGGAATTTCGCTTTTGTACCAAAAAGAGTTTTCATGACGGTCGTGAGATTCGAACTTATCACCAGTGCAGTCCATGTTCTGCCGTCCCCGCACGGCCATGCACAGGACATTACCGTTGAAGAAAGCAGCGTTATCACAGGTCGTCTCGACCAGGAGTTCGCGCCCTGTTCGCGCATTGAAGAGGGCGGGGGGTCGGAGCAGCGGCGGGGTCCCTAATCCGATGCGCTCGAGCTACGGCCTCGAGTTCCCGGGAAGTATAGCCGCGGCTGCCTCCTTCTCCGCTCGCTCTGCCTCCTCCAACTCCCGCTGCAGATATTGTCGGTTCGAGTCCTGCCGTCGACGCCATTTGTGAAGGCATTATTATTAGTCTGTTGGGCTACTGGTAAAAGGTTAACCAAGTATAACACCTACCCAATCTAAGGCTTATAACAACAGGTGTTTGTAAGGAGCACCTTTTTCAGATAATATCGATGATGACCACCCAGGTCGTGATCTCGCGCCGGGTGCACCGATACAAGCGCGCCCTGCCAGACCGCCAGGCCGCTAGCAGAGGGGGAGCAGAAAGGAGGATGCAGGGTTACTTCCCATGGCGTGGGGGTGGCACGTAGAAGATGCGGAGTAAGACGCACGGCGAATAGATATGGCAATGTGTAACCCAACGATGATACCACCCCACCAGCCAAGCAGCAGGAGCACCAAAAGCTTGTTGCTCGTGGTGGCTGGTGGTCGTGGTGGTGGTGTCGTGGTCCTGTGGTTTGTGATGCGTGTGTGAGTTGGCTGAGCGTTTTCGGGTCGCTGCGTCTGCTCGTCAGGTACCTTACCGCCGTGCTATAAATATTATTTGTATTTGTTGGATTAAGAAGAGATAATTAATAAATTTCGCAAAAGGGGGAGAACAACGGATCACTAATTGGGCAAAGGGTGATACCGTAGCAGTAGTGCTCGTAGTGCATATTAATGCAATTGAGTATCCGCAGGGAAGAGATTTGTTGGTGGTTTTCGACGAATTATGTCAGCCTTTTCATTCTGAATGAATGAATGCCCTGCGCATTGTCGAAAGCCAGATGAAATGATAAAATACTACTATTAATATTCGTATAATATGTACTACTCCCACTATACTACTTACTGCTGTCTGCAAACGAACCGAGAACACTGACTGACTGGGTGACGACGACGAGCCCGGGCGAGAATGGAAAAAGAGAGTAAAAGAGGAGTAGTGAGGTGGCGCGATCTATGACATACTGGTGCAGCAGCTGCTCTATGTACTTGTCTCACTCTTGAGACTTGGGGTCCAAAACAACAACATCAACACATCAACCACAGCCAGCCGTGCGAAAAGTCGTCACAGTCCTACTGTGACATCCTGATGCCTGCGTGATGAGGACGCGACGATTTCGCGCGCGCGGGGGGGGGCGGGGGCAAGGGGGGAAGGGGGTGCACACACGCCGGGGCGATAGGCGATAGCCCCCAGAAAGAGCATGGGGGGAAATCAGCCGTCGTATATACGTAGGGTAGGCGTATGATGCAAAGGTTATACGCGTACTACCTGTGGTATGTACTCGTACACCAGAACTTTGATTATAAACACCCTGCTCCCGCTTGTGGCACGTGACTCCCACGCCGGCCTGATCCCGCACCCAGACAGACAGGCCTGAGCCCTCCAAACCAACGCTGGATGTTTGAAGTGGCCGCCGGGAGAAGGCCCACTTAACTTGTGGCACTTTTGGCACCCTGTGTGTGACCCACAATAATCACACCAAGATCGAGATGTAACAACAATAATAAATTGTAACCCAAGCGTGCATGGCCCCTGGCGGAGAGGCTAATTGTATTCTGCCAGGTATGTATCATCATATTATTATGTAATGGTATGGGCTAGGAAGTCTGTGTCTCACCCATCCTTATCACATTATTATGTGTAACCACAGGGTAGTCGGGAGGGGCGGGGGGGGGTGGTACTGATTGATGGGGGGTGTGTGTAAAAGGCCGCAACACACACGCGCATACAAACTCCAACAACTGGCACCACAGCAGCATGCAGGCAATCTCTCGTCAGAGTATATCTGTACGTGGAATAACAACACCTGAACACCTGCTGCCTGGCACATAAAACAAGCTGTGCGCGCTCTCCATCTAACGGAGACCGCGCGAGAGAGAGAGAGATCGGTTGTATCTTTGTCAGCAGGTAAAAGTATGGTATACTGCTGCTGTAATGGTATGATATGGGCTGCTTCTCTACGCTTGATTCTACATGAAAAAAGTGATTAACACCAAGGATACAAACCTGCAAGGGGATACTCTGTGTCTCATCTAGTCTCATCACTCATCACACACCCAGTATTCTTATCACAATAATACCTACTCGTGGGTATACGGGTACGTAAAGAGTAGTACTTGCTATATACCGTGATGACGTGATGACATATATATTCGGCAGGGTAGACAGAAGGGCCACATCATCATCACCACACACAGCGGAGGCCAGAGAGAGTGCATCGTCCGTACGTAGTGCATAGGAGAGACGAGAGACAGAGCCTGTGATGGATCAGACATTCTCATTTTCAAACTTTCTCATTTTTTGTTCTCGCTCATCCATTTTTTTTCCAGCTTTTTTTTTTTCAGTTTTTTTCCCCTCTCTGTCACACTGGGGAAGCCCGAGCGAGCCCCGAGCCCCGCGCGTGACAATAAAAATCTGGAATGTTTTTTCCTGGTGGTCTGTACGATTTTTTGTGCACATATTTTTTCACATTTCATTATTTCATGCAGCAAGCAGTATAAAAAAAGCAAAAATTATTACTCCGCATTTTTTTTTCCTACTACGTACTCGTATATACGACAAGTCGATCTGTAACTCCTTCTGTGTTGAACCTGATGAAAAAAACTGAAAAAATAAAAATCAAAGCCCTTCCCAGCAGCAGCAGGAGCACCCAAGGCACTCCCACTCTCTCACACACACAACTCCACACCCCTTTTTGTGACACACAAAAAAATATCACAACAACAAGAAGCCGGTCTCAAGCGAGAGAACTCCCATCTACCCGACCAGCGACTACTACCCCCGCTGCTGCTGCTGCTGTGTGTGTGGGTTGCTCACCCCCTTCTACTCGTCTTCTCCTTACCGTGACCCGACGGTGGGCCAGCAGAGCAGCGACCTTCGTTCGTTCCATCTCCGCTTCTTCTCTTCGGTGGGTTGGGGCACAACAACAAGCTCTTCTTCTGGTTCAACCATACCATTGCCCCCTTGCTTCCCGTCAAAGCTGAAAGAAAACAGCAGCGGCGTCGTCGTCGATAGTTGCTGAATTTACTGGTGTTGTGCACTGCGTGAAACAAGACACAAGCAGCAGAGCAGGAAAGGAGGTTGTTGGTCTGTGCCGCGAGTAGCATGTTGCGCCAGTCTCTGCAGCGTGCGTCGAGCCGGGCTCTCAGGCCGCCGGGGCCGCAGGCGCCTCACGGCGGCGGCGGCGGCGGCGGCGGCGGCCTCCGTGTCCGGGCCGCCGCCTGTAGCAGCAGTCGACAGCAGCAGCAGCACTCCACCACGACCGTGAATCAAAACAATTCCAGTGACCGAGGAGGAGAAGACAAGAACGGCGACACCACCATCATCCCCACCACACGAGAGGTGAGAGCAGCAGTGTACCAAGGGTAGAGCTGTATCCCGGCCATGTGTCGTACCCAAACCCAGCGGCATGTGTCGCGGCCAGCCCATGATATACAACATAGGAACATAGGGACATGTCCCAACAATATTTTTTTTTGTGGTCGCCAACAACACGCGAAAGAAGCTTTCCTGCTCAACAAATATCTACGAAATAGAGTGAAAAAAAAATGTTCCGTATCGCCGTACGTATCGCTACGTACCTTGTCTCGGCGCATATCATACGCATTTTTCAGTCAGCCGTTCTTCGAGTACGCACAGCAGGCAGAGAGCAGGAGAGAGACAGACAGACAGGGAGAGAGAGACAGAGAACCGACTACAAATGTCACGTACTAACTCGTACAGCTGCTGCTCTTCTTGTGTCGGGGTCCATACGTATGTCAACCTCAGGCAGTGTTTGCCGGGTGTTCCGGGATCATAGGGCTCGGGCTCGGTAGCAGTAGCTCGTAATAAACGAGAATCCGCCGTCGGGAAGAGTATGGCGCGGTTTTGCCGAACGAACCAAACCCAACCGAAATTTCACGAGTACAGCCAGTTCAGTGTACGTATGAGACGTCTTTGGTGTGATACGTAGCCGCTGCACTCCAACTACTCTTGCTGCTGTTGTTGCTGCTGCTGAGCTGTGCGATGCCACACGTCCACCAGTATCATGCCCGTACACACCCAGCCGGTAGAAGAGACGCCTACTGTACGAGGAAACGGGAGTTGGGTGGGGAGTATAGGTTACACCATTCGACATTCGACGAGAGCAGCATGTGTATGCGTTCGCTGGCGGGACTTAATAATATGAAGGCCGCACGTGATGCAACCGCAGCCGGGGCGACGCTATCATCATCATCAGTGTTGTTACTCACGCAGCAGCACTCGGTACTCGAGCAGCACCATCACGGTTTTGCCGTACCTAGGGATGTCTACGATGCACGTCCCACGATCACTTCTCGCAGAGGTACATATATAGTCGTTGCCCGCTATTAATAGATGTATGATAGCATCCGTGCGCTGGAGGTCAAACATCATGATTGCATATTAATTGGCTGGAGGTCAAACATCAACATGAACCCAGGATACTGACGACTTTTTCCTGTAATACCGATAATGCCGGTATATAGTCTCAGACGCAGAGTCAGTACTCGTACGAGGTCAACGCAACCAACTGCAGAAACAGCATACCACGGAATACAGCAGCACAGGCAGCAGTAGTAACGCTGCTGCTGCTGCTGCTGCTGCTGCCTGTACGGCTTGCTGCACGATATGAGTTCGACCCGATGCATAGTGGACTGCTGTACAGCAGTTTATGTACAGAGAGAGTCGTCGGAGCGGGCTTGCATTACGTATACGATTGTTTGTACGACTTATTTATACAGAGTTAAGTCTTGACGATAATAATCGAGATTCAAAGCACTTGCAACAAGGTTACTCGTCGTGCTGCTGTTGTTGTGATCTGCTATCTGACATCTGACAGATCTGATACGAACGGTCGCTGGATTTCTTGCGTGTTCCCTCTTCCCTCTTCCACAACCAAGCTCTTTGTCTCGAATTTTGAAGACCCACCGTACAAATTCCAACTTTCACGTACCAACGAGGGACATATTCATATGATATGATATGAATACGACTCCTCGTACTCGATCTCGATTATCGATCAACCTTGATCCTTGATCCTCCTGCAATTGCACGAAAGGTTGGTTGACGCCTATGGGCTATTTCCTCGCTTCTTTCTTGAGAAGAGTTTACCACTTATTCGACACTACTATGGTTGAGGGCCACTTTACATGCAATTAATACGATGCGACATGATTACACAGCCAGTGTACATGATAGGCCCACACATAAGAAATACGAAGCCTAATAAGAACATGGGTACCAGGTAAGACTCACTTTTGCTCGGCTTTGGTCAGCATCGAGCTCTGCACTAAATCCTATATAATTCGTAGCCTTATAATGCCCGAGGTTTTTCTAGGATGGTGCCACTGTAAGGTTGCAAGCCTTGCTCAAGAGTAGGTGTTTTCTTTTTATATACGAAGCGGACCCATGCTGCTGCATGTAGTACTTGATCCTTGATACTCCTGCAACGTCGCAGCTGGTGGTGGTGGACGGCTACGTATGGGTTATTTCCCCGCGACTTTCTTGAGGGGACTTTGAGTTTACCACTTAGCCGACACTTATTATTGGGTCTGCGTGTCTGTACTAATAATACAGATAAATGTAAACTGTTAACTGTAAACCCTAACCCTATACGTACTGAAATGTAAGCCAATCAGACAGACCCCACCAACCATCGTTAGCCCCTTTGTCACATATACGAGTCTACACAACACCAAAGATGTCAGGAGACATGTCAAGCAAGGCAAAACATGGGCTGTCAAGGGTGTAGGGCCGAAGTGTTCCACACTAAAACCTAGTAGTTTGGTGTCAGTCACGGCATGTCAAGGCAAATATGCTGTCTGTCAAGGGTTGAAAGTCCTGTCTCCCGACATCTGTGCACAACACAGCAGTAATAGTAACGGTCCAGTGTGAAAAACACAAACACACACACGAGCTGAGTCAGGCAGAGACCCCGCCCAACCAAGTCGCAATTGTTGGGGGTACGTCTGCCAAGCAACCTAGAAGAGTGGCGTGGGCTGTGGATGTAATGTAGGCGCGAGATGATTCGTGGGTTGCTTCGCGGCCCCTTCGGGAAAAAATATATGAGCACTTGCAACAAATCCTTCTTTTTTTTTCAGTTGCCGTTCTAATTCTCGCATAATTTCGACCTTTCATGACTCCTTACCCCGCCGAAAACGATATTTCTCCGGTTCTGATGCTCAGACCTGCTCCCTGAAGGCAGTTTCAGAGAGCTTAGGCCATGAGCAACCTGTTTTGTGTCAGGCACCGGATCGATCCGACGCCTTTTTCGTCACACAAAGTGCCTCTGACTCAAGAACGACTCCCCATATCTGTACCCGTCATAATAGTATTAATAGACGGATTTGAAAAATGGAGGTTTCTCGGGTTGAAACTCACATGTTGGACGAGACGCCGAGCACTACTACCAGTATTATATTACGGAGGACCATATAGTAAGTAGGACCAAATATTGTTAGTAAAAATAGGTAAATATACTCGTACAGGTTCTTGTGTGTACCGTAGGTCCTATTTACTAGCATTTACTATGGTCCCCCGTTATAGTAGGCGAACCTACAAAACAGTACCTGGGCCTCTACAGTAAATTGACCGCCTGAAGCGTCCTACGTGGCCACAGAGCAGAGTGTTAGATACCAAACAGGAACTCCGGATTGATCAACATTCTTGCTGCTGAGCCATTTCGTTTCGTGATGCAAACACAGGAACGCCTGCCGTCCCTTGCAGACCCAAGGGCCCTAACAACCTCCTAAAGATCATAACGAATAAGGTGTGACGTTGGTCGGGAGCGGGTCTGAGCTTTAGAACCGGAGCTACAAACAGTACAGGACACCTTATTTATACGTATGAAACAGGAAAGCTGGCCCAGGCTGGATTTGTTATTCGAAAGAGGGTGCTTTCTCCACTAATTGCAATATAATGACTCTCGAGTTTCTTAATTTTCCTCTAAATGTCAACCTGGCTTTCTTATTAGCCTGTTTCTTATTAGGTATCCTGTACAGGCAGCAGTATGCCGTGTTCGGTAAGCAGTAATGGTATGTATAAATTTAGTGTAATTGTACCAGAAATAGCACCGTTGGTGTAAAAAAGACGAAAAGCATGTTTTTCGAAAGACTCTCGAGTACTCCAGAGTATGATACTCTTGTTTCGTTTTTGACCGAAGGGGCCCCTTACTATAATACTATTAATACTATGCTTCAGCCATGGTGCCGAATGAGTAGTCCTCGTACTTTTTGGGGTCTGATGATGCTCCCCTCCTTTTCAACTTGCAGCACCCTCGGGATTTCAAGTCAACCAACATCTCGAAGGAGAAACCTTGTATGATATCATTCAGTCGGTATGATGACATATTATGCATATGTACATGGTATCGTATGGTCAATCTGTCTCAACATTGATCTTGCACCAAAGCATGATCTCCTTGCAAATACAGCGCCAGCATGCCCGATAACCGAAAATGCTGTAGGATAAGGTTCTACCGGTTATTCGTCAAGATGTGGAAGGTATGGTATGATAAGCGTATGTATAGGAACATTATGTGCACACTATTAATATTAATGGTACATGTGCACACGATGGTTATGGAGTTTGCAATCTTCAGCATCTTGCAAGTTGAACCTGAAATTGCTTTTGCAACATTATTGCTAATTGCTATTGATTGAAGTTTTTGTACCGCTCTGCTGTAGTACCTATCGTAACTGGTATATATTATACCTGGTATCATGTACCAGGTATGATAGACCTGGTGCAAGTTACGGTACGAGGGGTACACTCTTTAATACTATTTTTAGGCATTTTCAGTAGGTTTTTGCGGGGATGTTCCTCGTCCATCGAAACGAAAAATGCCAAAAATGCCAAAAATACAAAATACCAACGGTCCCAGCGGCGTAGTCGACGGGACGATCTGTGATACTGCTGTTAATACATATCATATCATAGATGTACCGGTACTTGCTTGCGATACTTGAGTAGATATGTACGTACATATCACACGTACGTTATTTTCTCACTGGGGTTGGTTGTATCTTGTATTCATATGTTGTATCATATATACATAGACAGTAGTGGGCACGTGAGCACACCGCAGGGGTTAAGTTACCGCCCAGTTTTTTACCGCCGTACGACGCTGTGGTATTGCCTATCATTCTGGCATTCTGGTACGACTCGGTTAGAGCAACTATTCACGGAGTGGACTTTCCGTCCCACTACTGCTGTCCCACCGACACTGCTTCTATATGGGTTTACGAGTACAATGTCCATGGTTTCCGAACGGTATCAGATAACACGTCCATATAGTAGGAGGCTGGCCAGGACGCGTCGTGCAACTGGTATTAATGCATTAATAGTACAAGGCCGCCCGCAGAAGTTCGTCGTACGAGTCGTATACCACTCTGTCCCGAAATATAAGCACTTTTTAATTGAGTATTAATGCATAAAATGTGCTTATATATAGGTACAGAGTGGTAGACTTTCATCCTCGGGGTAGAGAGAGAAGATAGAGTATGGCGGATTATCCCTTATCCCTTCTGCCATGGTTACAGCGGACACGTTCCACCGAAGCGTAACACATACATATTATATGATACCTGGTATATGATATCACATGCATTTTCAATTTTCAGATTCTCTGTTGTTGTAGTTTCGTTTTCGTATTTTCGGATAGCCAGTACGTACCGTAAAATAGGTGGCGAAATGTTGCGCTGGCGCACCTTTTTGTCGTAAATCCCGTTTTTTTTCACCACGTAACGGCATGGCTTGCTGCACCACGCTTGTTCTGTGTGCGGGTCCTTTTTCGCCCCAGGCGACTGCGGCGCAGGCATTTTTTTTTTGGCGTGCTTTTCGCCGCCGGCGAAAAATAAATGTTTTGTTTTCTTGTGTTGATTTCGCGACTTTGAACCCCCAGAGCATTCGCCACGGACCTGGCCTCGGCTGGGGTCCAAACTTAAGGCTCGTGCCTCTTTTTTTGCTCTTTCAAGCCCGTGACCGCTCCGACGGATGCCCCCCCCCCCCGTTCCCAACCGTTACTGCTGTCTCCGCTCCGATACATGACACCCCCCACACACACTACTACTGCCTCCACACCTATACATGACCCCACCCCCCCCCCCCCCA
>MEHQ01003298.1:168022-182435 GCA_008828725.1 Saccharina japonica
CCCCCGCCGCCGCCTTCGCACTACTACGGCCTCCGCCTCTATACGTAACCCGCTTTTGTATTGGTTGTATGTATTGTAGGTGGCGTCAGCGTCGCCCGACCGACCCGCTGGGCAACGCGTCATCCAGAACTACGCCGGCGGGCACCACGGCACGACCTTCAATGTCGGGCAGGGAGCGGCGAGCAGGACGAACGAAAGCGAGTGGCCTGTCAGCCCGCTCCAGGCGGCGTTCCCCTTTTCCTCGGCGGCGCCTTCGTCGTGGGCGCACATGCCGCGCAACGAGAAGAAGCTCCAGAAGATGGCGAGGCAGTCGCTGCTGCACGAGCTGTGGCAGGAGCAGCAGCGGACGCACGAGATGGCCGTCGACTGGTACGTACATATATATATATATGTGTGTGTACCTGTGGTATGTGTGACGGGATGTATATACCTATATAAGTGTATGTGTACCCGTGGTGTGTGTGACGGGATGCATACGAAGTGTACGTATAATATGCATGTGCGAAGTATATGATGGTGTATAGTTGGCTTGTTGTCCAACGGCTTTTTTTGTTCCGTTGGTTGTATTGCTAGTTAGTTAGTTGGTTGGTCGGTTGATTGATTGAATTGATGGTTGACGGATTGGTTGGTTGTTTTTTTACGCGCTTTCGGTGTTAGAACTCGCGCGTCACACACGTCCCCCCGGCGGTTGCGGTTGGCCGTGCGTATCATACCCACCGAGAGATGGAGGATGTGCCCTTTTTTTTGTACCGCCTCCTGTCTCTCTCTCTCTCTCTCTCTCTCTCTCTCTCTCTCTCTCTGGCATCCATCACCTTGGCTGCGTCTAACTCCCGGTGCCTTTTGTAGCAGCAGCAGCAGCAGCAGCAGCAGCAGCAGCAGCAGCAGCGGCAGCAGCAGCGGCAACGGCAGCAGCAGCAGCAGCAGCAGCAGCAGCAGCAGCAGCGGCAGCAGCAGCGGCAACGGCAGCGATCGACCCGCGCTCCGACGACTCGATTGCCTTCATAACAAGCACGTCGGTGAAACAGACACGGTGTGGTCCCCATTTCATGCTTCTTCTTTCCGTCCTCCCCCTTGAAGGACACCTCCCCCCCCCCCTACCTATCCGATCCAGCCTGTTGTTTACTATGCCCCCCTCTGTCCTCGGCCCCGCGTCCCCTGGCCCGTGCCCCCTGTCCCCTCTCGGTTTCGCTCGGCCGGTTTCTGGCGTACCCAGGTTCCTCCACAACATGCCCGCGTCCTACTTCAGGCAAACGAATGAGGAGGCTCGGCTGCAACACCTAGGGGCGATTTCTGCAATGCTAGAGACTCAAGTGCGTGCTCCAAGCAAAAAAAAACTCTCGGCCAACAGGAAATTAGACGCCCGCATCGTTTTTTTTTCTAGGCGCCGCTTCCGTCTTTGCCCCTCCCTCCCTCCCCCCCGTCCCTCTCCCATCCACACCTTCCGCCGTTTTAGTGAACCGTTTTTTGGCGCCGCAGGTAGGTACGGTGCACAAGCCGAACACTTCCTGGCACAGGAAATATACATACTCGCAACGAATGTTTCAGGAGCCGTCTGCACCTTTGCCCCCTATCCCCTTCCTCTCCCCGCTCTCCCTCACCTTTACTGGAAACCCTTTAGTCGATTTTTTACCTCCGCATGGTGCGGTGGTGAAAACCCCTCAGCCTTGTTGAAGCGAGTGCGTGCTTTGACATGCGACGAAGGGCGTATACGAAGTATATGGTATCACGTTTGTACGTGAATTCGCGCGGGGGGTACCTTGTATGTTGTCCTTCCCCTCCCCTGCAACGCGCACCCATAAACTTGTCGCTTTGCTTTTCGACACGCCGCAATTGTAAGCGATTACTGCTGACGCTGTAGTGCTTGCCCGCGCCGAGCCCGCCTCGGCCCCTCCACGCCCTCCCCACCCCCCTCCCCCTTTTTCTCGTATGGTCGTGCAAACATCGTTACTGAAGGGAGAAGCGACCAACGAGCTTGCGGTTGAACAGATGACGCCGACGAGAGATGTCACGTTGCACTTCGAGGTGAGCTCCAGCAGAAAGTCTCTACCCTTCCTCCCCTATCCACCCCCCTAGCCCTCCTTATGTATACTAGTGCCAGGTACTAGCCCCCCATCCCCCCTTAGCCCTCCTTATGCATACTGGTGCCAGGTACTAGCCCCCCCCCACCTCCTCCGCTAGCGCTCTCCTAAATGTATACTGGTAGCAAGGTACTACATACGTAGATGTGTTTTGGTTTTAGTCGTCGTTTTTGCTTCACATGTCAACCCCACAGGAGCTCGTGTAGGTTTTCATGTACCTGGTATGGCGTTTCTCTGGCCCGGGGAACATCGTAACGCTGGCGCCCGCTTTTGTGGCCTCGATACGTATCGTAGGGACCACCGAAGGTATGCCTACGCCCCTTCTGGCTTGACAAAAGTATTTACGCCCAACATAATTTGTGCCTGGGTATTGTTGTCTCGTATGTACCGCTATGTCCGTTAATACAAACATCGTTTGTGATACCAAGAAGGAAGACATATACAAGGTATATGGACATAAGGCGCCGCCGACACAAAGGCACTTGTTTTGTGTGGGCATGTAATACTGCTGCTATTACTATTACTAGCTACTGTATTTTTTGTGAATGGTTTCCCGCCGTTCGGCAGCACCCTAAAACACACACGCCCCAGATCCTGAAATTTTGCCCCGAAGTATTTCTCCTAGTAATAGTAGTGATTTTAATACCAGGTTCATCATCAGACGAATGGTAAAAAACAAGTTACGTATATATGGTACGTACGTAGTTGTTTAATGTTATCGACATTATTGGTCTTGTGTTTTCGTTCTTGTGCGTCAACTCGCTCGCTCTCCCCCCTGTCTGGTGTCCGCTGTTCCGTCATCGCCCGCGATGTCGCCGCGCCCCCTCCCCCCGCCCCCCCCCCAAACGCCGCTCCAACCGCGCTCTGCAGCGTTCAGTGGAAGATTTTAAGGAAGTTACCTTTGTGCAGCCCGGAGTAAAGAGCAGGGAAGACGGCATCTTGAGGCTCTTGAACTCGCTCCCGCTGGCCGACGGCAGCCTGCGCCGGGTACGTGTTCGGTGCTGGGGGTAGTGGGGGGGGCGGGAGTGGCGACGGTGGTGGGTGGTGGTGGGTGTTAGTCGTGGTGGTGGCAGTGGTGGTTTTTGGAGGTGTGGGTAGTTGGGTTCGGGGGGAGGGTGGGGGGGATAAGAGGTATGGGGGGGGTAGGTGGGGGTGGTGTAAAGTGTTGATTTTGTTGTTGTTGTTGTTGTTGTTGTTGCTGTTGCTGTTGTCGTTGTTGTCAATGTTGGTGTTGATGCTGGTCGTTGTTTTTCGTTTGATGTTCGTGTTGCGTTGATGGCGAATGCTACTGCTGTAGTAGTTGAGGTTGTTGTTTCGTTGAAGGTTGATGTTGGATATTGTCGTTGATGTTCGTGTTGTCGCTGATAATGATGTCAATGCTCGCTCTCTTACGTACGTATGATACGTATACTCGTATACATGATGATCAGACTTGCTGAAACGACGCAGAAAGAAAAAACGCGAAGCAGCGGGAAAATAATCGACGAATTGAGATGCCCCTGCTGGCTCCGCAGAGGTCCGGAGCCATCCGCTTAACGAAATCCTGCAACGGGTTGGGTGCATTTATCAAATGGGCTTCGTATGGTATAACTTATCGCCGCACAGATTGTCACTCACGCCTACGGCTCGACTCAATTCGATTTTTATTCGATTCCGTTCCATTCTACATACACAATATCCGATCGGATTCCATTCCATTCCTTTCCCTTCGATCTTAATTGATTTCGTTCCATTCCCTTCCGATCTCAATCAATTTTATTCCATTCCATTCGATTCCATCCCATTCCGTTCGATTACATCCCAATCAATTCCAATCCAATCCATCCGATTCTTTCACTCACACACAAATATACACATGCGACCCCCCCCCCCCCCCCCTCCTCCTCCTCCTCCTCCGGGATGCGTGGTCAATGGTCAAATGACTAAGCTGGCCATCCACGTCTTCGGCTACGTCAGGCAAGACCCCGACCAGAGCAGCCTCCCCGCCCGCACAGACTCCAGGGCCGAGTGCTTCGGCCCGGCCGAGGCCGTCCCGCCCTCGGACACCCAGGCCGGGAAGGCGCGGCGCGCGGCGGCGGCGGAGGCGGCGATGTCGTCGGCGGCGACGGTGTCTGCCGCGACGACGCCGTCCAGCGAGCTGCTGGAGTACGCGGCGTCCGTGCAGGCGGGGGAGTGGATGGGGAACGCCGCGCACGCGCCCCCGGCGCCGATGGTAATTTATTTTTGTTGGTTTATTTTTCGTCCCCGAGTATATTGTTTCGTTTTTTCGTTTTTTTCGTTTTTTTTTGTTTTGTAAGAGACATCCGATTTTATTCGAGTTTTGTTTCGAGTTTTTTTTTGTTTTACCCGATCCGTTCGGTTGTGCGCGCAGCAGTTTTTGTTCATAGTATGACTCAAGGGTCACAGCAGTGCCGCGTAAGTGCGAGGAGAGGAAGGATTCGCTGAGTTTTTGTTGTGCACTGGCGGTGCTCGTGTATATCTATATATATATATATATAGCGCGCGCGCACGGCAGCTTGCGTGCGCTTGTGCCTGCCTGCCTGCCTGCCTGCCTGACTGCATGACTGTCATTTGCCCCGTGACAATGACGATGACGGTCACCTACCTGCGCTTAACTTATTTCCCCCGGAACGAACAAACCCACCCGTCTGACTCGCCCTCCCCGCCTCCCGCCCCCCGCTGTCCATCTTTTTTGCGTCGTTTTTTGTTTCCGACTCTTGTTTTTTCTTGTCAATTTTTCCCGGCCGCAGTTCGAGCCCGAGGCCATGCTGGAGTACATATCGCGCTGCGAGCCGGAGTTTGTCCGGCACAGCCACCCCCGCCGGTTCTGCAAGCACAGGATGCTCTACGAGGTGCGCGAGAGCAGCGTCATAGTGTATATTCGTTGTCCATCACCAACGCAGGGAGGCTTTTTTTTGCGGGGAGGGAGGGAGGGGGTGGGGGGAGAGGTGTACTTGATATTCATGCATGGCCGTAGTCGTATGACCATGGACCCTCGCATCCCTATGATACAATGCCGGGACGGAGCATGTCGGGTTTTCACCGACCAGGGGTGGAGGGGGGGGAGGGGAAACTGGAGCTTGAGGGGAGGCCGGGGGCGGGCTGGGGGGGGGTAGCGTACTTCGTGCCAATACGTATTATTGATTGGTCAAGTATTTGAATGTATTGTGATTTGGTTAGCACGTCGCGGATGACGGCATCGAACTTCATGACGGAATGTGTGTGTGTTTTTTGCGTTGAAGTTGGCTTTGTGCACATCGTGTCGCCCCCGTCTCTCGATGGCAATGAATCACACTAAATGCCTCCACTACCAAGTGTTTTTATCAAGAGGGCTGCATTATTAGTAACAAATACCTGTACGAGTGATATTTGTTACCTGTTATCTTATATATATATATATATATGTATATACATACGTACGTAGATGTTCATATATACCTGTATGGCGTTTTTCTTTTGTCATTTTTTTTTGCTTTGTTGCATCTGCTCACTTCCCCGCCGCTGCAGGAAGTGACCGGCACGGAGGGAACCGCTGTCGATGTGGAGGCCTACCAGGGGGCGGAGGCTGGCGTTACGGAACTGCAGGGCTCCCACTGGATTACTATCGCCGCGGCCAACGTTCTCCCGAAGGTGCGTATCATAGGCGGGGGGGGGCGGGGGTACGGTTGTTTTGCATCATGCGGGGCAAAGAAAAACAAACTATGGATACGTACCTGATATTATATATACGTAGTTTATGATATGATACGTGTACGAGTAACACCTTACGAGTATAGGAAAAATAAAAGTAACAATGGCCAACTAACTATTCATACATTTCCGTTGACTCATAAAGCTCACACCTCAAAAGGTCCCGAGTCTCCTGTTCCCGTCTCTCCTCTCTGTGGTGGAGCAACGCATCAAAGCATAATATTTCCATATTTCCATTGGGAGCACAGCGATGCGGGGGGATAATGGATCGTTCGTAAAAAATAATATCACATATATTATGCTTCGGGTATATGCATATCTTGGGTGTACGAGGTACGTGAGGCGTGAGCCTTTCTGTGTTTATTTGTTCATATCATATACAGCAGTAGATGTGGTGGAACGGAGCTCTTATGATATACAAGCACCACCACAATGTCTCGAAATATACGGACCGTTTTGATATGATTGTTTAATCCAAACGCTTCTTACATTCCGGGACAAGAGTGTGCTCGTATACCACTATTAGTATGTACCAGGTACCAGTTATATACCAGGCATATTATACGAGTACATATATATACGCGGTAAACACAATACCGGCAACTTGTATACATGTATATAGAGTAAGCCGTTCTGTCGTTGTTTTTGGCTGACGACGCCCTTTCTTTTCTTTTCGTTTCGTTTCCTTTCTTTCTGGTGCCCCTCTTTCTCTGTTCCCTATAAACGTCTGCGTGTCTGTCTGTCTGCGCCCGCGTTCGTGTATGCGTGTGTGTGTTTTCTGTGCGATTCTCGACGCGCGCGCGCGTGTGTATGTTTTGTATTTTGTGTTTCGTGTGTGTGCGCAGTTGGCGCTGTCCCAAGCCCTGCGACTGCTGACGAGCTACCAGCTGGAGACCATCCGCTGCCATCTCGACGTCGTCGACGACCCAGGAAACGGCTCCGTCACTCTGGTGAGGAGAGCTACTCTGACCTGCCCGTAGCACCCCCCCCCCCCCCCCCCCCCCCCCCCCCCCCCCCCCCCCCCCCCCCCCCCCCCCCCCCCCCCCCCCCCCCCCCCCCCCCCCCCCTCTTCTTGCTGAAACCCTGCCGATGAAATGTTTTTGAGAGTCTTATGACGGGGGACCATAGTAAATGTACAGACAAAAAAACTAATGTTTCCCTTTTTTACTATCTAATAGCAATATTTGGCCCTATTTACCTATGGTCCTCCGTACTACTGTAATAATAGAGATGTCACGCTGGACAGATAGATATTGATCTATCCATCTGCAGTATTGATAATAGATCATCCAGATTCTACCTAACCTGCCGTTCTGAGGAGCTGTGCAGGATCTGTCTGCATAGTACAGACCCAACCCACAGGAAAACAAACAAGTCCCGCAGTTCAGTACAGTACGAAGGGCCAATGCAGATTTGATGGTCTCACCCGGCAAACGTTGAGCTGCTAACTGTAGATCATGCAGATCATGCAGATCATCAGGCATCTATCTATCTATCTATCTATCTATCTATCTGTGCTCTGAAGAATGTGTACCATGAACTGGGAATCGATTTTCTGTCCCAGGTCTGTAACGTGTTGTTGCTGTTGCTATCGCTGTTGTTGTTGTTGCTGTTGTTGTCGCTGTTGTTGTTGTTGTCGTCGTCCTCCTATGATGTGGATGTGGTGTACCGTTTATAGGTGAGGTTGCTGGTGAACGACCGGAGGGCGCCGGGGTCGGCTCGAGACATGAATGAGGCGACTTCGGCGGATTCGGACGGGAGCGGCTGGGAGAGCAGCTGGGACGAGCCTGAGGCGTGGGACACGGTGATGAAAGACCTGCGCCGGCTGAAGTGGCTGGACGAGCGCGTGTACGAGCTTGCGCTGCAAACGTGAGCGGTTAGCGGTTAGCGGTAGCGGTAGCGGTAGCGGTAGCGGTAGCATTGGCGGTAGCATTGGCGGTAGCATTGGCGGTAGCACTACGAAGCGGTATTGGTGTCGGTCTTGGTGACGACGGCGATGATAGCGATAGCGCCCTCTTTCTTCCGTATTTCTTATATTTATTTCTTCTTTCTCCCCTCCCCCCCCCTCGCTCCGCGCCCCTTGCCCCTCCCTCCCTCCCTCCCTCCATATCTCCTTCTCTTATTTCTGCCTTCTTCTTTTCTTCCCCCCTCTCCTCCCCTTTCGCCCCTTCACCCCCCCCCCCCCCCCCCCCTCCCCTCCTGCCTCTCTCCTGGATGATGTTTTAGTGTGTATATGGTACGAGATGTGTTGTCCTTGTTGTTGCTGTTGCGGTGGGTGAGGGTGTTATTTTTGGTAAATATTCTGCCTCCAATGGTTGGTTGCTCTTCGCTCTTGTAGTACAGCGTTACAGCAGTAGCATCAGTAGTTTTTGCTATTAATAGAGTATATACAACACAGCAGTTAAGGGCTGAGCTTGCATATACCTGGTATACGTGAATTCAACGCTTTATTTAGGGCAACTGCCAAAATCAGGTATACCTGATCCATTTGAGCCAAACTGTTGATAAATGTTGTATGTTATTTTCAGTACGAGGTACCTGTTTTTGGCACCAAAGTGACCAGGTGTGCCTGATTTTGGCTAAAGCCACTTTATTTATATGGCCGCGTGCCTAAAAGCTTGAAACCCCGGCTTACTTGTACCTCGTACATATTTATATACTTTGAAGTATGATACGATATCATATTATATGCACGTACCCGGTATACAAGTATATACCAGATACATAACCGGTACTGTAAAAGTGTTTTACTAAAATACTCGTATTCGGACCGACCAGTTGAAGAAGCAACACAAACGCCAACCGAAAAAAAAGTGGAGAAGAACCTGATCTGATGCCACTGCCTCAAACAAAATCGGGAAGGGATGATGCCACTGTTGATGCCATACTGCTGCTGCTGCTGTGTCTTGTACTGCCCACCGGTCGAAAATTATTTTTTATTTTCGAGCAACATGCGATTTTTTTTTTTCCTGATTTTCTCGGGCGCGAAAAATCCGGACCGTTTCGAGATGGCTTAGAAGCGACCAACCGACCGACCGACCGACCAGCCTACCGGGATCCACCAAAAACTGCACAAGTTGACGACAGTTACAAATATCCTATATACCACTGTCTGGACGGAAATATAAGGACCGTTTTGTCTTGATATTAATGTTGAAACGCTCCTTATATTTTTGCGTCCACAGGCGGTGTATTTTTGAAGCCTATAATTCTTGTTTTGAAATAGCGATCACTCGTAATTTTTTTAATTTAAAGCAGCAATCAGTATGTCGTGAAATCAAAAGGGTTTCGGGTCATGCCCCTTGAAGAGCCCTGAAAAAAATTGCCCCGTTCTACACGTGAATCTTGCTCGAAGGAGGGAGGGACGGAGGGAGGGAGGGAAAGGGAGCCCCTGCTACTACTCGTACGCACTGCTGTGTTTCTGGTTCTACTTTCCACTGCCCTTAATCGGTCGAGTGATTAAAAACAAAAAAGGGCCCCCCTGTTTATATATATATACGTAGTACGTTGTGTTTCAGATTGAGCCACCGCCGCTAAAGTTTCGTCACGCGATGAGAGAAAGATTAGAAGAAACCCTCTGCTGCTGCTGTGTTTCATTTATAAGCTTCAGCCATCATCATCGCGCTATTTCGCTGCGCGAGATTAAAGAAAATAAAAGAAACTGCTGTGTAATCATGTACCTGGTAAGTATCAGCCACCCTAAGTTCGTCGCGCTGTGGCAAAAACAGTAACGAATGCAAAAACGCCTCCCCGCGACCCCCCCCCGACAGACACCCTGGTCTTGGGCTGGAACGGGCCGAAGTGATCGTCACTTTCGCCAACATGGTTTACGGCGCGCTCCACAAGAAGAACCCTTGGGCGTACTCCAAGTCGCAGATTTATCAGGTGCGTGACGATGGGGTGGCCTTGCCTTTGCTATGTCTCGCCTTGCTTTGCCTTGCCTTGCCTTGCCTTGCCTTGCCTTGCCTTGCCTTGCCTTGCCTTGCCTTGCTGCATGCCTTGCCTTGTCTTACCCTACCCTGCCCTGCCCTATCTGCCCTACCCTATCGTCTACCTTATCTTACCTCACCTTACCTTACCTTACCTTGCCGTGCCTTGCCGTGCCTTGCCCTGCCTACCCTACCCTACCCTACCCTACCCTACCCTACCCTACCCTACCCTACCCTACCCTACCCTACCCTACCCTACCCTACCCTACCTTCCGGCTGCTGCAGTGGTTGGACGATCCCCGCTGCGTGAGGCACGCCGCCGCGGCTGCAGACCTCTTCTGTGCCCGGTTCTCTCCCGACGCCCCGATGGAGCAGGGGGTGGCGGAGAAGAAGGCCAAAGAGATTCGGGCGACGATCAAGCGAGACGTAGAGCACGAAGTCGTACAGGTAAATAACATTCGAGTAATGTCATGATGATTCGAGAGGATCATGAGTGAGCGCTCTGGTACACACGCAGCAGGTCTTCCGAGTTGGCATATCGTGTGATAATAGCACGTGAAACGTACTTGCGGGTCTTATACTTGTATTGTAGTATTTTACGTACAGTAGATGTCACCGGGTTGGCATATCGTGTAAGTACATGAGAGTGTACTTCCGGGTTTAGCGTTTTTTCGTCTACTTACGTAGACACTATGGGTATTTTTTTCTTTGGAAAATAAAAATCATGACTTCGTATGATGCATGATGACGATGATGATGGATGATGATGATGATGACTTTTGATGACGGTAGGGCCTTCTGTGCAAGATGGTGGATGCGGTGATGGCGACCTACCGCACGAACTTCTACATGCCCAACCGCTGGGCCCTCAGCCTACGCGTCGACCCCCGGGTGCTCATGACCTCGGAGGAGCTTGAGGTGCGTGCTCGACTCGACTTGCCGTGAAGTTAGTTTACACATATATATACACACGTCACAGATCAGATCAGATCAGATTATCATATCATGATGTAGGTATTTCGGGCTCAAATCATACCAGATACCCATTTTATTATGTAGATATTTCGGGGCAGATATATGTTACGAGGTAGATGCCTAAAAACGTTTTTTTATCATCTGCACGATCTACTCTTGATACTATTTTGTGTAGATCATGGTTTTTGCGGACCACGATGGGAATATATGGCGCGCGCACGGACCAGACCGGCTCTTGCGCACTGCTGCAAACAAGACATGTTTTGTGTTTTGGTTCCTGCGTGGGATCTGCATGGTACCTACCGGATCTTGGAGCAACATATCGTAAACGGCAACTATATCTATAAATAGATGATATACGTATCTGATCTATATCTACGACGTACAGCAGATCATGACTTGTCACATGTGTACGTACAGTTTTTTTTTTTTTTTTTTTTTTCTTGTGTTTGCGGGGCGGAGGAGATGATGTACGTAGTGCGTGCATTCATCGTCCGAAGTTTTGGTTGGTGGACAAATTATTACGGGCAAGGGCCATAGTAAACACTAGTAAATAGAACCTACGGTAGACACAAAAACCTACTTCGAAGTCAATATTTACCTATTTGTACTAACAATATTCGGTCCTATTTACTATGGCCCTTCGTAACATTACAAAAATATAGATGTATGTACTTGCACGTGGTTGTTTTGAAGCTGAACGCCCCCCCTCCCCTCCCCTCCCCTCCCCTCCCCGGCGCGCGCGCGTGCGTGCGACGCTCTCGTCGCTCCACAGGAGGGCAGTGGATTCGAGATCCCGTTCGGTGTTTTCTTCGCACACGGACGGCGCTTCAACGGCTTCCACTGCCGCTTCCGCGACATCGCCAGAGGCGGCATGAGGATCGTCACCCCTCCTACTTCGGAGCAGGTAAGGTTACGCTTAAGGTTACGCTTAGGGTTATGGTTAAGGGTTTTGTTAGGATAACGATTAAAAACGTTCGTGGCGAGGGGAGAGGGGGCGGCGAGCAGGAAGGAGGAGGGGGGGCGGAGGGGGGCGGGGGGGCGGGGTGTATTTCATTTCATGCAGTGCCGTAGTCGTTTGACCATAGACCCTCGCATCCTATCTACAATGCCGAGACGGTGACCTCACGGTTCGTGGGGCAGGGGGGGCGGAGGGGGGGGGTGTACTTCATTTTCATGCATGGCCGTAGTCGTATGACCATAGACCCTCGCATCCCTACAATGCCGGGATTAATATTTTTTCGGGCTGATGCTGGTGCTGATGTTGGTGTTGCTATTTTGATGTTGATGCCGTTGTAGGAATGCTGATGTTGGATGTTGATGTTAACCTTGATGTTACTGCTGATGTTGGATGTTGGTGTTGATGCTCATGCCGCGTTGGATATTGTTCGGGCTGATGCTGATGTTGGATGTTGATGTTGGCCTTGGTGTTGGTCTTGCTATTTTGATATTGATGCTGTTAGTAGGATGTTGATGCTGATGTTGGATGTTGATGTCGACCTTGATGTTACTGGCTGATGTTGGGATGTTGGTGCTGATTTTTTCATGCTGATGCCCATGTTGATCGTGGATGCTTGGACGGTGTTGATGCTCACGTCGATGGTACATACTACTGCTCATTCGTTATTTGTCGGTATTGGAAGGTGGCCATCGAGGCTGGACGGCAGTTCGACGAGTGTTACGGGCTGGCCTACGCGCAGCAGCTCAAGAACAAGGACATCCCGGAGGGAGGCAGCAAGGCCGTGCTACTGGTGGACACCACGCACACCATGGTGGGTACCGAGCAAGAGGAAGAGGGGGGGGGCGTACTCATTTGTTGCTTGCCCTAGTCATTTGACCATTGACCACGCATCCCTTTCGAGACGGAGGGGGACGGGGGGAGGGTGGCCACCGCCGCCGCTGCCGCCGCCCCTGCACACAAACGTTATTGCCCGTTTTGCTGTACCTCGAAGGGGAGGGGAGGGGGGTCGGGAGGGGGGGGGGTTAGTAGGCATAAAATGTTGTCCTGGTGTTTTCGTGTTTTTTTTTTTTCCGGTTTACTTTAGTTTGGTTTGTTCTTGTTTTGGTTTTAGTTTGTTTGGTGTTTGTTGTTGTTGGTTTCTGGTAAAAAAAAAAAGAGCACGAGCCAGAAACGCCAAAAAAAAAGAACGTAATTCGAATTCCACGCGATAGCTACGTATATACGTATAATAGATTTGTCAGCACGGCCGCTCTGCGCGGGACTTCAATGGACCAGGACAGACTCAAAACAGCATACCCCCCCCCCCCCCCCCCCTTCGCGCTTGGTGCAAGCAATGCTGCCTGGTTGATGAAAACCCAACGTGCTCCGTCCCTGCATTGTAGGGATGCGAGGGTCTATGGTCATATGACTACGGCCGTGCACAACATGAGTACACCCCCCCCCCCCCCCCCTTCGCGCTTGGTGCAAGCAATGCTGCCTGGTTGATGAAAACCCAACGTGCTCCGTCCCTGCATTGTAGGGATGCGAGGGTCTATGGTCATATGACTACGGCCGTGCACAACATGAGTACACCCCCCCCCCCCCCCCCTTCGCGCTTGGTGCAAGCAATGCTGCCTGGTTGATGAAAACCCAACGTGCTCCGTCCCTGCATTGTAGGGATGCGAGGGTCTATGGTCATATGACTACGGCCGTGCACAACATGAGTACACCCCCCCCCCCCCCCCCTTCGCGCTTGGTGCAAGCAATGCTGCCTGGTTGATGAAAACCCAACGTGCTCCGTCCCTGCATTGTAGGGATGCGAGGGTCTATGGTCATATGACTACGGCCGTGCACAACATGAGTACACCCCCCCCCCCCCCCCCTTCGCGCTTGGTGCAAGCAATGCTGCCTGGTTGATGAAAACCCAACGTGCTCCGTCCCTGCATTGTAGGGATGCGAGGGTCTATGGTCATATGACTACGGCCGTGCACAACATGAGTACACCCCCCCCCCCCCCCCCTTCGCGCTTGGTGCAAGCAATGCTGCCTGGTTGATGAAAACCCAACGTGCTCCGTCCCTGCATTGTAGGGATGCGAGGGTCTATGGTCATATGACTACGGCCGTGCACAACATGAGTACACCCCCCCCCCCCCCCCCTTCGCGCTTGGTGCAAGCAATGCTGCCTGGTTGATGAAAACCCAACGTGCTCCGTCCCTGCATTGTAGGGATGCGAGGGTCTATGGTCATATGACTACGGCCGTGCACAACATGAGTACACCCCCCCCCCCCCCCCCTTCGCGCTTGGTGCAAGCAATGCTGCCTGGTTGATGAAAACCCAACGTGCTCCGTCCCTGCATTGTAGGGATGCGAGGGTCTATGGTCATATGACTACGGCCGTGCACAACATGAGTACACCCCCCCCCCCCCCCCCCCCCCCCTATAGCCATATATACGACTACAGCCATGCGTGACATGAATGAGCACGCACACGCACCCCGCTTCCCCCCTACAAATGCCTCATTGACTCACGGGAACGCCTGTAATGTCCAAACATCTATATATTAACAGGGTCGAGCTAAGGACTATGCCGTGCGCAAGGGGGTGAAGGCCTTCAGCGACTCTCTGCTCGACCTCCTGGTCCAGACGGACGAGACCGAACGCCACGTCAAGGACCTGTGGGGCCGACAGGAGCTGCTCTACCTCGGCCCCGACGAGCAGGTGAGGGGGGAGGAAGAGGAGTTGGAGGAGAAGGAGGGGGAGGGGGAAGGGGGAGGGGGGGGGGGGGGGGGGGTTTTGCGGGG
>MEHQ01003298.1:194026-208055 GCA_008828725.1 Saccharina japonica
GGGGGGGGGGGGGTCTCCCCTGCAACGCCGTACGTAGCGGAAGCAACTTTTTTGGTCACGCACCATGGCTGTTCGGAGTAGTGGTGTTTCAAGTGTTTTTTAAATATCTGTCCTACGCCCATCTGTCCCGCCAGCCCTTGCTCTCTCTCTCTTATGCCTTGTGCGCGCAAAGTTTTTTTGCGCGGGGGTAGTAAAGTAGCGGTGGGGGGGGATGGAGTGGGGAGGTGGGGGGGGGGGGTGTACCATGTCATGCATGGCTGTAGTCGTATGGCCATAGATGGGGGGGGGGGGGGGGGGTTAGCTCCATATTTAATAACCGTACGTAACTAAAACAGGGGGAGTGTTTTGTTTTTATTTAGCATCGGCGAGAATTGTTTTGTCTCGAAAGCTTTTGATTGATTTGAGCCAAAAGCAAGAGCGTTTTGTTTAGCGGTGAGGGGGGTGGCGATTACCGCTTGTTGGTTGCCGCGGGGCTCTCTTTGCTGCAATCGTTGTTTTCTTGCTCGGAACTACGGCAAGAAAAGGTGTGGCGTTAGGGGGGTGGCGGGGTGGGGTGGGAGTGGTAGTGGGTTTCGTCGCATCTTATTTTTTGAGGTGGCGATCGATAAGGGATGGATGGGAACAAAAACATGACCGGTCAATGCGGGAATTAGGGGTGGGATGGGATGGGAAATAAGGGTGATTGTGGGCATTGGGGGATGGGAAGTAAGGGTGATTGTGGGCATTGGGGGATGGAAAGTAAAGGTGAACGTGGAAAATCGGGGCATGGAAAAGAACTGTTGAATGTGGGAATTGGGGACACGGGAGAATGGGAAAAACCGCGAATTAATCGGACCCAAGTCCTTTTGTTCTCTTGTGCGACAGACAGAGCGAGCGCCTGCGGCTGCGGCAAAGCGCAGGGTGGGCCTGGGCAGAGTACCGTAGCGTGCGTGTGTGTGCTCGTGTGCGTGTGCATGGAATTTGCTTTGGCAGCAGATGAGGGGGATCCACTTGCACTGATGTTTTGTTTCTTTTCTTTTTTGTTCGGGTTGCAGGCTCAGTGGTGCTTCAGCAGTGCTACGTATGGTAGCATGCGTCATGCGTCCCGAGGCGAGGCCACGAGCTTGCGCACGTCCGAATGTTGAGGGGGGGGTGGGGTCTGGTCTTTAGTTTTTTGTTGGTCGTTTGGTCGTGTGTGTGGAGATCGATCCGCGTGTTGCTTGCCTTGTGCCTTAACTGACCCAGAGCGGAGCGGGGCGTTGTGTTTTTTTTCATGGTTTTCACGTGGGTGTGAGGGACGTGCATAGACGTCAAAACAAGTTTTGGGGGGTGACACATCTATGTTGTTGACCTGACTCGTCGAGAATAACGCTTTCCATCGAGGAGAGGGGTAGGAGGAGGAGGAGGAAGTGGTGCCTGTTGTCGAGGCATCGCAATGGTTTCGTGATCGTGAAAATGATAAAGGTGTTTTGTTTTTTTGTTTTTTTCTTCAAAATATATAGACTGGTCGGGTCGGCGGGTTGGGGAAAGGGTGGGGGAGCGGGGGAAGGCACGGCGAGGGGAGGGGGGAGTGGGGTGGGGGTGTCAGGAAACGATACCGTAGTTTTCACGCGATGATCGATCGATGAAAATATATGTCGATGGGAGGGCATGCATGCATGGTATGCGCATGTTCGATAGTTCTGCGCGATTCTTTTTTCGAGTGGTGGCGAATTTGAGGCGGGATGAATGTACGGACGGACGTCACAGAGAGAACGACATTTCGGCTGGCTGGCTGGCTGGGTTTGTTGAGCTTTTTGGCGGCAAGGCAAGCAAGGGGGGCGCGAGGAGGCAAAGAAGAAGGGCCGGTGTGTCTCTCAGCATGGACGAGCGCGTGCTTTGACCAGGGCAAGTAATTGCTCCCTTCAGAAGAAGAAGCGCATGTTGTAAACACGATCGAGTGATATTTTTTGTCAACAATGTGGTTGGATGGGTGGGTAGGTGGGTGGGTGGGTGGGTGGGTGGAGTATCCGTTGTATGGGTGGCACCCAAGGGAATGGAGACGGAGGGTGGGTGGACGCTCACCGCGATAGATAGGAGAAGCGTCAGTTTTATAAATGTGACAAGTGACTACACTAACTACTACCACTCTCGGCCGTCGAGCTGTTATGATGGCATGACCCCCTCTTTTTGAGCATGGTGTCTGTTGTGCCAAAGGAGCAACTGTCTTGTCTGGCTGAACGACGCTGGAGCTGTTTTGATATCAGATATCATGCCCCCCTCTATTGACGTTGTGCCTTGTGCCGAAGGAGCAACTACTGTAATGTTCTGGCTATGAACCACGCCGAAACTAACCCCCCGTTTTTTGCCGCTATCTTAATGGTGGGTGGTCGCCGTGGGGTCACCGACGGGTTTTGCCTCGCACCCTGTGCGTGCAACGCGAAAAGAAAGCCGCGTGTCGCTCTTCTTCTCGTTCCCCCTGTCTGCCTGTGCACCATTACCACGGTTGGTTATACTTGCCTATCTGACAATGCCCACGGCTGGATATCCGATCGCTCGCATACAAATGCTCAAGTCTCCGGAGTCGTAGGCAGCAAGGGCTGATACTTCCGAGGGGGCGTGGAGTGAATTGACACACGACACGAAGTGAGACGTGGAAGTGTGGAGGGCTTAAGCTTTATTTTTACCCCTCCGCCGGAGGATGAAAAACAAAATCCAGTGAATGGGAGGCGCAAAACCCCGAATAAATCCGAACAACAAGCAAGAAGCCAAAATTGGTTGCGCTGCCTTAAACTTACGTATAGGTAGGCGCCAATAAACAACGCGATGGACAAACGCCATATTACGTCGTATGAGACACGCACGTAGTAAAGTTCATCACCTACAGGGAACAGCAGAGCAACGCGCATCGTTGGTGCTGCTCTGCAGTGCATAATGCGACGATGACCGAATTGGGCCGCCTATGCACGTCGGCGCCAATAATAATAATAAGAATGCCATGGCCGCAGTGTGCGTGTCGTAGAACCATCATCAATCAGCGGCGCGTCAACAAGACTCGTCGCAAAAGCGCTGAAGGAAACCCCGCCCGTCCTTCCACCGGCTCAGGGCAAATAGAAAACCCTTTGTCCGAAGTCGACGTTCCCCCCCGAAGGCTGCACGACGCGCATTAACCCCCCCGCCGTGTAGCTTCCATTCCCGCGACCGTCGTGTTGCTGCTGCTGCTGTTGCAGTTGTTGTTCTTCTTGCTGCTGCTGCTGCTGCTGTTGGTGCTCCTGGAGCTTCTGTTCCTGAAGCTGCCGCAACATCGACAGGGCGCGGAGGTCGCTACCTCTTCTCCCAGTCGACGCCGCCGTCGGCCTCGATGAGAGTCGGGCGATTCCTTCCGCATCGTCACCCGGCCCAGCACCACCACCACCACCACCACCACCACCACCACCATTAGCAGTACGAGCAATACCGTCACCGTGAGGGTTGAACGAGGTCACCGTCAGCTTGTCGGCAGACAGACGAGGCTGCAAGGCGTAACGCGTCCCCGTCCCCCACCAGTTAGAAATGCTCCCGCCCGCGCCGTCGCCGTCCTGGCTGCCGCCGCTGCTGGTGGACCGAGGGGAGCCTCGGGGGCCCCACACCGCTCGCTGTCCCTGCTTGCGTCGGTCGTCGACGTTGCCCATGCTACCTCGCCGGGCTAAAGGCGCTACCCGCGGCATCAACCCCCCCCCTCCCCCGCCCCTGTTGCTGCTGCTGCTCCCCCCCTCCTGCGTGCCGCCGGGCGAATCGTCATCGTCCCCTCCGCGGCGTGGGGAGGACGACCTTCCGGACCTCTTGCTGTTGTTGAGTTGTTTTTTCGTTTGGCCTCGCCCTTTCCTATGCTTCGCCCCTCCCCTCCCCCGCCCTTCTTCCCCTTCCCCGTCCCCGCCTTCTCCCGCGAAGGGGGGCATGACGTTCTTCTTCTCTTTCAGGTTGCGGTGCAGGCGGCCCGACCTCAGGTCGAAGATTGGGACGTGTCGCGGCAGTGTCCCTGCACTCCCTTTGGCGTGATCTGCGACAAAAAAAATAGGAAAAAATAACACAGCGACGACCGAAATGAACAGAGAGGGCGGGGGGCGGAGGCGACAAAGAATGGCGTCGTAGTAAGAAACAGCGGACTTTCTCTCACGACAAATGTCTGGCACAAAATTACCGTAACTTTCCTCCCGAAACGCATTTTCGATGGGTTTCCGTAACACAGTATGGCGTGTTTCTTGGACGCCTACTCTGTAATACCTTGGTATCAATATATACTGGCAGCATCTTGGACTGGAAGACGTGAACGAACTGCGCATTACTCCGAGTATCGGGTACGATACGTCGTTCACCGAACCTTACAAATACACACCAACCAGTCTGATCGTGAAGAAAGTGGGTACCAGTACTGTTTTGGAAAATCGTCAACCAGCAAAACGTGTAGCAGGTACTTCGTATCGTCGAACGTGTGGAACAGCACTAACTAGATTCACGACCAGACTGGGACGTCAGCTATGAAACATCCTGAACAGATCGATTCTCAAGTTTGCAAGCTTATTTGGCGCGATGTAAATGGACAGCACGGAACCGGGGGAGGTCGGGGGGCCGCGGTGGGCGGGGTTAGAGTTTCGCCAAATTAAAATATTCCGCGATTTCTATTGGTTGACCAGTGAACCGCCCGCAACAGTTACCCCGGAACGCCAGCTTATCACTATCAACTATCAACTGAGTATACAACTACTACTGACTGTACATATGTACATACATGGGCCGAATTCACAAATAAATACATATTAAACGGAATATAGAACACGATCGCCCAACGTATCGCGCAGCTTGCAAAGTTGAGCATCAACCAATCAATCGGTCGAAGCGGATGAAGCGGAAGGTCTCTGGACGAGTCCAGGGGCTCTCGTCACCAGACCCGACCCCCTGTTTTTCTTATTCGTAAATGATGCCCAAGCACTACGTCGTCCCTTTCCCGTATTTCTAAATCTTGGAACCTGGGACTTTCAGGCTTCCACATAACACTAGCCCACCCTGATGAGCTGTATAATAAGCAAAAACATAGAAAACTATGTGAAACACTGCTCTGCTGCTACGATCTTGGACATAGGAACCGAAGGTGCGGCTCCTCTAAACCCACTCCCACACCTCTGCCTTGGGAGGCTACGAAGCCTCAGGAAGGAAAGCTAAAGTAGGAAACATGGGAAACCCGGCCTCAAGGGCGGAGCCAGCGGATGCCAATCGCGCGGGATTCCTGTAGTATTATTGTACGCTTTCAACGATCATTTAAAGTAAGTATTGGATTAGTTGAGGCCTCCTGCCCCGAAGCAGGGGGGCCTCGCCCGGGATAAATCACCCCCGTGCTGAGTGCATACTCAGCGCGGTGGCGATCCCGGCCGTTGAAGACTACAAACGCAGAAACTACTGTTAGTTGCCTGTCAGCTGGGAGGGTGGGATGGTCAGAATTGTTTATCAAAAGCCTCGATGGTTTGGCTTTTGGTCATATTGGAAGAGAATGATCTCGTGTGCTACATTATGACCCAGTAGTTTCGGTTTCTACTACGTAGTGGAACCACATCCCTACGATCACGTGGTTCCATTTGGTTGACTCCCGATTTTACGAAGTATTCTTGTACGCTTTCAACGATCATTTGAAGTAAGTATTGGATTAGTTGAGGCCTCCTGCCCCAGCCAGTGGTCCTACCCATACTTTCTTGGGTCCTTGAACTATCCGTTGACCATTTGGCTGGGGTTGGATAACAATTTCCTGTCCATTGGACCACCCCAAACTTACAGTACAACACCTCTACTGCGGAGTGTACGCGGAAAAGCCTTCGTGAAAGGCTGGACAGTGGTAAATCGATGACAGCCGCGGAGTCAATGTCCCGCCAATCGCGCGGGATTCCAGGGCGATACCGTAACACGAATTACGTGGCGGTTGCACGAAAGGAACTGGGAACCGTCCACAGCAAACAACCCCAGAACCATTTAATGGAGCCGTGCTGCACAGGAAGGGAGAGACTTCCCGTGTCCAGGAAGCGAGGGGATCCCTGTGTCAAACGCTTCTACCGTGCAAACGAACATTACGCCAGCTGTGCGTTCAACCAGGCCGCGTGATGCGTATGTCACGCCTGCCTGTGTGCTGCATGCATACATACGTAATTTCCTTGTGAAGGGCATATGTTTTAGGTAGATTAGTCTAGGTCGGTGACTGCCATTAATGTTTTCGAGGGGGGGGGTAGGAAAAACGTTACGTATGGAAACCGTAAGCTCGGAAAAAAATGTACGCTCTGGTACCCACCCACCCACCCACCCACCTGATGGCCCCAGCTGCTTCAAGTGTCTTCCGTCTACGTCGGCTTCGTCCCCGTCGGCGAACACGACGTGGTAAAACCCTTTCTTCTGCTTGCCGCCGGCGACTACGGGGACCTCTCTTTCCACGTACCCTACGTACCACCACCGGCTCCCCGCCCACTCGGCCTCGACCAGATCCCCGACTTCGTGACGGCTCTTTCTTCGGCCCACCCAGCGGTTCAGGGGGAACAGTCCGGTCCGCGCGGTGTCTCTTCGCCCTCCGCGCTTGGACTCGGGCTGGGCGTGCGCCCTGCTTGCCGCCCTGTTCCCCTTGGCTTCCGCGGCGTCCAACGACGGCGGGCTATCCTCCTCGTTTTTTTCCGCCCCAGAAGTGCTGCGCGGAGAGGTGGCGATCCCTTCTTCTCCTTCTCCTTTTTTGTTTGCTCCTTCTCCTTTGCTCTCGGCGCTGCTGCCGCCATCTTTGTCGCTGTTGTCGGCGTTGCTGTTGCTGTTGCTGTTGCTGTTGCTGTTGCTGTTGCTGCTGCTGTTGCTAGCACTCCTCTCCGAAAACTCGGCTATGTCGAACGCCTTTGTCTCGGAATCTTCCACCACGACTGCTGCTGGTGTTGCTGCTGGTGCTGCTGGTGCTGCTGGTGCTGCTGGTGCTGCTGGTGCTGCTGCGGTGGCGGCGACCTCTTCAGCATCTTCAGCTTTCTCGTCATCATCATCACCACCAGCGTCGTCGTCGTGCTGTTTTTTTTCTGGGAGCTCGTCCATTTTTTTCTTTGACGATATAATCGCCGCCGCTCTTAGGTTCATTACTCGTAAAGCTTACAATAGTAGCGGTGCGGTAGGGAAACGGCCCGGTCCGCCTCAATCGCTAAAAACAAAAAAAATCAGCAGCTGGCTTGAGGCGGTTGACCGGCTGCTGTACCTGTGACAAGCATGGCATTATATCACAGAAGCGCCGTGTGGGCTGTTTGTTCACACGTTCTTTTTGGTCTTGTGGTCATGGAAGCGAACATTGCAGCCGCACAGCAAGCCGTGTATCTACTGTAGTACTAACACTGTTGTACGTCGTGCATGCTGTAAACGTTTTGGCAATGGATACAGTATATACGTGCTGGACATAAATCCAACCGCCTTGATTGTGGTCGTCTCTCTCGTTCGTACATCGCAGATCCACCGCCGTCTGCGTAGAGTCTAGACGCGGCACCGACTCCGACCGAGTGTAGTACTCTGTAGTACTGCTGTACGTAGTGCCAAAGACAATGGTACACCCGATTGATACTGGTGTACAACTTCGGTATGTACAGTATAATACAGTAGTACTGTAGTACTGCTGTAGTTTGACATTGATCTATACATTAAAAAAGCTTATCCAAACTCGCTGCACGGTATGATGTACAGTACATATACTCGTACGTATTGCCTTCTTATCGCCACTCGGCGATCCTCCTACAACCTAATGCTACTGCTGTGTGTACAGCGCCGCTTCACACCGAGCTAACAAAAAGAGCGCGTTGATGGTGTATGACATCATCGTATGCTTGTTGCTGTGTTGCTTTTTTGCGTGTGTGTGTAAAAAGAGTGCTGAGTTAGTTGTACCAGGTACGTCGTAGAAGAGCTGCTCTGCGGTGAATCGGCCGAACGCGTCGAGTCGCTGTCTGCCGTCGACTTCCACTCACCGCACTGGCTTGCTGTGTACGACAAGGAGGAGGAGCGAACGTAATCTGATGACCTCAACGGTTCGCTGTACGTAGTCGCCGTGCTCAAGACCACATCGATTGAGCCACGAAGACGAGGCCAGACGATACGTGTACTCGTACAGCCTTCTCCGTTACGACTTCTGCTATGATATCTGTATGCGGTATGATACAGGCATGATCGTACATACAAGCAACAGCAGTCAATATCTTGTATCTTGTATCTTGTACGTATCTTGTATATCGTGTCTTGTACCAGTATCTTGTACCAGGTATCTTGTATCTTGCCTCATGCGCTACGAACAGAAACAACGTACCACCACCCTGTCCGGAAATGTAAGGAACGTTTCTAATATAATGTTAATATCAAAACGGTGCTTACATTTTCGGACAAAATGACAAGCAAACAAATAATGCGGGGTAAATATGAATATTCTGTAGCATTTGAAACGTTTTTTTCAGTCCCTTCACTTTTTGTTCCGCTTCGTCTACAGTCTACAGTCTACACAAAATACTTCAACGAGAAATCGGGCAGGGCGGAGATATACTTTGCACGCGCAACGCGCAGTGCCGAGTGTACTCGTGCTGGGCTACCATACGAGTACACGCAACTGTCTTGCGACGATGGAGTATCCCGAGGCATCCCCACGTTTGAGCGTGGCGACGGCACCTGATACGAAGGCCTTGATAAGCCAAGCTCAGGATGAGCGCGAGTTCGTCAACGAGCTCATGGACAGGTATGTAGGTTCTTACTGTTATGATATCAATACGTATGAATCGTACGTACGAAGTGACATTTTCTTGTTGCTCTTCTTGTCTTTGCTGGCACGGCAGTATACACCACACGACATCAAGAAAGGCTGAGTACATTTTCGTACGTATAATATGTACGTGTACGTACGTAAAATGTGCCTGTTGTTGCAACAGCTTTTTCTATGCGCAGGGCCGAACGTACGTAGGTACACCCCGAAATGGCTGCCTTCGCCGGGCATCTCAACGGCTGTGACGGCACGGTGTGTCACTGCTGTTGCCTCACTCTTTCGATACAGCAACAGTATAGACTCATGGACTCAGATAATTAAAATCAGATCACATCACCAGATCAACCAGATCACTCGTTTATTTCCTATCAATAGCGGTGCGTACGGACTGCTTTACAGTACGAACATTGGGCAGAACGACAATCGCCAGTAGCACTATTAATACGTACGTACGATGTATGCACGTATCATACACCCACGGTACCACAATACCACAACAAAACAATACTCGTAAACACCCGGAGGTTTGAGTGTGCTGCGGTTTTACGTAGACCTATGGGTGTTGATTACGACGCAACCGATGAATGCATAATTACGATGTAACCAACCGTCTACAGTATGTTACCAGTACAGTAGTATTACGGGGAGCCATAGTAAATAGGACCTAGGGTACACACAAAAACCTATATATTTACATTTTTTAGTAACCAAATTTGGTCCTATTTACTATGGCCTCTCCCGTAATAGTACACGTCTAGTAGTAGTAGTAGTTCTACTACTACTACTACTACTACGTACTACTAATAGTATGATAACTGCTGTACGAGGCACCGCGTGTGTATGCACGATTCGTGCGAATCGACGAGAGAAGACAATGCTGAGCTCTTCTCGCGATAAAATTGACAGCGCACCGTAGCAGGGGGGGGGGGGGGGGGGGGGGGGGGGGGGGCTGCCGTGTGACCCCGGATCAGAGTCAGCTCGACAAGGAGGGAGCTGAAGAAGTACAGTTACTGTATAGAGCCAAGAAAATAGACGGGATGGAAAGAAAAATCAAGTATAACAAGGAACATATCTGTTTGGCCGTTTGGATATGCATAACATGAAGATATCCCCTACTAATAACCCAGCAGCCTGGGATCCTTCGTGTGGTGGACGCTGTAGCACAGCTTCGTTTTCTTTCGCACGTTTGTACAGCCTGTCTACTATTATTATATGGTTTTCCTCTGAAGCTTCTCACCGAGATGTTTTTTTTGTGCTTGCGACCCCGTACCGGTATACCTTCCGTCCCTGCGTCGCATTCGTTTTCACCAACCATTCCTAACAAGGTGTCTTGTCCCGAAATGCAAGGACCGTTTGTGTATTGGTATACTGCTTGTAGATCGTCCCAACAACACGGAGGAGGCACACGCGATGCATCGCACGGTATATAGGGGTTGCGGTTAGTTTTTTTTTCCTTCTGAGGCGAAATTTTCTGGTCGATTGAGCTCCTCGAGTGACCAATTGCCGGTTAGTAGAATGGTATAGTTTTGCTCGTATATTTGTTTCAGGACTAGCTCATACAGTGCATACAGCGCATACATCGCATACAGGTCATACAAATGTTGGTTGGGTTGGGCGAACAATCTTCTTTGAGGTCATGATGGTTCGGGTGAGATATTGAGCTCCCCATGTGAGGAGCTCACAAAATAACAAGCTGCCACCCTCGAGGATAAATATTCCCCGCTTCCAAAAGGCTACGACTATATACGTACGCTGTCTGCGAGCACCCAGACCGCATGTACAAATAAATCCCCATCCCCATCGCAAGCGTACCTCATCATGCCATTATATACATACATCCGTACATGCTCGCCTCGCGTTCAACAATCGGTTAACTTTCAAGTCACGGGCACGGGATCGACATTTTTCGGGAAGAGTACCAGCAGCTGTACGACTCGGCGATAGCCAGCCTGGAGAGCACCGCGCTGGCTCGGCAGAGGAACGACCAGTTGACGGCCGAGCTGAACGGACATCGGGAAAAGCTCGGAAACTTAGAAACGTACGAGGAGGATGCCAACAGCTCGCGGACCAATTTGGTGGTGAGACTCGTACTGTATATCAGAATAGGTGTGGGCCATTGTATAAACGTACCATGTCATACGTAGCTCTCAAGAGGATTTGTGCGTTCGGAGGGGAAAAAAACTCGGTCGGTCATCGTTCGGCTAGTACGCACGTATCGTGCTCGTATCATAGGATACTTGCGATGTCTACGTACGTTCGTATATCGTAGGGGGGGATATATGTCTCCTTCTATTACTTTAACGAACCTGCTTTCGGTGTAGCTAAAACGCTTGGCAAGGTTTGCGTCAGACGACGGTGTTTGCCGATTACCGCACGCGCTTTTTGGAAGTACACTATTAATAGTACACGATACGTATGATATGGTACTACAGCAGTACGGTGTATATCAGCGCAAAAAAAAAAAACGTCCTATCGTTGCGATCGTTCAGTCGACCGCCAGGTCTGACGACACCGTAGGGGGGTCGAAGGGCCCGCGGGGAAACACGCCTCCTTACGTTAATTAACACTACGAGTAGCCTTTTTGGCACCAGGAAACATGACCCCCTACGTATCATATGAACGCACGACTCTGTGGCCGGGGGGATGTAATACCCGTTTGATATCCACACCAGCGCCCAAACGGGTGTACGTATTATATTCGCGGCCAGGTGGGATAATGGAACCCGCGTACAGCGACAAATAAAAAATACCAGAAACGGTAGTCACGAGCCGATCAGTGCTAGGATGCTGTGCTTAGTAAGACTCTAAGATTGATTCGGCCGGCTCGGGAAGCTGTGGCTTGGATACACGCTACGTACGTTGATTGTGCCGCTTATAATATACCCCTTAGCCAACCAGAGTGCGCAAATAGCTGCCTCAGGCAGATTCATTATCGGGCGATGTCCACTACTGGCGCAATCATGCCTATTGTTGTTATTACGAGGGGTTCCGCGTTGGGGCTTATTACGGCAGTAGTAGTAGACATCGCCTGATAGTGGATCTTCCTGAGGTACTTATATAGCTATTTGCGCATTCTGGTTGGCTAAAAAGGCTGCTAAGTGTGGCCGATGCGGTACCAATATACAACCACTTTTTTTTTCGTCTGTTCTCCCCTTGGTTAGGGGTTAGAGTTAGCGTTTAGCGTTAGCATTAGCGTTACCGTTAGCGTTAGCGTTAGCGTTAGCGTTAGCGTTAGCGTTAGCGTTAGCGTTAGCGTTAGCGTTAGCGTTCGCGTTAGCGTTAGCGTTAGCGTTAGCGTTAGCGTTCGCGTTAGCGTTAGCGTTAGCGTTAGCGTTAGTGTTAGCGTTAGCGTTAGCGTCAGCGTTAGCGTCAGCGTTAGCGCTAGGGCTGGCGTTAGTGTTATCGCTCGGCTTAGGGTTAGGGTTAGGGGCAGGATATCATGCCGATTGAATGGCGTCCAGCGTCCAGCACAAGCCCACTACACGCGGAAGGTGAAACTTTAACTTCTAACAAAAGCCCTGTAAACCCAGCAGCACCAGTTGGCGGTGCTCTCTCCGTGTGGTCGATGCTGCTTTGCTACAATCACTCGTCGTTTCGTTTTTCGTTTCTAGATAATTTCCCCCCCTCTTAAAGGTCCCAACGAGTTCGTTACTTAGTCCCTGAAGCCTCAAAATTCTCCATACAGTACGTACGCGGCATGCACTTATGGAGCGCTAAATTTGGAGCCATGCTCCAATTTTGCTTTTTGTGGAGCAGGGCGTGTCCTACATACTACCTGGCACCTGGGGGGAACGTAGTATTCAGAACAAAATGTGATTCATAGACATAGTAGGGGGAAATAAATGTGGTTTTACGGTCTATTGTGGGTTTTGATTGCTATGCCCCCCCCCACCGTAACATTAATACTTTCAAGTAACAAACCTCGTTTTCTCATTCGTTGTTTAAAAGCATCGAGCCAAAACTTGTGAACTCCCTTTTTTCTTGAGAGAAATGTCGAGTACTGTATACCAGTACTCGCATATAACTAAAGCGACTTTCGTTCCACCTGTGTTCCCGTATTTTTTTCGTGATGTGGCAAAAAACAAAATAACACAGGCCATGCTGGAGAGCATGCAACAGTTGCTCGGGGAGGTCCGCAGCAGCGAGGCGCAGAAGCGAGAAGCGGCGGCGAAGCTTCGCGCCGAAATCGAGGCCGCCACTAACCGGATCGAGGGGGGGCCCGGTTGGACTCCTGAACAGGAGGTGTGACGCGTGGGCGACGACTGCTTGCGACTCCCTACGCTGACAGAAGTTGGCCCACACTTCATCCACGCTTACTGCAGTATACAATTGTTCTTTCGAAGCAACAATATATAGTATCCACGCTTAGTATACAGTTGTTCTTTCGAAGCAACACTAGGACTATATAGTTATATTTTGTGTCGCACCTGCCTTGAGGGGGTGTTCGTCCTGGGGAGTTTGGTGACAACAATAGGTGCCATTTCGGGGAACAATAGTAATCGTAACCAAATTTAGCGTGTAAAACACAGGGAGATATATGTTTGTTGGGTCCATCGTAGGTTTTGATTTCTCTTACTGCATTAGTCACCCTCCCGAAATAGAAGGAATTCACCCCTTGGCAGGCGAAACCACAGATAACGGCTTATTCGGGGAAATAACCTACGTACGAAGTATAACCTTATTGGGATTCTTCTCTGAGTCAGCGCTGACTACTACTACTGTGTTCAGCTTCGACCCCGAAGTAAAGCATTATTCGTTCTCTTCGTGGAGAGGTTTTATTTCCCTGCTGCGCTCTACAACCGTGATTACTTGAGCCAGCGTTGTCTGAGTGATCTACGTAGCCCAAGCGGTAAAACGGCCAAAACAGCAGAAGGTCCTTGCTTTGTAGCGAGAACACTGCCGACTGGTGACCTACGGTACGGAAGGGGCCCTCACCCAGCCTATCCGGCGTGCTGTAGTCTTGCACATCTTCTCTCTTGTTAAATCTCTAGCCCGTAGTGCTAGGCCGTCAGCTGAATACGGTACCCGTCCTTCCTGCGTGGGGTGTCGTGCGCTACTCGGTCGTCTTTTTTCCCCCCTCCAAATGTGTTACGTACGAGGATCCTGTATTTGTCACACCTTCGTGCTACCATTGCCATTCAGAAGTACTACGCACGACTGCTCATAAATTGTAGGCCTGTTCACGGGCCGGGTCAAACCTCGTGAGTCGGGTCGGGTCGGGTCGGGTAAGCGTGACTCGACCCGACCCGTGAGAGTTTGAAAACCTTCTAACCCGACCCGACCCGACCCGACCCGACCCGA